>CM041632.1:55277619-55288309 GCA_023333625.1 Bothriochloa decipiens
AAACATCACATTCCATAGTGTGTGCATCAAAGAAATTCTAAACCATGCAATAGCATGTGTGCAATAACAGGTCACTGATAGAATGCTACAGGTACATGACAAGAAAACCCTTCATAAACAACTAGTGACCACATTTATAAGGCGCAGAAGCCTATGGCCAGACATTTTCACTATTAATAACCAGAATAAAAAGATAGGAAAGTTTAACATACAAATTTTGTACAGAAACCGAGCTACAAAGACAGAAAGAAAGCAATTAAACTGTATAAGACTTTGAAGTCATACCACTCAATGAAAAAACTGATCGAAGCAAAATTTCCATCTGCAGAAGTTTCTTCTGCAAATCTAATATCCCACAACAAAAGGGAAAATATGAGAGAAACCTTCCCACTGTAAAAGAAATCAGGTCATTTAGTTTTTATAATAAATTGCAAATGAAAGAGTGCACATAAAGCCTGACCTAAACAAGTGCAAGCAAACCTACTCTGTAGGTAGCAATGTGTCAGTTGACATTTTATCAAGCAAGAGATCATCAACTGAAGTTTTGTTAGAATGCTTTTGAGATTGAGAACTCAGCATCTCTCAATACCGAAATATGTTCATCATGTTGCTTCTTTCCATTCTTGCAAATCCAACTAAGTGCATTGGAGGTTTTTCAGATCCACAATGATGCCCAAGCAAACTATTAGAGACTGAATTGTTTGGCTTGGTCACTGTTATTTCACATGTCCCAACATTAGCTTGCAGCCCATGACTTGATTTGTCACAAATCTGATATGAGCTGTTTTTGGTAGGCACTTCATTGGATAAATGTAAAATGGAATTTGAATGGCCACTGCAAGTACTTCCTGATAACACTGGTCAGCTTATACTGTCTAATCCCTCAGCAGAAGATACTACAGAATTGTGGGGTCACATCCTCATGCAAAAGGCTGCCAAAAGAAGCGCTCGTTGGCATTATGACCAAACTGGTGCAACAACAAACATCGACAGGTGTACCTAGTGCCGCAGGCTTCCGCACTGCGGGATCTAGGGAAGGGAAAATAGCCAGCAGCTATCCCTGCACAAATATGCAAAGGCTGGGGCTTGAACCCTAGACCTCTTGATCACAGATGGTAAAGCTCTACCGCTTGCACCAGAGCCACCCTTCCTAACAAACATCGACAGGTACATTAGATTTATCATTCGTGAAAAGGGGTTTAGCAATGCCACTACACTCGATTATATTTGACGATGAATCAAGCTTCATACAATTTTGAAATCAATGGACCTCGTCTTGGAATCAATGGAATCAGATCCCAATGCAGGACAATTGTTGAGAGATCTACCCGAACTGTAAGATTCCACGTATGTAGGCACTCTAGTTCTACATGGTCGAATAACGGTCAGGTTTCGTGAAAGGGGTCTCTCGTTTGCCTTTCTATACTTTTCCTCATCTGCATGTGCATCATCATCTGACCATTTCCCCAAAGGGGATCAATGAAGCAAACTTGCTACTAGCACATTCATTTCCTACACAAGAAAACACTTTAGAAGCTAAAGTGAGTGGAAGAGCTTTATCAGAGACAACAAGATGTTTTGTCCTATGATTTTTCATGTCACCCTTCATATTTCAGTCACTCACATGGTGTTATTTCCTTGCTGCAGACACAAAAGGACATCATCAAATGCTAATGAAACATTTGAAGTGGCAGCATGCTACCTTTGATTTCAAATGCAGCAAATCATTTGTAGAGGGAAGAAAAGCAGAGGGTTCTGGAGACCTTTTGGTCTTTTTTCTCTTCCTATTACACGAAGTGTTTCCCTTTTATCTGTAACTTCCATACTACAAGACAATGGTATCCTCAATGCTTCTGGAGGCAATGCTTTATCATTACTAACTCTAGGAGGCAGCTCAGGAACAACTGAATTCTGTTTTTTTCTGATATCCGTCGATGAGAGAAATAGGATATCCTTACACTGTGAGTCCCCCAAGTTTTTTTTATCAGATATGGATGTTTGACATGAAGATCTGTGCTGACTTTTTTCTGTGAGAACTATTACCTGAGATTTGTCATAAGCAGCTTTCTCTGGGTGACTGATATGAAGCGTATTCACTTGGGATACAAGTGCCAAATGGAACTATCCCAGCCCGCAACCCAAAATATGTGGCAGGAACTGAATCATTACGAAGTAGCTTCTGTTCATAGCGACGTATCTATTAGTCTCTGGATCCTTGCTCTAGGTGTGAGCAGGATCCTTACTCTCATCGAGAGGATAGCACACAGAGATCTCAGAGTTGAGGTAATTTTCTGGGTTTATTTCTCACACCATGCTATGCCAACCTTAGGGGTTGGGGATACATATTTATAGGCTACTAACCAGCCAAGCATATGCTAAGATGCTAGTCTAAGATACTGTCCTAGATGCTGTCCTAACTGCTGTCCTAAAAGCAGTCAAGGATACTTTTACAAAGGACACAAGGACACAAGGACCATGTGCTCTTACAGCACACACACACAGGGACTTATCCATCACTCTCCCCCTAAGTCTTGTGTGACTCCTTGTGAGGTATCTGAGCTATCCCGATCCTGGCGTGAAGTTTCTGAAACTTGACTCACCCAAGGGACTTGGTCAGAAAGTCGGCGAGCTGGTCTTGGGTGTTGATGTAGTTGGCCCGGACACTCCCTTCCTCCAGGCAGCTCCTGATGAAGTGATACCTCACCCGGATGTGCTTGCTGCGCTCATGGAAGACTGGATTCTTTGCCAAGGCCAAGGCGGACTTGTTGTCCACCCTGAGCTCCACTGCCTCTGCGTCTCTGCCAAGGAGATCGCCAAGCAGCCGAGCGAGCCACAAAGCCTGAGTAGCAGCGGTAGTGGCTGCGATGTACTCTGCCTCGCAGCTGGACAGAGCCACCACCTGCTGCTTGGCCGACTGCCAGCTGATCGGACACTTGCTGAGGAAGAACAGCGTCCCGCTGGTGCTCTTGCTCGTGTCGATGTCGTCGGCGTGGTCGCTGTCGCTGTACCCGATAAATGTGCCGCGCCGGGGCACCTCGGGTAGTGCAAGCCGTAGTCGGAGGTGCCCGCGACATAGCGGAGGATCCTCTTCACGGCCTGCTGGTGCTTCGTCGTCGGTCGCTGCATGAACCGGCTGACGTAGCCGACGACGAACGCCAAGTCCGGTCGCGTGTGGACAAGGTAGCGAAGGCTGCCCACAATGCGCCGATACTGCGTCGCGTCCACCTCCTCCTCCGTACTCTCCCGGCTCAGCCTCAGCCTCTCCTCCATAGGAGTGTGGGCTGGGTTGCAGCCAGTGAGACCGCCAAGCTCCACAATGCGCTTGGCGTAGGCAGTCTGGCGAAGAGAGGTGCCGGAGCTGTCCTGGTGGACTTCGATCCCCAGGTAGAAGGAGAGAGGGCCCAAGTCGCTCATCTAGAAGGTCGCCCTCATCTTCTCCTTGAACGCCTCGATCTCCACCTCCTTGGTACCGGTGATCACAAGATCGTCGATGTAGACACCTACCAGCAGGGCCTTTCCTCCACTGCCCCGCCGGTAGATGGCCGCCTCGTGCGGGCTTTGCTCAAAGCCCATCCCCTTCAGCGTGGAGTCCAGCTTGGCATTCCACGCCCTCAGTGCCTGCCGCAAGCCGTAGAGGGCCTTGCGCAGGCGAAGCACCTTGCCCTCCTTGCCGGGAACTGTGAATCCCGGCGGCTGACGTACGTAGACCTCCTCCTTCAGGTCGCCGTTAAGGAACGCCGACTTGACATCCATGTGATGGACACGCCAGCCCTCCTGGGCAGCTAGCGCAAGGAGGAGTCGCACGGACTCCATCCGTGCCACGGGGGCGAAGGCGTCATCGAAGTCGACCCCCTCCTGCTGCACGAAGCCTCGTGCCACCAAGCGAGCCTTGTGCTTGACGATGGCACCGGCTTCATCCCTCTTCAGCTTGAACACCCGCTTAAGGGTGATCGCGCCGTGACCACGAGGAAGGTCAGTGAGCTCCCAAGTGCGGTTTTGCTCGACCGCGTCCATCTCCTGCTGCATCGCGGCACGCCATGCCGCGTCTCCCTCCACCTCAGCGAAGAAGCGAGGCTCACCGTCCTCATGTGCCAGGTGCAGCTCCGCCTCAAAGTCGTGTACTGCCAGCCCAGGGACAGGCTGGTTGCCGAGGATGTTGTCCATGGTGCGGTAGCGTAGAGGCTCGTCGTCGTGGTAGGCGTCGACGCGGTCCTCATCGTCAGACAGCGGAGTGGCGAACTCCACCGAACGCTGACGGGCCAAAGCTGCTGGTGCCGATCTTGGAGATGCCGGCGCCGGTGCAGGAGAGTGGGGAGCCGGTGCAGGAGTGCGTGGTGTAGTCGGTGGTGGTGGTGGACTCGCTGGTGGCGGAGGCGGTGGAGGACTCGCCAAAGCTGATGGTGAGCTGGTTGCCGAGGAGGACGAGCTCGGTGAAGATGAGCTGCTAACTCCCCCGACGCCCTCCAGGTGGACGTAGTCGACGACGAAGTCCCTGAGGGTCGAAGCCGAGCCGTCGTCCACCGCCTTGTCCCAGGTCCAGCCTCGCCCTTCGTCGAACACGTCGTCCCGGGAGATGCGGACGCGCTGTGTCGCAGGGTCGAGGATGCGGTAGGCCTTGGCACCCTCCGCGTAGCCGACGAACACTCCTGGAGTGCTCCGGTCGTCGAGCTTGCCGACATGAGTGAGCTCCTTGGCGAACGCCAGACAACCGAAGACGCGGAGGTGGCTCACCCTGGCTTGCGCCCGTGCTAGGCCTCGTACGGCGTCTTGCCATCAAGCGCCTTGGTGGGCGAGCGGTTGAGGAGATGGACGGCAGTTATCACCGCCTCCCCCCAGTAGATCGCCGGCATCCCTCTCTGCTTGAGGAGGGCACGGGCGGTGGCTACCACCGTCTGGTTGCGGCGCTCGACGATGCTGTTCTGCTGCGGGGCGCGGTGAAGTGGCGCTTGATCCCCTCATCGGCCCAGTATGTCGCGAACTCAGCCGCCGTGAACTCGCCGCCGTTATCCGTGCACAATACCCGAAGCTTGCGGCCGCACTCCTTCTCCGCAATAGCTTGGTGGTGCTTGATGGTGTCCGCGGCTTCCCCCTTGGTGTCGAGGAGGACAGCCCACATGTAGCGGGACACGTCGTCGATGAGGAGGAGGAAGTAGCGTCGTCCTCCAGGTGTAGCCGGTGTCACGTGGCCACACAGGTTGCCGTGCACGAGCTCCAGCTTCTCCTTGGCGCGGAAGCTTGCTTGGCGGGGAAAGGACAGTCGTCGCTGCTTGGTGAGGACGCAGGTGTCGCAGAACTGCTCCACATGGTCGACGCACGGCATGCCCTGCACCATTTCCTTGTTGCCAAGCTGCTTCAGGGCCTCGAAATTGAGGTGCCCAAAGCGCTCGTGCCACCGCCAAGCCTCATCGTCCCGCCGAGCTGCAAGACAAAAGGGTTGCGCCACCTGTACGTGAAGAACATAGAGGCGATTGCTCCCCCTATTCACCTTGGCAAGAAGTCGGTGACGGGGATCCCAAATGCGAAGCACGCCGTCGTGGATCTCCACGCGCGAGCCGTTCTCATCCAGCTGTCCCAAGCTTATGATGGAGTTCCTCAATGCGGGGATGTAGTAGACGCCGGTGAGCAGCTGGTGCTCGCCGTTCTTGGCGACGAAGATGATGGAGCCGGCGCCCTTGATCTCCACGGCAGAGGCGTCCTCGAACTTGACAGAGCCTCGAACGTCGGAGTCGAGCTCGGAGAAGAACTCCCGCTGGCCTGTCATGTGGTGGGTGGCGCCGGTGTCGAGGCACCACCCATCGATCTTGCTACCGCTGCCGGACCCGCTGCTGAGGAGGGCATGTGCCTTGGGCTCGTCGAGGTGGAGAAGGGCCGCTGCAACCGGTGCTGCTGGAGGTAGCTCGGTGCTCGCATGTGCCATGAACAGAGCTTGTTGCTCCTCCTCTGCCTGCACGACGTGGGCCTGGGCGCATCGTGGCTGTCTGCAGTCCCTGGCCCAGTGACCAGCACGGCCACAGTTGTGGCAGGCGTCATCTTGTGTCGGCTTGGGCTTCTCGGCGGCGCCGCCCTGGGCACCTCTGCGGGCGCCGCCCTCGGCGCGCCCTTGCGTCCCAGCCTGGGTGCCTTTACGTGGCTTGCCGCGCTTGCCACGCTTGCGGCCGGCTGTTGCGAAAGAAGGCTCCCCTTCTTCTTGTCACCTTGGCCGGCAGCCCACTGCTCCCGGGTGAGAAGGAGCTTCCCACCAATGGTGGTAGGCCCCGAGAAGGGTTGTGGCTCATCACCGTCGACAACCTTGAGGCGACCTATCGCCTCTTCGATCGACATCGTGGAGAGGTCCAGCAGGGACTCGATTGAGCGAGCCATCTACCTGTACTTCTCGGGGATGCAGCGGAAAAGCTTCTCGATAGCTCTCTCCGCGCTGTAGGTGTCCTCGCCAAACTGCACCAACTTCTGCAACAGAGTATTGAGACGGAGAGCAAAATCATCGACATCCTCACTTGGCTTGAAGGCCAGGTTCTCCCACTCCTTGCGAAGTGCCTGCAATGTGGACTTGCGGGCACGGTCGCTGCCGATGCGTGCTGCAGCAATGGCGTCCCAAGCCTCCTTGGCAGTCCGCTTGCTGGTAAGCGAAAACTGCATCTCGGATGGGACTGCAGTGATGAGGGCATTCAGTGCTCGTCGATCCTGGTCGTAGTCGACGTCGCCGTACCGGACTGCCTCCCACATGTGCAGCACCTGAAGTCTCACCTTCATCACCGCAGCCCACTCAACATAGTTGGTCTTGGTGAAGGTAAGCCACCCACCACCGGGGCCAACGTCCCTGGCAACAGCCTGGTACCCGTGGTAGCCACGGTACCGGTCCGGGGAGAGAGAGCCACGCTGCCTACGATGGCCGTGCTCTTGCTCGACCCGTCCACCGCCGTGCCGGTTGCCCTCGTGTCCGACACGGCCGCGTGCGCGCTGCTCCTGGCGCTCGAGCCAAGCGTTGGCTCGGCGTGCAGCACGCTCGTCCCACTCGGGGAAGTCCTGCTCGCGGTCCAGTTCGGCGTCCAGCCGCGCAGCAGCCTCCTGCAGACGTATGGCCTCCAGTGCCCGCTCTTCGCGGGCCGCGTGGTTGGGGTCATGGTTCCCTGCACTCGGAGCGCCGCCGTCGCCGTGCGCGCCTCCTCCAGAAGCGTCGCCGGGCTCGTAGGCGCCTCCTCCAGGAGCGTCGCCGAACTCATGGGCCTGCAGCTGCCCACTGCGCCGCTCGCCCTCGCCCTGCCTCTCTAGCTGCTCAAGGTCCGGGTTGGCGCTGTCATCAGCAGGATGGAGCTGCTGTGACTGCCGCGCAGGTCCTCAACCTCCTCTACGGCTGCACGCGCTGCCTCCACCTCCGCTCTGGCTGCTGCCAGCTCCGCTTGGGCCAGCCTCGACGCCCTCGCTGCTGCTGCAGCGGTTGCTGCCGCCGCTCGCCTGCGCTCCTCTGCCGCGGCGAGGTCAGCCTCCTGCCGACGCCGCGCGGTGAAAGCGGCCGAGTGCTGAGACTGCCCTCCTGTGGTCAAGGCGCGCTGCTACACGAGGGGCAGAGGCTGCCAAAACAGCTGCTGCTGGCTGCTGGGGCTGCTACGAGGCAGGAAGCTCGACTGGAGAAGGGATTGAGCAGGAAATGCTGAGGCTACAGGAAAGTACGGCTCTGATACCACTTGTTAGTCTCTGGATCCTTGCTCTAGGTGTGAGCAGGATCCTTACTCTCATCGAGAGGATAGCACACAGAGATCTCAGAGTTGAGGCAATTTTCTGGGTTTATTTCTCACACCATGCTATGCCAACCTTAGGGGTTGGGGATACATATTTATAGGCTGCTAACCAGCCAAGCATATGCTAAGATGCTAGTCTAAGATGCTGTCCTAGATGCTGTCCTAACTGCTGTCCTAAAAGCAGTCAAGGATGCTTTTACAAAGGACACAAGGACACAAGGACCATGTGCTCTTGCAGCACACACACACAGGGACTTATCCATCAGTATCTATGGATGCTGATCAACTGTAAACATGAGACAATGCCAGCAATCACATCAGTTGATATAGATAGAACACAACAAGTATAAATAACAGCAACAACAACAACATAGCCTTTTGTCCCAAGCAAGTTGGGGTAGGCTAGAGATAAAACCCAAAAGAGGCATGGAAACAAAGAACACATAAATGGTACAAGAAAAAAGATTACGGTTCAGACACGTTAATTGCCAGTCTCCAAGCGCTCCTATCCATAGCTAAATAAAAAAAGGGCGTACCCAGTGCCGTAGGCTCCCGCACTGCGGGGTCTGGGGAAAGGAAAATAGCCAGCAGCCATCCCTGCACGAATGTGCAGAGGCTAGGGCTTGAACCCTGGACCTTTTGGTCACAGGCGGTAAAGCTCTACCGCTTGCACCAGGCCAACCTTCTATCCATAGCTAAATCCTTAGGGGTATTCCTCTCTTTAAGGTCTCTCTTAACCGACTCGTTCCAAGTCAGTTTAGGTCGACCTCTACCCCTCTTTATATTATCGACCCGCTTTAGAACCCCACTACGCACCGGCACCTCAGGAGGCCTCCGTGGGACATGGCCAAACCATCTCAACCGGTGTTGAATCAATTTTTCCTCAATTGATGCCACCCCAACCCTATCCCAAATATCGTCGTTCCGGACTCTATCCCTCCTTATGTGCCCACAACACCATCGTAACATACGCATCTCTGCTATACTCAATTGCTGGATATGTCGCCTTTTTGTAGGTTAACATTCAGCATCGTATAATATCGCCGGACGAATCGCTGTCCTATAAAACTTACCTTTTAACTTCTGAGGCACCCTTCTGTCACAGAGGACGCCTGAAGCTTGACGCCATTTCAACCAACCGGCTGAAATTGTATGCCTAACATCTTCATCAATGTCGCCATCCTTTTGTAGCATCGATCCTAAATACCGAAAAGTATCCTTCTTGGCCACCACTTGCCCATCAAGGCTAACGACTCCCTCCTCATTCCTAGTCGCGCTAAAATCGCACCTCATGTACTCGGTCTTGGTCCTACTAAGTCTAAACCCTTTTGACTCTAACGTGTGCCTCCATAGTTCTAACTTCCTATTAACCCCTGCTCTAGTCTCATCCACTAGCACCACATCATCAGCAAAGAGCATACACCAAGGGATATCACCTTGTATGTCCCTTGTGACCTCATCCATCACCAGAGCAAATAAATAAGGGCTCAATGCTGACCCTTGATGTAGTCCTATTTTAATTGGAAAATCACTGATGTCGCTATCACATGTTCGAACACACGTCACCACATCCCTGTACATATCCTTGACAAGGCCCACCACATGACATTTCTCGGTACTTTGTCATATGCCTTCTCGAGGTCAATAAAGACCATGTGCAACTCCTTCTTCTGCTCCCTATATCTCTCCATCAACTGTCGTAATAAGAAAATCGCCTCCATGGTTGACCTACCAGGCATAAACCCAAATTGGTTTTAGGTCACACTTGTCACTCTTCTTAGGCGATGCTCGATAACTCTCTCCCAGAGCTTCATCGTATGGCTTATCAACTTAATCCCATGGTAATTAGTACAACTTTGAACATCTCTCTTGTTCTTGAAGATCGGTACTAATATACTTCTCCATTGTTCAGGCATCTTATTTGACCGGAAAATGAGGTTAAAAAGGTTAGTTAACCATACTATCGCTCTGGCACCTAGGGATCTCCACACCTCAATGGGGATACCGTCAGGGCCCATCGCTTTACCTCCCTTCATCCTCTTCAAAGCCTCCCCGATCTCTGCCTCCTGAAATCTCCTCACAAAACGTCTGTTGGTATCGTCAAATGAGTCATCTAACTCCAAGGTAGGACCCTCATTCTCCCCATTAAACAACTTGTCAAAGTACTCTCTCCACCTGTCCTTGATCTCTTCATCCCTCATCAAAAGTCGATCCGTCCCATCCTTGATGCATTTGATTTCATTGATGTCCCTCGTCTTCCTCTCTCGGATCCTAGCCATCCTATAAATGTCCTTCTCCCCTTCCTTCGTGCCTAGCCGCTGATAAAGGTCATCATACGCCTGACCTTTTGCTACACTCACCGCTCGTTTTGCAGCCCTCTTCGCTATTTTATAGCCCTCAATGTTGGCTGCACTCTTGTCATGATGGAGGCGCTTGAACCACTCCTTCTCCCTAATAGCCCTTTGCACCTCGTCATTCCACCACCAGGTGTCTTTCGCTTCCCGTTTGCCTCCCCTACTCACTCCAAACACATCCAAAGCCACCTTCCGAACACATGTTGCCATCTTTAGCCACATGTCATCTGCATCTTCTCCTTCTTCCCACGGCCCCTCATCTAGCATCCTCTCCTTAAATGTTTGCGCTGCTTCCCCCTAAGCTTCCATCATTTTGTTCTCGCAATCTTGGCCCGATTGTCCCGATGGACACGTACCCGAAAGCGAAAATCCGCCACCACAAGCTTGTGTTGAGGGACAACACACTCCCTAGGTAACACCTTACAATCTAAGCAAGCACGTCTATCCCCCTCCTTGCAAGGATAAAGTCGATCTGACTCAGGTGTTGTCCGCTACGAAAGGTCACTCAGGTGTTAGCTTGTAATATTGTAAACATGCATTTTTCATTAGGACCGCTTTAGGGCATACCAACTTTACAGAATTGGCCTTAGGACACATCGG
>CM041632.1:55318830-55329679 GCA_023333625.1 Bothriochloa decipiens
GCAACATGAAAGTACATACCCTACGACTAAGTGCTGCATAGATAAATTCATAACCAAACCACAATAATCACACCAATAGATTATACACTTAGCAAGAACATAGAAAACACATTAACTAACATGAAATGATAACCCAAAGCATTATTTAGCACATATTGAATTAAGGACAGAACTGCGTCACATACTTGTACTACCCAGAAAATTCTATAAAAATTACAGAGGACACAAAATATCAATTATAGGTTGTCATCCAAATTTTACCTCATTTGGATAAGCCTATAATTCTACACAAAAATCACAAGGCAGCACAAAACAGGGGACCTAAAAATACTTTGTACTATGAAATATACCAAACTGCATATATTATCACATCAAGAGCTACCTTATGACATATAAAGAGCCTACAAAAATTATCAACCCCAAAATAAACCGATAACATACATTTATGATTTTTCTCAAGAATAGCGCTAAAAGCACACTTGAACTACAAGTTTATATTTTTACACAGAACAAAGCTATCAAATACTTTTCTCTGATAGAGCAAGACATAAGAAGACTAACAAACTTAGTTTCACATTTTTCTGAGCAACAGGGAATTAGTTATGCATTTTCTAAGATATAAACAATTAATAGAGATAAAATAAATCTATATAAAAAAGTATCACAAACATCACATTTCATATTTTTATCATGCAGATCTACTCATAAGAAAAATACTGCAAGTTGAACCACTCGATTTGGACTAAAAATGAGCAAGTTATGAATTTTACAAGCTATCACCAAATCTGAAAATCAAAAATACAAAATCCACTTTGCAGAAAGGCCCCCGAACTTTGTCAAATTCTCGAACGAAGTCCCTGAGCTGGTGAACAGCAACCGTGCGCGCATGGCGCGATGGGGCCGGCCTCCACGGCGGTTCTCCGACCAAATTGAGTGGGGGAAAAGCTAGAGGAGGTCTTGGAGCATCTATTGAGTAAGAAAAAGAAAGAAGATGGCGGCCGAATTGACGGGAACGCGAGCTCGAACTCGGCGGCGGCCATGGCCATGGTGGCAAGCTCCGAAATTCGGCCGTTCCTCGATGCAATTCGACAAATTGAAGGGTGGGAAAGGTAGAGGACGTCGAGGCGAGCTCGTGGGTGGATTTTGGGGAAAAAGCGCGCGGCGGAGGAGGCGACGCGGCGAGCGGCGACGGCGCCGACCCGCACTGTGTATGGCGCGTGCGTTCTGAGGAAATGGAGGGGGAAGAAGTGGAGAAGAAGAAGAGAGGGGTGAGGTTAACCGGTAGACCTGGCGGGCTGCCTCCCCGGCCTGCCGGTCGCCGGCCGCCACGCGGCGTGCACGGACGGGCGGCCGTGGGCGGTGGCCGGCCGGTCTGTTCGATCGATCGATCGATCGACAGTTTTTTTTTATATAAAAGAGCCCTCTTTTAAAATAACTTTTAAAATATTCCGAATTAGACAAAACTCATAAAATAGAAAATGTAGCTCTTGATGAGTAGAACATTTCATCTTTAATAAGTTTGGTCAAATTCTCCATAGATTTTAAAATACAAAAATCCAAAAGAAAAAGGCTTTAAAATTCAAAAATTAGAAAACAGCCCCAAATTCGGGCTTTCTCCACATTTTTGAGCATGTTCCACACCTTTTCATGAAAAGTGACCAAAACAACTTTTGTTCCTTATAAAATTCTCTATAAAACTTGTTTAGGGTACACCAACATGCAAACACTCTAACTACTAAATTTTAATTAGTCAAACAAAATCACTCTATAAATGAATTTTAGTCAAATAAGCCATGCAAGCCTAATTAACCAAAGTTATAAACATGAACATAGGTTCATTTTGTGTCCTAAGCATGTCTAAATTATTTTAGTGAACATCCATCAATCACTTGAGTCACTTCATCACATTCACATGCTTTTCAAACATAATTCGAACGAATCAAGCATCACACATAAAATGACAACTAACCCATTCATTAATATCATGCATAATGATGCTTATGCTAATGAATGCAAGTGCTAATGCATGCTTAACACCGAGGGTGTTACAGCCTTCCCCCCTTAAAGAAATCTCGCCCTGAGATTTGGTGGAGTTAGCTTTTGGTTTTCGAAAGCGATACCTCTCATACCGACATTTCGAAGTTGCATTTGCAAACACTTCCAGAAAGGTCCGTCATACTTGCCATCATTCTATAACATGATCTTACTCTGCTTAATCCGTTACTTCAGACTCCAAAGAATTTCCTTTCTTATCTAAGGCTGATCCAATAGTGGTCCTCATGTCTCGATCCTTTCCCTTAGGGACTGACTGCTCCTCGAGGTTACTACCATACAGATGTGAGAAGATCTTATCCCAATCCAGAAGTAGCTCCAAGTTGTAACTCACCTTTACTGACTTGTGAGATTTTGCATAATTTGATTTCACCAAGATGCGAACCTTTTCTTCATTCTGAATTACGAACATCAACTCGTAGGCCTCTCCAAACGAATCGTGACCGTGGTACTGAGGGAATAGAATGCTGTATAGATACCACATAAGCAATACATCTTGGCGAATGACTCATCCACTACCATGTAGACTTAAAGTATGAGGATGATACAGGAATCTGCTATTCACATCCTCAAATACAGCAAAAAGGTGCTTCATACTAACATATTTACTACCGAAGGAAGCGAAGCGTAACTCCCATAAAGTGGGAAACTACTTCACCGAACTTGCGGTAGACAAGGTAGGATCAATCTAAGCGAGTTCTATACTGGCAAAGCCCTTTATGTGAAAACTGGCCAATAAGATGCCAATACGACTCAGCTCGATCGGGAAAGCTCCAACCTTTACAGGTAGAAGTCAAAGTTCTTAGGTCCACGATCTTCTAACTAGACCGAAACTATTGACTTCTTCTCTTATCATGCAGAACCGATAGACTTAGCTAGATCCCTTAGCCAAGACCTATGATTCCGAGTCTTGTTATAAGACATACATTCCAACTTGTTTGAGTCTTAACTCCAAAAGTTGCCGAAAACATTCTTCCAAGAGGGATCGTGCCAAGACTGACTCAGATTGTACTAGTTACGAGTCCAGCCTTCTGGTTCAAACAATGCCCAAATGACACATGTAGCAAAGCGTACTTTGATTAATCCGAGTTTATACCAGACTATTCCTACGTGCATTCTCAACGCACATCCATCTCTGGTATATGGGACGATTTTGGTACAATTCCAGGTGCAAGCCTACTAGTGCAGACGATATCCCATCCGCATAGGAGATCTAGTGCTTTGCAAACAAAACACGTTAGAGTCCCGTATAAGGATAGAAATAATGGTCGAATGGCACTATAGGTGAGCACAAGGTATCGACAACAGTCAAGCAGTTCTCAAATTTTGCCTTGATACAAGGTTTTTGTCTGAAAAAAAATTTCCTTCGACGACTCTCCTGAAGCCTGGTTACTTTTGGATTAATCCAAAGAACTAGCATTCCACGTACTTGTCCTTGTGACAAGGAAAGTCGGTTCAGAACACCATGTACTTACTCCATCGTATGTAGGCAAAACTTGTCTCACTTTATCATACCCTTCCAACATGAACAGGATAAAATCCTATGAGACAGTGAGAATTGAACCAATTCACAGGTAATGCAGGTGTTTGTCATTGTTGCACAGACACTAATTAAGTGTCAACTAATGGTAAGCCACAAAAGAATCCATTCGTGCAGCTCTCTTTCTCTGATGGTAACACTGTATTATTGGACTCCATTCATTATTGGGTGACTCTGCTATATAACTTCATCGAACCCGTACTCTTAAAAATCTTGATCAAGCAGCGATAATCCCCGTGGTTGAATCTGATGCAACCTGCTAAGGTTGGATACGACCAAGCGACGGGGAGACAGGCACCCAAACTGCGAAGACTTCGACTCGATCTCTGAACGACCGTAGAACCACACCCGGAGCTAATCCACACAAGACGGGGCAGCCGTACTGGAACCCGTAGAGCACGAATTAGTGGATCTCCTCAAAATGACTCCAGTGCCGATTCCATGTGGCTGTTTACTCTGCATAGCCTTTAATGTTTTGACAAATAACTCCTTCTAGGAAACTTCAAATGACGTGCGACAAGATGCGTTTGAAAGCTAACTGGATAAGCTTTCACACCATGTGCACATTGCTTCATGAAACTTTGTAGAATGGTACAGTTTATTATGAAAACTTAAGCTTCATGCAGGCTGTTGATGCTCTGACCCATCTGCACTAAATCTGGTTGGTAGGAAACATGGAAGATCCAATCTGGTTGGCAAGCAACATGGTAGATCCAAATAGCTTTTATAATGCCTCGTGGGAGTAAGGAGTCTCTTCTTCAACATCAAAGGACACATCAGCAACAGAGTATATCACGCTCATCCACCTTTACACTGGTACATTCGTAGCCATTCAACATGAGGAACGATATAAATAGTGCAGATTTTGTCCCTTTTGAGAAACTACCCTTTATTCTCAAATGGAAGCTCCATTATACCAAAAATTTGGTGGATAAATATAGGTCTATAAGTCCTATGATTACCGACCAAACTTCAGCTCAAACGGACTTCTCCTGAGGTGCTCAAACAATGCATGTACGAAAACTGCTCTGTTTTGGAATTTTAACAACAATTATGGGCAAACTATTCGCACAAACGACACTTCACATTACCAGCCTCCAGCCAACTATACATAATGAAGTACTCAAAAGGAAGGAGTGGTCCATAAAGTTTGATGCCATTCCAATAAGGTTTGAGCCACTTCATATAGTCTCCTTAGAGGTGACTACTCATTTATCTCTCAACGCTAAAAGATCCAAGGCTTCAGCTTTTGCAGCCAACAATTGGAGTTGTTTGCCAATATAGATGACCATTCATGAAGTCAACCAAAAGGAATTACACCTTACAGGGCTAACTATTTCGAATGATCACTATACATAAAAAGATTTAGCGCAACACAGAGGATCATGAACTTTAGGGATAGCCGATGAAAAACATAGATTTTCCCTTGATCCTCCTCCATCTGATGACTTGTCCAACTTGAGTATCGGGTGTCCCCTTTTTGCCCCAATAGGGATGACACATATCCAGCAGAAGGTAGCATCACTTGCGGGATTGATTAGTAGAGTCACTTGTTTACCATCTCTTGTAGTCCATTAATATTAATGTCAGTGACCTGCTCTTCACAGATCATCTTCTTTGCAACTTCAGAAGAAATCTTCCTTATAAACGGTCCGATAAGGATCTACTAAAAGGGTATAAAAAGGATAACCAAGAAAGAGTTCACACAAAATAACATCTCAAGGTAATCTCTATAATAGGTCAAGACTAACAACCATGATACCCACGCGTGCCGAGTAACAACCATGTGTGTGCACCCACAGGGTGTTCTCGGTTTCGTCGCGGCACCATTAATTGTTAATCAAAACGCCATTACGGATCTTACTTTCAAGACAAAAAGTCACATGAAAAAGAGTGCTCCCGCATGACTAGGCATCACGCGCAAGATAGGAGCGGTACCGACAAGGAGAGTCACAAAGTTACGAAATATCAATGAAAGGACAAGGAGGAAATCATAGCGCTTCATTTACATGGATACGTCTCCTACTCGTTGAAACTACCTCCCAAGACCATGACTATTGAGAGGACTGGTTATTATAGGAACGTTGCAAGGGCAAAGTCAGTTGTTAGTCCAAGGACTAGCAAAAGCGACAAACTTCTAAAGCGCTATTGGATACAGGCGGTCCATCTCATGGAAGGATAGAATTCCCACATTCAAGGAAAAAGTTAGATGATGAATTCAAGACATTGGTATAGTTGAGATAATGAGTTACGATCAATAATTTCAATACCAGCGTGGCCGCTAAGAATCCAACCATATGCGTCCATAGGGAAGGCTCTAGCTTCCATCGCGGCACTATAATTTGTTAATCGAAACGACATTACCCCAGCTATGGCCAAAATAGAATGTCCAACACCATAGATATCTCGCACAAAGAAACATGATTGCACAAGACGAGAAAAAGGAATTATGGCGGGTTCCAAAAATTGAATATATCAAGGGTTATTTCTGGAACAAGCATGGCATCAACTAGCGTCATGCCATTCACAGAGGAACAATTAGCAATAGGATTCGCTTTATGTCAGTCTAGACATGCGACAACAAGGGGTCAATGCCGGCATGTCATCAGAGACTCAAAAGAGGAAACACGCATTTGCAAGGACGAAGGTCAAACATCCTCTAAGTCATGACAACATTCTCGTTCGTCATAAAAGCTTCATAACTCTCGATCTTGCATACGACGTGCGACAAGTCCGCCAAATATATGTCATTTGGAAAATTAATCCAGCAAAGCGATATCATAAAAGCAAGGTCAACAAACCCTCCAAAGATCGGGAAAGGAATGAGTGAGGATTTAAGGACGATACCAAACATGAATAATCCTGAAAAGAAATTCAAGATTACGGTCATAAAGGATTTAACGGTATGGACTTCAAGGATAGCCCATACGAGAAAAGTACAGCACAAACAAAACATAGGGTAAGCGATTTCCTACGATTACACGCCATACGCAAAGCAACTACAGAAGCTACATCGATGAGAGATACATCTACTAACCACTCCTCGAGGTCATTGTTGGCACTAGAGACATTATCATCCTTGTTGTGCCCACCTAGAACCACTATAGTAGGCACCCCCTACTGATTTGCACCGATCTTCATATCATCATTAGCAGGAACAACTTCAAGCTCCATCTAACAACAATTGTCCCTAAGATTGACTTCAACATCCCAATATTCATCCCTCTATTGCAGCATTATGTTACACCCTTGCTGCTTGTGGGTTAACCATAGTAATCAACCCTCCAATCTGGCCCTGCAAACCAAGGATGTTCTACGTAGACACTGCCTTTCTTTGAACAGCTTGATCCCCAGCAATTGTCACCTACAAGCTGCTCCACTGTTTGCTTCAACTGTGAATCCAACTCCTTTCGCATCTCATGCCTCCAAACTGAAGCACACTGGAGAGCGATGTCCATATCATTAACCATGCCCTCCATGCAGGAGTAAGTCATCATCAAGACGAACATATCTAGGGGCTGGACCATTGCTACGCTTCAAACTCACACTAGCGTAGTTTCGTTAAGCTGACGTCACACCGAGAGGTATGGGTAACCCTTCAGAAACACACCAGCAGTAGCAAGAGCAACCTCTTCTAGAAACTGCTTCAGGAGGTCTCTCAGATCTTTGAAAGCTACCTCATTGGCAATTTCCCATGGTCTCAAAACTTGTGCCATAAAAAAAATTGTCACACCAGACAGGCTCATGCTCTTCTCTTAGTGGATCATAACTAACCAACTATGACCAAACCTCAGTTCTCAATCTCCTGTTGGTTGCTCCATTAATGGTGAGGTTCTCTATCCTCTAGGTATAACATAGAGTGCAAAACCCTCCATAAAAGTGAAGGCATGCCAAACTTTCTTCTGGAACTTCTTCGAATCATGTGGCTCTCTGGTGATAAGCTGGCGATGTGGAACTGCCTGTGGACTTGTAAGCAATGCACTACATATGAACCATCTAAACAGAGCTGCGACTCTCTTGAAAGCGGATAATGAGTTGGTGGTTTTTATCAAAAAGAGAGGCAATTATTAAGGAGAGAGACAATGCAATAACATGAGACGAACATGCGACATGATGCATGCACGTTCTACTCGTCCTCACGAACTAATAAATCTAACGGGCTATGCGGTGGCATATATCATACTCTCATTACGCAATTAAATCGTTCTACACGTTTGCTTTGTTAGTGTACCTGCAGAAAATTCATTTCAGCCCATATCCCATATGAATGCAATTCGACGTAAAAATTCACGCACCTTCCGAACAAGGTGAAAACACCGATTACTTACTACCCCAACAGTCGCGCAGAAGACGACACCGCCAGAAGACGGTCCCAACATGGGATACCTTCATATAAACATGTGTGCAACATGTAAATAATCCGGCATCAATAAGCACTCCCCTAGACTGGCATTGTATCCAATCATGCTCTCACAACTCACACTTACCAGGGCGTAGAGGCAAATTGATCCATTCATTACCATTCAACGAATGGCACCCATACGAATCCGCCATTGTATGGGCAACGGCAAAATAACAAATATGATGCATACCCCCAAGTTAGCATTTAGTTAAGCCACCTGATTTCCTACTGGGCATAAAGGATATGACCACTGGCACACTCTTAGTTTTTAAACCATAAATTTAAAACCTATATATAGCTATAAGTTGGCAATTACTTTTCTAAACCAAAAACTCTTTTGTTTTAAATACCTATGAACAGTAATACGCTGAACCTGGCTCCGATGCCAGCTGTAACAGAACCGACCAATTTATTAGAGCTTAAGCACATAATTCGCTATTAACCAGCAAACTTACATGATTAAGACCTAATAAACCCGGTAGTCATTCAACAATCTCGAAGGATTTCAAACATTTTCCAATACAGCCAAGACCGTAATAAGTTCAGCGGTCACCATTCACAAATTACATAAGTTTGCCAATAGCTTAATTTCATCGGAGTTTATATAAAAATATTACAACACCTTTTAATAAAGAAAAGCGGAAGCCATTTACTTTGACAACACTCACACTCACATTTTTAAATACGGTGCCAGCTCGAAGTCAAATCCAACAAAAGCATCTGAGATGAGATATAAGAATGACCATGCCCAAGGTCTGATTGATTCCCGTAATGGGATACAAACCCATCTTGCAGCCACAGCAACCTAGATGAATACCTGCAACAAGTGGGAATAAACCCTGAGTACGAGAATGTACTCAGCTAGACTTACCCGTCATAAACCAAAAATAAATTGACTCCAAGGAGTATGCAAGGCTTTATAAGTAGGATAGCTGACTCATTTAATTGCGGAAAAGCTTGCATTAAGGAATAATTAATAAGAACCTTCTAGCAATGTATTTTAATCTGATTAACCTTATCATGCTACATTAGCACCTGTACTAAACAAGCATGGTAATAATTATTCATAAAAAGTAACCAATTCCGGTTGAGTATCTTTCAATCTCAACAGCTCAACCATCTCATCTCTTGTTCAAGTTCTTACTACGATGCCGCTGCTCAAGTCAAGTGTTCACTGTCCAGGAACGATGGCGATTATAATCGATTACTAACCAGCTGGGAAATATCCCCACACAAACCCAGACATGCCTGTACCACGGCACCTTAGGTAACCTGTTCGCACTGTTCGGGTAAAAGATAGTCATGGAATCAACAGGAACCATCGTACCAGGACTGTCCGGCTGCCTCGGTCTTATGTAACTGCCTTAGTCTTATGCTGCCTCGGACTTACGTAATTGCCTTAGTCTTACACTGCCTCGGGCTTACGTAACTGCCTTAGTCTTACTCCCAGTACGATGCATTCTGGTCAAAACCCGGCCCAAACATGCTACTAGGCTTCGCGGTCGGAACGACTTATCCTTCCCGCTAAATGTGAGGCATGCGTTCAATATGACTTGAGGACGTACAACGGACGGGGTCCTAGTTCGACACAGACGGGATAAACCACATTGAACCTCCAGTTCATTCTCAACTCCAATCCCGCCCGGTCTCGATTTATTATCTCCACATGGTTATCCAAGATAACAATGTATTCAACCATTCCGAGTTACCACCTATAACTCGCGGATGACAGGAAATCACCCGACTTCTACCGATCTAGTTAAGCAGGGCTAAGCAAATAATCGTACCTGAACCTAACAGGGTTGAAGTATAAACAGTGGCAAGGAATATAAGTAATGCAGCAACGGTATAAAACAACGCCTATAACTTAATGCAGCAAACGAGTAAAGGACTCAAATTAGATATTTTGCAAACCATAGGGAGAATGCTCCGGGGCTTGCCTTCCTCAGAAAAGCGATGTTGATTCTTCGGTACTTGGATAACTTCTTGTTCTTCGCCTTATTCCCGATCACCTCCTGTGCGGGAACTTCCAACAAGTCGTCCTTTTGTCTTCTTGGCTTCATGACAGGGTTCTCGCATGCGATCCTGTATGATGCATATGCGTATATAAATACAACGAATGCATGCGGAATGAACATGGAATATGGTGATGATCATGAATGCTTTTCGTGAATGAACATGCTGCACATGATGAATCAAAACATATTACTTTAGTTTACCAAGTAGGTGCATATCCCTATTTCATTCAACTAACCATCATCGAGCAAAGCACGCAATCGCACATAGAAGCAACATGAAAGTACATACCCTACGACTAAGTGCTGCATAGATAAATTCATAACCAAACCACAATAATCACACCAATAGATTATACACTTAGCAAGAACATAGAAAACACATTAACTAACATGAAATGATAACCCAAAGCATTATTTAGCACATATTGAATTAAGGACAGAACTGCGTCACATACTTGTACTACCCAGAAAATTCTATAAAAATTACAGAGGACACAAAATATCAATTATAGGTTGTCATCCAAATTTTACCTCATTTGGATAAGCCTATAATTCTACACAAAAATCACAAGGCAGCACAAAACAGGGGACCTAAAAATACTTTGTACTATGAAATATACCAAACTGCATATATTATCACATCAAGAGCTACCTTATGACATATAAAGAGCCTACAAAAATTATCAACCCCAAAATAAACCGATAACATACATTTATGATTTTTCTCAAGAATAGCGCTAAAAGCACACTTGAACTACAAGTTTATATTTTTACACAGAACAAAGCTATCAAATACTTTTCTCTGATAGAGCAAGACATAAGAAGACTAACAAACTT
>CM041632.1:55347040-55393288 GCA_023333625.1 Bothriochloa decipiens
GGCGGTCGCGGAGACGAAGGCCATGGCGGGCGGTTCGAGGTGAGTGACGGAGGAGGGGATAAGGGGAGAGGGAAGGCAGTAGCCGAGTAGGGGGGTTTGCTTTGGGTTTTTGGATTGGACGGCTTTATTGAACCGCAGAAGCAGAATGCGCAAGAGCGGTCGGTTTTATGGCCCACACGTCAGTGAGACAGTGTTTGTAAATTTTGGTAGAAGAAGTTGAATTAGTGTTACTCGAAAGCCAAAAAAAAAATGTTGACAATCTGTCAAGAAATTGAACAACTTTCGTTCGTGTAGTAATTTAAGCGAATTCGACTTCTGAAAGTTGAGCTTTTGGTCCTTATAAGGAAAATGATTTGGGATGTTCTGAAAGTTATGCGAACCATCATCATGTACTTGAGAATTCAACCATGTATCTGGAGTTGGAATCCACGGGATGTTTTCTTATTGTTACTTTCATTTTCCTGTAATTGCGACCATCTGATCAAATAAGCAAGGAAAAAAGAAATTAAACAAAAAGAGCAGGCCTCATCAGATTAGAAGGACCAAGCAGCAGCAAGAGTCGAGAGATCATGTACAGCACAGGAGGACAAGAACCTCACAAAGCCTTGGCTAATTGTCCTCATATATATTGCAATCACAAACATGTACACATCAGTAGAGTAGCGATTTCAAATTCGCCGTGTCTGAGAGCCTGCAATTTGGCAAGCACCCGACTGAATCACGTATATACAATTTACAATGGCAGATGCAGAGGAGCCTCCTTCACAAAGCCCTCCGGATGGCTCATCCATGCCTTTATCCAAGGAGCAAAGGATGGGGGAGAATCTCCAAGAAGCCAAGAACAAGAGGAAGAAAAATCAAGAAGGACTCACAAACTCAACACGCAACTAAAGGAAGGAGCTCACGAGAATTCTTCTTCTTCGCACGCCTGACGCCTCGTATCGTCCCTGATTCCATCGGGCTCACACTCACCCGCGATCGTAGTATCCGCGCGCCGCGGAGGAGAGGAAGGCCGGCACGTCGACGCCGGCTCCGGCGGCGAGGCGGACGTAGTAGGGCGCTGGCGACTCCGGCGGCGACTCGTTGCGGAAGGGGTTGCCGATGGGCGTCTGCCCGCCGTTGGCGAGGTGGAGGATGGCCCGGTACAGGAACGGCAGCAGGCCCTCCATGGATTCCGCTCACGCACGCACGGCTCACCAAAAGAAAAGCGCAGCGCAGGCGGCTCCAAACCAAAAGCAAAGCAACAGGCCAACGACTACTGTTGTGTTCCCCCTGTGTTTGGTGCAAGACTGCAAGTGCAGCTGCGAGGGATTTATAAAGGAGGAGGCGGTTGATTAGCGAGACAGAGATGTGCTCTGGACTTTGACTAATCAAGTCGATGATTCGATGATCGGAGGAAGTGGAGAACAACTGGATTGAATACGGCGGCGGCTGGTGCGAGCAAAGGCTGGGAAAGGGAAGGGAAATGGTCAATGGGAGAGGACGACGAATGGCCGCGCCAACTGGAAGGAGAGGAGGAAGGAATGGATAATGTGCCTGGACGAGCTGGAGCTGAAGGTCAGGAAACTGATATTTATTAGGCTGTGTTTAGATCCCATGAAATCATCTTAAAATTCACTATACAGAATTCCTATCACCCGTCATATTAAAATGCCGCCACATGCATGGAGTACTAAATGTAGATAAAATCAAAAACTAATTACACAGTTTTGTTGTACTTTACGAGACGAACATTTTAAGTCTAGTTACTCAAAGTTTGAACAATTTTTACTAAATACAAACGAAATGCTACAGTACGCTGAGGTGACATGATGTGACATTTTCTTTCGAAATTCAGGAGAACTAAACACACACCCTAGGAGGCACAGGAATAAAGTATGGAGTAGTTTAGGCAGTAGCCTGGAATATTGGTTGTGGGAACAACTCAGTTGGTGGGGACAATGATTTTTTTTTTCTGTGGTGCCTGCTGCCTGCCCCCTGCTACCTGCTCTGGTTTTCAGATTCTGGTCTGGGGGAGAGGACAGAGGAGGAAGACCAATCCAATCCATCTCATATGGAGTATAAACAAAAGGGATGGAAACGTGATACTCCGTAGTACGTATTTCCTCATATCCGTCCATCCCGAAAGAGTCAAAAAACACTATTTGGATAGTCCGTGTCTAAATCCAAATATTTAATATCGAATAGCGTCTGAATCCGAATATTCAAAATCAGATTTCTGATATGTATATATGAGATAGCTATCGATATTGGAATGATCCGTAACCTGTTCTAAGATCCGATAAAAGATATGTGACATGAGATATAGTACAGAATCACCAGTATCCGTCTGCATATACTCTGGTTTCATCATTATAAACGACGCACCAATGGGCTTCTGCTTGAAGAAATACACCACATATATGCTGTTATGCAGGTTGGAGACAAGGGACAAGTTACCTGACGTTAGGACAAATTCTAGTGGTGTTTGTTACGCATTCGTGCTCCTTTCATTTGTCTTTTAGGTGAAGCTTATGTTTGGAACTGACTTCACCTTAAAACCTATCATTGGGCCAATAAATTTTTGTTTAATCCGGAATTTGGTAGACCATCTTTCTCGCGTATCAGAAAGAATGGGTCAACTTGAAGCATCATCCAACTATACTGAAAATGACATGCTACTATGTCTAGCTAGGTGCAGACAAGGAGCTAGTGGCCAAATAGCCCCCCTTCCCGGATAATCCAGAGCTTACATTTTAGACTGCTCGGTGAACACATGACACACCATGGATAGCAGAGTAGTACAACAGCGTAAAGTTCTTACGTATATATCCCAGCGGGCTCCAATTTGCAGTCATTGGTAACACATAATTTAATTTCTAGAATGAATTTTCCACCTCTCTCTACATAAGCTAACCTATTGCTGATGGCTGGCTCTGTTTGTGTGACCGTTCCTCCACATGAAAGATGAGCAAGTCAAGGCGGGGTAAGCAAAGATGTTGCTTACAAAACTGGTGTGAACAATCCAAGGTGCTCTGCATGCGCATCACCTTGGCGAACTTAGGTGGAAGATCTGACAGTCTGGTTTGTATTTGTTCTTGGATGTAGCATCTTCAAATTTCTTCAGTGGCCCTTCATTCTCTGTCAAGCCAGTCTGGACAAAGTATCTTGTCCACCAAGAAGAACTCCGCAATTTTGCCTGAAGACAAACGAGGTAGATTTTGTCAGTGAAAGAATCTAATTGGCTGGTCATGACAAATCTTCACCAAAAAAGATTATGGACTTCAGTATGCACAGTATATTTCATTATGGTGTGGAACAGACAAATAATTGGATTAGACAACAAAAACGGCACAATCAACAGTCTCTGACCAACACCAAGTCACCAACCATCAACAGCACTAACAGTATCCTACTACGGTGTGGATCCAACAAAAAAAAATACAACCATAACACAACAAAACTGCTAAAGCACAAGGCTCTAAACAATACCTGCAATCAATATTCAATGACGCTGACAGACTTGGCAATAGGTAACATGTGTACCAAATTACGTCATAACACATCCTTAGTCGATATATAGATCTAATCTATTTTTGAGATGTCAAACATCCACACAGAAACATGTCATATAAATAATATTACTAGAGCAGTAATTTCTAATCATCAGTGTTTATACAATGTTTCTGTATTATGAACAGGACATGTGCAGAACAATAAGTTTGGCTTAGTAAATTGAATAATAAGTCATATGCAAAACAATTTTTTATGCTATCAACAGAAACCATCTAAGCATACCGGTCTTCCAAATTTTGGTAGTTCTGAGACCTTAGCTTTCTGCTGACCCGGATTGCCTGTAAAGAACAAATGACGAAACATTTCTCAGATAATCTAGGCCATCCATGTATATATCACAAAAGGTAATGTTTAAACATTTGGTAAATAATGGCATAAAAAAGAGTACAGGAGTACAGCATTATTCAGGGCCTAGGTCGACATTAGTAGCAGATTTCCAACTTTGACTACTCAAAAAGGAATATAGATCTGTTTGAGCAGAAAAGTTTCAGCTCCAGTACCCAACAGAAGAGTTCAATCATGTACCTAACTACCTACTCCAGAGACCACAACTTAAAAGTTGATAATACTTTGATCTCCAAGACTTTAGTATCATCTGATGTTGCATTACCCCAGATTTAAATCTGCCATCTTAAGATAGAAAGACATACTACTTTAAGGTTCATCCTTGTATCATCAGATGTTGCATTATCACATATTTAAATCTGTTATCTTAAGATAAACACATATTTCTTTAAGGTTCATCCATGTGTTTTCTTTTTATTGTTTCCAATTGGAAAAAAAAAAATCCAATTAGTTCAAGACACACACACAGCTAAGATACAGTGTCCTTAATACAGCTAAAGAAAGTCACACGGAAAAACAACAGCAAGAATACTTCAAGTAAAAGATGGTTTGTTTCAAATATAACAGCAGCCAAAGAAATATAAACAATCAGTAGTATTTTATTGCTTACTAAAAAGAAAAATCTATTTAGTAGCACAAAAAGGTACAAAAATTGGTATGTGTAGGCCAAATGAGGGACCCAGAAACAAAGAAGGCAGTAAACATTTCAAGAAAAAACACCTACCAGCAAAAATAACAAGGCCATCTGCGGAAACCCTTGCTAAATCCGGAAGCGTTTTGTTTAGATACCTTGGGGTCAGATAATCTAAAGCATCTGACACAATAACAAGATTAAAAGAATCTGGACGGTACGGAAGGGGGAACTTAATATCAGACATACGGACAAAGCCCTTGCGCACGAGGCTTTTGCATGTACTGTCAGTATCCTCCAAATCATAAGGCTCCACTCCCCAGGCTTCAACCTTTCCTTCTTTCAACAAATTAGAAACTACTGTACAACTATCAGGGCCTACATGGAGAACCTTTTGCATGGCACTGCCATATGCCTTTTTAAGATATGGAAGCGCCCGCATAACTTCTGATGTGCAGGAACCTGAATGCAGATGTAGATGGAAAGTCTGAGATTAAAAGGAGAACAAACTTCCCTCATAAACATGTTCGGAAAGAAAAATGTGAAGATGACTAAAGTAATTAAATAAGCATTCTACTATCCACTTGAATATTGGCTTGCAGTTTGACTTGTATTACGCTCATAATGACCTATTTCACAAATCATGTGCCTAATGTAGTAGAAAATTAGTTACTAAACTTCCTGATCATATGGGAGTAAAGAAAAGGGGGAAAAGAAATCTGTTTTTAGTTATCAAGAATCAGAGAACCACGTCCCATAGTGACACAGCAGAGTTTCAGTGTTCAGGGGGGCAATCCTATATCATGAGGTTGATTACTGTTACTGGTATTAAATGCACTACTAGAATTTCATAACCTACTGAAGAATACCATATACCAAATCAGCTACAAAGCCACAAAGGAAATAGGACACAACTGCAGCAAAAGCCGAGGCAGAACAACATAAATGCAGGATCTCAATAGGATATTGCTCTTAAGGATAAGCAAAGCATACAGATTGTGTCTGTGAGATTTTAGGGTAACTGCACTACTAAACAATGCCAAGACAACAATAACATAGCCACAAGTAAGATACATTGTGATATTGAAGTAAAACTAGTTGAGCGTCTTAATTGCAAACTACAATAGCAAGTGCAACCTTGTAATCAGAGAGAACAAAAAAGTATTTCAGGCTGCAAGTCTAATGGCACATTGAAGAGCAAGTTTAAGGGAGAAATCAGAATTTTGGATGAGTAAAGAAATAGCATCAGCAGGGGGGGGGCGTGACCCATGTACCTTCAGACCTGGTCACAGACTCTCTGCTTGTAACAGTTACACCTGGCCATTAAAGAAAGGGTCAAACAAGAAGTACACTGGTTGGTTTGATTTTGGTCTTTTGGAACAAACCACGGTACATGCCAATAAGATAGAACAGTCACAATTCATAGGTGTCAATTCAATACCTACTGACTTAACTCAGTTTGCTTTCGAAATTGCATGATAATACATATGCATTGTTACTTTTTGACAAACAACTAGCAATTGTGCATGGTTGGTGTGTCCCCATTCTCAGATGATGTACTGACTAAAAGACAACTGATGGATTTGATTTAAAAAGTCAGTACACTCTTTCACCACCCTACAGTAAATAATTTGAGCTGTACATGTCACAAGCCCGGGTTCTATCGCAAAGTAGCAAGCACAGACTTTTCATAATCCAACATTAATTAGAAAATTTGAGTGTGCGAGTCTAACCGAGAATCTTTAACCGACCTGAGCCGCTGTTGAAGTAGGCGATGAGAAGGATGACACCCTGCAAGCATGAGCACATAACACCATAAGCATCCGGAGAATCACAACTAACAGCAGTAGCAGCCGGGTAACAGACAGAGAGCTGGAATTACCAGGACGACGAGGGCAATGGTGAGCACGGGAGGCGAGCGTGATTTGGGGTGGAACAGGCCGCCGACGGACGGCAAGGACCCGTCCGACACCCGCCGGCTCGGGTTCACCGACCTTCTGGACATCCTCCCCTCCCTCCCTCTCTCTCTCCCTAATCCGACCACCCAAGCCCTCTGTCTCTCTCCCCCTCGATCACCTGGTCACATGAACACAGCGTCGCTCAGATTATTGACCACAAAAGTCGAAATAAAATGGGAAGTCTCCCGCAATGCCGCAGCACGGGATGCATCCGCAGCCCGAAAGGCCGTAGATCGGAATCCCTTGTAGCGCGAGGCGGCGGCGGTACCTCTGGCAATGGAGGCGGCGGCGGTCGGAGAGGAGGAGAGGAACCCGGCGCTAGGGTTGCCGGATCGGGGGTGGATCTGAGGCGCGGAGGTGGGGCGGAGTGAGGCGGGGGTGGAGGGGGCAGCCAGCGGGTGGCGATCCGGCACGATAGGGACGGCACAGCACGGGCACGGGAATGGGATTAGCTTCGCTGAAGCTCTCTCGCACAGGGGAATAAAGCGCGTCGTGCTGTATGCGATCAGCACGCCATTAGCGACCGAGATTGAGGATTAGTGGAGCGCGGCCCGAATTCCGAGGGTTGGGAGGAGGAGATTTTGTTCGGGGGATGTCGGTCGTCGACGCGTCGTGGCCTAGGGGGACACTGACTGGTGGGGCCCTCGTCTTTTCTATTCGTTTTTTGTGGGTTGGTTGCTGGCTGTGGCTGGTGCCGTGTGGCCTGGCCCGGGTGGGTTTCGGCCCAACCCCATCGTGCTCGCGAAGAATGTTGACTGCTCGTCACTGGTCAACGCACAAATGCGCATTCGTAACCATGACATGGCATCGTCGATCAGCTTTCAGTGTACCTAACACTAACATAGTTGTACTTAAAAAAACACTAACATAGTTGCATTCAAAAAAACACTAACATAGTTGCGGACTAAATTAAATAAAAGAGTTGCACGTAGAGAAAAAAGAAAGAGAAGAAACACACAACTGAGTCAGCATACCAATGTACTGTTGATCATGGTGTCTGCTGTGGGGATCGATGTACTGGCTGTGTTTTGAAATATTAGCATTGTGGAGAAGCAAGAAAATCTTGTTAATCATCAATCCCTATCTCCGTTTTTTTATTTCTTATAAAGTTGTTGATTTATCCAGATGTGATGTCTATTGCATTTTTCTGAACCCGTGAACACAAAGGGTGGATGGTCTGAACTGTTGATGATGCAAATTCAGAGATCTTGCTGCTGCTGCACCGAGCAAGAAGCAGGTGCCAGGTTGGACTTGCTTTTGGTTTGCTAGGCCTCTCGTTCAATAATGTGGTTTTCATTTTGAGTGCCATTTTGTGTGTAAAAATGAGTAGTTTTTTTTCACATGGTGAATTTAGGGACTGCACATATGACGTCGTGGAAGGCGCTGGAGATGATTCTTTGGAAGCTGGAAAGTGCATGTTTTATATCCTTCATGCAAATGCAAGATGGGATTTGTTGCGATCTACGTGTAAGACCGATGTCCATTTGCCTTGCTTTCTAGAACTGTTGAATATTAATATTGTGATTGTTGATTTGATTGACACACATTCTTTTTTTTCGAAATCGAGCATATGCTTATACTGCTTTAAGGGAAAAAAGAAGTTTGGTTACACGGTTTGAGATCTCACAGGTGAGATGCCATGGAGCATAATAAGCCGACACACGACACAAGACACCGGCTACAATGATGGAGCGAAAACGGTATACTAACTTAGAAAACTAATTGTGCGATTGGGCGACTGGGCGGGAACGAAGCTTATGCCCGCCGGGGCACCGACCGCACCGCACGCCTCCCGACATGTGTTCATGCCGTGAAGAAGAGATGTCACCGCCAAAGGCCTCGTGAAACCGGATTGCGATGGTGGGGTCCGGGGTTTCGGACGGCGCGTTCACCGGTCGGCCTAACCACTTATTTAGCAACACCCGGCGAGCATGTCACTTCGGCTGAGGATCGCGATAGGCCGAATTGGCTGCCAGACACGCACTACGGCGCAGACACCACTTGTCCACATTGATGGAGGATGTCCGTAGGCGTGGGATCCGCCACCAGGGGAGGCACAAGAGGCAGGCTCATGCTCTCGGTTGATTACCAAGATGTGATTAATACCCAATGGACTTTGGGACGTCAGGAAGAAGCTTTCCGGTATTCTATATTGCTTATGCCTCGCTTCAACAATTTGAGATTTTGAGTTCAGATTGGCAGCCTTTGGTCATAATTTAGATAGCGAATCAATAATGAATATCATTTTGCGATTTGTTGGTCATTGTGGAGTCTCAATTTTCACTTTTCAGTTCACTTTACGGCACACAACGGAGGTTTTGTTGATGACTGCAGCAAACCAACACTGCGGAGATGCTGGATCTGACCTTGGTCTACATCAAGGATCTTCAGAAGCAGGTCAAGGTGCATGTCCACATCCAAAAACCGATCTTTTCTGCCTAGGCCGTAGCTGATATGATTCAGTTATCTGGTCGCCCTGAGCCATCAGAAATGCCCCGAGCCATCGGAACTTGACATGCTCGATCCGACGGGTATCTGCTCCAACTAATATATTTTTTTTACCTTCGTTTCAGTTGCAATATTTTTTTTACCTTCATTTGCAAATAGTGGAGGATCAGTATCTTCTTTTTTTTTTTGAGAAAAGGATCAGTATTTTCTAGGAATGTTGTGTTTTGACTGTCTTAACCGTGGAACTACTTCTGAAGAAAAAACAACACTTAGAAACCTGTTTCATTCAAGAAGTAAATATAATGTGTACAGACAAGGTACTCCTTGGTCGAAATGACATGTTTGTGTGGCTATATAATAAATTTAGATTTTTTGGGTCCTTCTCACAACCGCACTCATGCAGTTCACTGGAGCTGAGAAGAGACCACTGGTGACCAGGGATGTCACTGAAAAATTATCTGAACACCATTTGGCCTAGCCAACTAGATACACACATGCAAAGAGGCTTCAAACCCGGTAAAAGATGCTCTTTTGGCATTGTCCACTATGAACCTGTGATCCTTTAGCACGCAGATAGGTTGCTTATTGATGTTGGCAAAACAGAAATTCCATTGCATAGCATGTTCATATTTGGTTTCCTGTTGCAGCTGCATTGCATAGCATGCTGATATTTGGATTCCTGTTGCAGCTTTCCTTGGCGTGTATTTTTTAATGCCAAATTGTTTCTGTTGTGGCTTGAGTAAATGGCAGCCTAGACTCCATGCGCAAGAGATCGACATGATGAAGGAGCGCTTCGCGAAGCTCCTGCTCGGCGAGGACAACAGTTGCAAGGGCGTCCGCATTCGTATTCGTAAATTCCATTGATATTTTGCGTTTGCGTTAAATTATGAGTATATTTAAGGCATTTTATTAAGTATTAGTACTCATCTCTGCCTATGATACAGTTACATATTCTTTGTTGAATGGGTGTGCGGGTTTGCGTTTGATTATAGGTGATGAGGTGGCGAGGCCCAAGCCGGACAACGCATGACGCAGCCGAGCTAACGGCGCTGGAGGCTTTTCGGGTGAGGATAGGGGAGGATGTGGTGCAGCAGATCATTGGGGGCTCGGCCGAGGTGGCACGACACGGGCTAAAACGGCATTGGGTGTCCGCCATTATTTTAGTGTTGCAAGAAACTTCTGGTCAGTTTTATTAAAAAGAAATAGGTCATTCAATGTATATTTCTCATCGTATGTTTTGTTGTGTTCTAATTAGTGGAGTTGCAATATAATAGTTGAAAAAGGCAAGAATTGGAATGCAAAAGTTGGCTACAAAGTTAGCAGCATAAATGAATGTACAGATATTATCATTGTTATGCATGAGTGTTTTCTGTATAATGTACATGTTTAAATACAATTGCGTGTGAATGAAACTATCAAAAAAAATATTGTTATTTGGTTATTTTAATGTGCACCCCTAATCGAAGCCGTAGTGTTAGCACGGGTACTATACTAATTAATATTAATACATTATACATGAGACATGACCAACTAGAAAAACACTCGGCATCCTCTAAAAAAGGGGGGAATATCACTTGCCATAAAAAAGAGATAAAGGAACTTTAAAAAGAGTCTTTTCTATGTATGTCATTAAGAAAGTTGCATGTTCTACGCGAGCCACTAGAAAGTTGAGTCGGTCACTTGTGCCATCGAGTTAAAAATCGTTTACCACCCATTCCATTCCGTCGGTATTCGGTTAGGTATTTACCGTTTCAGATCCCTAACGTGTGGGACTTGTCGATGGAATTATCTAAAATGCCCTTCTCTCTTTGTATCGAACGACCCACCATGGATTAGACGTCACCTGTTATTCGGATGGCAATGTATCGAAACAGCCTGGTTGTAGTGCGTGGGCCCCGTGCTAATAGGAAACAAACCAACCTCTCCTCCTTTCTTCGAGCTCGGTGGGGGCGCTCGCGCTGCGGCAGAGGGTCGTGAGGAGCGAAGCAGAGGAGTGAGCTCCGGACTTCAGGAATCGACCGGAGGCAGCTCCGCGCCTCCGCCGACCGCCTAGCCGAGCCCTCGACGCCGCTCCTCACCATGACCGCCGCGCCACTGCTTTGAGACACGCTTGCCCGCGCCCGCAGCGCCTCCGACTGGCCGCCACTGTGGCGGAGCTCGCGCCCGGCCCCCGCGAGCACGCGCCCGGTGGAGCTCTTCCTAGCCCCCGCCGTCGCGATCACGCGCGCGGGGGAGCTCCGCCCGGCCCCCGCCACCGCTCGCCGCCACGGTCCTTCCTCCCCCGACCCCGCAGCCGCCGCAAGTGATCGGCACAAGTGATCGGCCTGACTTTCTAGTGGGTGGTAAACGATTTTTAACTCAATGGCACAAGTGATCGGCCCAAATTTCTAGTGGCTCGTGTGGAACAAGCAACTTTCTTAATGTCATACGTGGAAAAGACTCCTTTAAAAACGCTCGCAGATAAAGAGCCAGGAGTACTTCATTCACATGTAATCAATAATCATCAAATAATATATATTGTACTACTCTCTATATTTCAAATTGTAACTTGTTCTGATATTATTAGAGAGCCAAAGCATCTTGAGCTTTACCAGATTTTAACTAATTTTTAGTTTACCAGCAATTAGCTCTTGTATCAAAACGTGCTTGAAGTATGTATATCACCCAAAGAACATGTTAAACTTTTATACCGTAAGTCATCAGCTGACCGGAGAACACATTAAGTACATATTTTCAAAAGGAATCATAAAAAATTAGGAAAAAAATGAAAATTAAGACATAAAAATTTGAGGCAGATCACCGTTAACCAAAGCCAACTGCCTACTTGCGAGAGAGAAATTGAGACCGATCGCGTCACATCACGTGAGGAGACGAAAGTGACTCGCGCACGAGAACGTGGATCGAATCGTGCGGCCCAGCCCACTACGGTTTCCACCAAGAACGGGCCGATCCATGCGTTCAAAAAACTGTGCGGCCCAGCCCACTACGGTTTCTAACAAGAACGGCTCGATCCCCAATCTGATTCATTGCCTCCTCGCGGGCCGCCGGCGGACGCATCACCGGTGTCGGCGACGAGCCTCGGCCTCGGGGTTTCCTCTATCAGCCTCGTATTCCCGAGATCGACGACCAGGTTAGCTCCGTGCTCGTCCTCCACCTCCCACGGCCGCTGGCATCTCCATCCCGCCCACTTTAACCTACTGGGCGCCTCTCGAGCACCCGCCGCCGTACCCGCTCACCACCCTCACCGGCGCCGCTACTGCCGTTCCACCTGGACCATCAGAGATCTGTGGTTTGGGACGCGGCTGGTGGGTCGCAGATCCTGCTCGGTGTCACGGCCTTATTACCTTATATTGTTTACAAGGCTAGCATGATTAAATTGTGGGGTCACCATTCTACACCATCTTCTCCGTTTAGCATTCACTGCCGGAGATAGACCGTTTGCCGAGTGGCTAATGCACTCGGCAAAAGCTATATGCAAACAACACTCGGCAAAAATCAGGACAGTAAAGAAGTTTTTACCGAGTACAAATATAAAAATAAAAAACACCAAACATAATAGAAAATTCTTTTTAATTGGGGAAGGACCCACTAGCCAGCACCCATCAGCCCCTAGCCATGGCCTTTTTTCTAGAATTTTTACACATTTTACGGCACCGACCTCTCTCTTGCGTGATTTCTGCCTTAATCACTGCACCACACCAGCACATGTGTCTATAAGTAGTTTTAGTTCCCCACATATTATATAAAACCGAGTCTAAATTATCTTTTCGAGGCCCTAAACGAACTAAAATCAAAAAGTTCTCAACTATAAAGTTTCATAACTTTTCGAGATCTACGCTTTTTGTTTAGAAAGTTTTTTCATCCGAGATCGCTTACAAAATTTGAATTTCAAATTTGAAAAATTCAAACGTAGGTTTCGCATGACAAGATGAACTCGAATGAAATTGTTGTCAACTAGAAAGTTTCATAACTTGAATTTTGAATATTTAAAATACAAAAATAGTTTAACATGACAAGATGAACTCAAATAAAAAAATTTTCAACTACAATATTTCATAACTTCTCAAGATCTACAAACTCTATTTTGGGTGATTGATCATTTGAACATTCGACATGGTGGTTTCTAACATAGTTGACAACTTTTATATCTCTCTTATAGTTTCATAAACTAAGAGAGAGACATGTAAGATTTGTGAACAAATTAACTTTCACTTTCTCAAATAAAGAAGTGACTAAAATAAATTTTGTAGACCTTGATGAGTTAAACAACTTTGTAATTGAAAACTTTTCTTTTAAATTCATTTAGTGCTTCAAAAATTTGATTTTAAATTTTCTTTGCCGAGTGTCTTCTTTGCCGAGTGCCAAAGAAAACACTCGGCGATTCTTTGTCGAGTGTTTTCTTTGGCACTCGACAAAGAAGCCTCTTTGTCAAGTGTATTTTTTTGCCGAGTGTTTCTTTTTACACTCGCAAAGAAGCCTCTTTGCCGAGTGCCCGAAGAAAAACACTCGGCAAAGCAATTACACTCGGCAAATCACGGATTTTCGGTAGTGATTTGATAATCGCTTATTGTAAGTAGTGATCTATATAAATTATTCATTGGATAAAGTTGCAACTTATCACAGGAGCACTAGCAGTAGCACAGGAGCACTAGAGCAGCAGCTGCAACACAGCAAAGACAACTGCCAATAGTAGTGTTCAGATTTTGCTAAACAATGGCCGGGCACAACATCTGGTCTCCGTCTTGACATGTATTATTTCTTTCTTACTCTTATATATTCCTTCACTTTGCAAATAATTGGTGTTCTTCAGTGGAGTTGGACCTTCTCTTACTAATCAGAGATCATCTCAGATATGCTGGAGAACAGGAGGGCACGCTGAACCAGCTACTAGGAGATGTTCTTGCCGACATCCTTGGACGTCTTGCGCCACGCTTCCTTGCCACATCCCACTATGTTTGCAAGCCCTGGTGGACAATCATTGACAACCGCCGGTTACTGCGTACAGAGCACCTCCCTCTCTCGTTGGCTGGCATCTTCATCAACTTCCATCACATATTTCTGTCAAAATTCTTCTCGTGCTCCTCAACAGGCCCAACAATTTCTGACTGTTTGCCACCTAGAGATAACTTTATTAGCCATTTTAGTGGCCACTGCAATGGGCTTCTCTTGCTTGATTACTATGTGGTCAACCCAGCTACATGTCAGTGGGTGAAATTGCCCCCATCCCCAAGCCTGTATTTGGGTACAAGAAACCTTTTTCATAAGGAGTACCTAGTCTTTGATCCTGCAGTGTCACCACACTATGAGGTTTTTTGGATCCCATTTGCTTGTGCCAGATCTAGCTTAAACCATGCAACAGAGGAATTAGAGTGGCCATTGTCGCCATGCATACTTAAAGTGTTCTCATCAAGGACTAAAAAATGGGAGGAGAGGTCGTTTGTTCGAGAAGGGGAGCCTGCAGGGACTGTGGCTGACATACGATTGGATGCTTCATATAGTAATCAATACAACTCTGTCTATTGGCGAGGAGCACTTTATGTCCATTGCCAAACCAACTTTGTTATGAGGTAGCTGCCCACCCCATTTAAATATTTGAACTTCTCCTTTCATGAAATGTCATTTAATGCTATTATCATTGTTTCAGATTTCTCAGTCATATTTGATTCTTGCAGAATATCACTGTTAGGTGGTAAGTACCAGGTTATTAAATAACCACCAGTAAATACTGAGCTGATACCAGATCCCAAGCTTTATCTGTGGAAATCATAGAAGGGAGTGTACTGTGTGTTGGATGATCATTATGTTTATATTCTGGATGAATCATATGGCAAGATGGAGTGGGTTTCGAAGACTAGTATTAGCTTTAGACATAGGCAAACTGATAGACCTAAACCTTGGACCTTACAACATATTAACTATGGTGGATCACGCGATGGGTATCAGGATGGTAATGGTGAAGTGATAATGGAGGAAAAATTTGAATTTGGCTGTGACAATAAGAATGTTGTTGAAACCAAAGATTCGGACCCAGATGATGATAATGTTATTGACACCGAAGGTTGGGGTAATAGGTACTTTGGTGGCCATGTTACTTTCCTTGGATTTCACCCTTACAAGGAGGTTGTCTTCTTGAGGGAAGGATTGAGCTGAGGACTGGCCTATCACTTAAATACCTCAAAGGTTCAAGAATTAGGCAACCTCTCTCCAAAAAATTATGGAATGTGTATGAGTATCCAACCATTCATAGAAGGGTCTTTTCCATATACACCTTGGATTGGAGAGTTTTCGGAGGAAAATTAATTTGGAAGTTCGTTTTCATGATTATAATATAATAATGTTCTATAAGGCACTGTTAGTTAGGACAAGGCATGAAGTACCTGGGCCCACATGTCAAGCACTTGACTTGCAGAACTATTGTTTATTTGGCATGAGAATTCTGAAGGCTGGAAGTGATGAAATGTGGGGAAACTTCTGGAGGGTGTGTCTCCAACACACACTCCTACTCTCTATTCATTTTTTCACTTTTACATAATAATCCTCTTACATCTTTATATTTACACCGACACTTCCCCCTCAAGATGGGCTAAAGATATCTAGCATGCCCATCTTGCTACAACTCAACTCATTTTCACTAGGTCCTAAACCCATTGTAAGACAATCTGCTAGTTGATCACGTGATTTTACATACTTCAGCTTTAGGACCCCACTATCTAGCTTTTCCTTGATAAAAAATCTATCAATCTCAACATGTTTAGTTTGGTCAAACTGAACCAGATTGTTTGCAATATTGATTGCAGCAACATTGTCACAATGAAGCATCATGGTCTCATTTCTCAAGACCCGCAGCTCCTTCAACAGGTCTCTTAACCACAACATCTCACATAAATTCAATGTCATTGCCCTATATTCGGCCTCCGTAGTAGATCGAGCCACAAGTGCTTGCTTCTTACTTCTCCATGAGACAAGATTGCCTTCCATAAATACATAATACCCAAAGGTAGACCTCCTATCATCTCTGCTACTTGCCCAATTTGCATCATAGTAGCCCTCTAAATCCATGTGCCTATTCTTTCTAAACTATAATCCTCTCCCAGGGGTTCCCTTTAGATACCTCAAAATTCTATAAACAACCTCCATATGTCCTGTTCTTGGATCATGCATATACCTGCTCACCACACTCACTGCATAGGAAATGTCAGGTCTTGTATGACACAGGTTCTTCCCAACAATCTTTGATATGTTTCTTTGTTCATAGAATCTCCACACTGGGCACTGATTTGATGATTTTTATTAATCGGAGTACTACATGGCCGACACCCAAGCATGCCAGTTTCAGTCAACAGATCAAGGATATATTTTCTTTGAGAGAGAACTATCCCCTTAGGTGACCTGGCAATCTCAATCCCAAGAAAATACCTTAGTGGTCCAAGATCTTTTACCTCGAAGGCCTTTCCCAGATTCTCCTTCAAGTATTTGATTTCCTCCACATCATCTCCTATAATCACAATATCGTCCACATACACCACCATAATGATGATAAATGTCCCTCTATGCTTATAGAAGACAGTATGATCACCATAACATTGAGTGTAACCCATACCACAAACTGCCCTTCTAAACCTATCGAACCACACCCGAGGTGATTGCTTTAGTCCATAGAGTGACTTTTTAAGTCTACACACCTTTCTAACAGTTTGACTATTTGCAAACCCTGGTGGGATCTCCATATAATCTTCTTCTTGCAAGTCACCATGAAGAAATGCATTCTTCACATCCATCTGATGTAGAGGCCAACCAAAGTTTGTTGCACAGGAGATTAAGGTCCTCACAGTACCCATCTTTGCCCCAGGAGCAAAGGTCTCATCATAATCAATGCCATATGTTTGACTATAGCCTTTTGCAACCAGTCTTGCCTTATATCTGTCCACCTCTCCTTTAGGGTTTTGCTTCACAGTGAAGACCCACTTGCAGCCCACCGCTCTCTTCCCTTTTGGAAGTGGAACTAGCTCCCATGTCTTGTTCTTTTGAAGAGCATGCATCTCTTCTTCCATTGTCGCCTTCCACTTAGGATCCTGTTTTGCACACTTCCAGTCCCTTGGAATAGACACTGTTTGTAAAGATGCAACAAATGCTCTATATGCAGGTGAAAGACGGGAATATGAGAGAAAATTAGCAATGTCATGATCTATACTAGAATGCTCAAATCCATAGCGAATAGGAGGTTTTTCAAAATTAGATCTAGTATCTCTACGTCGTGCAAGAGGTAACTCCACATGCTCAAGAGTAGGAGATACATTACTACTTGACCCAGAATGGGTCGAAGAGCTCAATGGAGAGAAGTCCGAGGAGAGATTTAGGACTGGTAAAATAGGCTGTTGAGACCGTGGTGTATCAACTTGCTTCCCCTGGCCTTTGAACCGCTTCCTTTGATACACAATTGGCTTCTTCTCTATTATTTGCTCCCCCTAACTCCTGAACTGCCTCCTTTGATACACAATTGGCTCTTCTATTTCCCTATTCTCTGCTAAACATGGGTTCGTCCTACCAATCGTCTCTTCACTCCCTTCAACAATCACCTCCTCACTCTCATTGTCAATCATCTCTCCATTCTCACCACTCCTCATATCCTCAATATTATTCTGATCCACCACCTCCTCCTGAACTATAGACACATCCATTGGACATGGGATAACACCAACAATCACCTCCTTTTGAGCAGCAACTCCTTCATTCTCTCCATCTCTACTGTCACCCTCAGTGACAAAAGAGAATTCTTCGAACAACGAATCAAGATCCCATGGTTTTGTATAGTATGGTTCAATCCATACTCACAAACAACCTTTTTCCAATAGGTTCCCAGCACTTGTAACCCTTTTGTGTAGAGGAATATCCAACGAACACACACTTTACCGCTCGGGGATCTAACTTACCAACTGAAGGTCTATGGTCCCTCACAAAGTAAACACAACCAAATACCCTGGGGGTACCTTAAATTCCCTATGGTCCCTCACAAAGTAAACACAACCAAATACCCTGGGGGTACCTTAAATTCCTATTGTCCCAATAAAAGTTCAGCTGGTGATTTCATTCCAAGAATCCTAGATGGCATACGATTAATTAAGTATGCTGCTGTCAACACCGCCTCACTCCAGAGATACTTAGGCACATTCATTTGAAACATCAATGATCTTGCCACCTCCAACAAATGTCTATTCTTCCTTTCAGCCATGCCATTTTGTGGTGGAGTATTAGGATATGTGGTTTGATGGAGAGTGCCATGACTTGACACGTATGCTACAAAATCATTATTCACATATTTCTTTCCATTATCAGTGCGGATAATTCTAATCTTGGCATTAAATTGATTGACAACTAGGTAATGAAAGTCTTGAAAACATCAAAGAACTTCATGATTACCCCTAAGCATGTAGATCCATGTCATACGAGTATGGCAGTCAATAAAAGTGACAAACCACTTAAACCCACTTACTGATGTAACTGAGCAGGGACCCCAAACATCAGAATGTATCAACATAAAAGGTTCAGAACTATGAAGACCAAAACCAGGATAGGTTGACCTTGTATGTTTCCCGAGTTCACATGCATCACACACAAGTTTATTTTTGTCCACACCCTTAAACATAGCAGGATAGAATTTATTTAAACTATCAAAAGGCACATGTCCTAACCGACAATGAAGCAAGTAGATCTCCCTCTCCTATGCTCCAGCAACTGCTGCTAATGCTGACTCCTCCTGGTTGATGACCCACAACCCATTATGCCTGACTCCAGTCCCAATCACTCTCCCCATCTTTTTCTCCTAAAAAAACAAAGGTTTTCATCAAATGTAACAATGCATTAGAATTGATCGACTAGTGAACTAACAGAGAGGAGGTTGACTGGGAAAGAAGGAACATGCAAGACAGATGATAAGTAAAGTGATGGGGTACACTCTACGGATCCTACACCATGAATGGGTTATGATGTGCCATCAGTAGTTTGAATGGTTTCAGAGTAAGAGTGTGGAGTGTAAGTTTTAAAAGAACTAGATATGCCTGTGACATGCTTAGATGCTCCTGAATCAATAACTCATTCTATGTTATGCCTATATGTGGATGCAAGTGCCTATGCCTGAGTACCTTTGCCCAAATGGGCATAGTTGGCAAAGTTATCAAAGTGACTGGTGGTGGCAATCACAGGACCATCTGAAGTGGTTTTGGAACTTTCAGATCCTTTCATCTTCTACCATTGTTCCCACTGCTTGACTTGCTCCCCGATCAACGTGACAGATGAAAAATCTCCAATGGTAGCAGTAGTGACCTGAGAACCACTCTCCATGGTAGCAACATTGGCCTGAGGACCACCACGGCCTCTAACACATCCTCCTGCACGTCCTCCACCATGACCACCATGACCTCCTTGATCACCACGAGTAACACCACGACCTCCACGACTTCCACTCCTACCACCATAGCTCTTGGGAAGAGGATAATTATAGCTCAAGTGTCCCTCCTCTCCACAATTGTAGCACTTTTTCTCTATCACTGAGGTGTAGGCTGACTTTACAGGATTGTTACCACTCATCATCCATAGTCTGCTCTCCTCAATAACCATGGCTGACACCGCCTCCTCCATGGTGGGCAGACTCTCCTGGTGACAGAAGGCAACCTTCCTGCTTTCAAACTCTGGATCCAAGTTCTTCAAAAAATGAGTCACCCTCCTGTCCTGTATCCACTTCTGGACATCCTGTGCATCTTGTGGATCCCTCATACGGAGTGGAGCATAGTGGTCCAGCTCTCCCCACAATGACTGCAACTCACTAACATATTGCTCCACTGATCGCCCTGCCTGTTTCACTGCATCAGCCTTATTCTGAATTTCCATCATTATCATCACATTCCCTCGCTTGGAATACATGTTGCTCAGGGTTTTCCATATCTTTGCCGCAGTTGGCATGCTTCCACAATTTTACTAACAGAAGGTGACATGGATGCCAACAACCAAGCCACTATAGTAGAGTTTGTCGCACGCCAAACTCTCCACTCGGGGCCAAGCTTGTCAGTTGGCTAAACACAATCCTCCGTCAGAAAGTGTTCTACTCCTTTTCCTGCTAGGAGCACTTGCATTCTCCTGGATAAACTTAAATAATTATTGCTTCCTTCTAGCTTCACATCATTTGGTATAAGTTCCAGCTTCAGCTTGAGTTCAGGTGCTGCCCTAGGACCAATCACACCCATCTCCAATAGCCCCTGAATCATAGACATCATCTCATTTTTCACCTCATTTTTAGTAATTAGTGGATCATCTCCACTGTTACCACCACTTTCATGTTCTTCTGCTGCCTTCTTCTTTGCCTCCTCTATCGGATCCATCTCCTTTGTGGATCAAGACTCTCCTCACGAAGTAGGTCAGCAGTTGAAATTAAATCAGCACAGCAACCACCAGCTAGACCAACTCACTGAATAGCACACAACAATAACAAAGACTCCTTCACGAGCACACAATATACCTATCACCAAAGCCACTCCATTTCCTTCACCGGCAGAAACTTCCCTGCTCAGTTTGCACACAGCACCACCGCACGAGTCGCTGCTCTCCACCAAGCAAATGCCCGAACCTTTCTGCTCAGCTTGTCCTGGAACCACCGCACGGGCCGCTTCCACCTGCTCTAGCAGACACCACAGCACGCGCCTATGCCTCCAGCGGCCCGCTCTGCCTCCGGCCTGTGCGCACTGCCTCCAGCCTGTGGCTGGCCCGCGCTGTCTCCGGCCTGCGTGCTGACCCTCGCCGCCGCTCCGACCCCGCCTGCGCTGGTCCGCGCCGCCGCGCCGACCCCGCCTGCGCTGGTCCGCACCACCGCACCGACTCGCCTATGCTGGTCCGCGCCGCGCGCCTGCGCTCGCCGGTCCGTGCCGCCTCGCCGATTGTGCTTGTGCTGGACCGCGCCGCCGCCACCAACTCACCGACTCCGCCCGCGATGGCCTGCACCTCCTCGCGAGCCTTCCTGTCCCGTGCGCCAACGCTGCCTCCGACGCCCGCGCCTCAAGCCCACGGCCACACGCTGCCGCAGGTACGGCCGTCGCCGCAAACCCTAGCTCTATATACCATGATGAAATGTGGGGAAACTTCTGGAGGGTGTGTCTCCAGCACACACTCCTACTCTCTATTCATTTTTTCTCACTTTTACATAATAGTCCTCTTACATCTCTTACATAATTATAGTTACCTCCAAAATTATGATAAGTTGCCTTTACATCTGGAAGCTATCATGTTTCCCATGTTTGCTGGATTTCCACATGTGCTTAATGGTTTACCTCTTAACAATCTATATTCCAAACGATTTTCTTTGCTGAGTGTCATGTGAGGACCGAGAAGGTTTGTCCTCCACAATAAGCTGAACGCACAATATGCAATTCCCATCGGTATAGAAGTCCTATAATCTTGGTTTATTTTAGAAGTGTGCTGTAAGATGGTGATGATTTATCTTTCACAATTGAGTTTGATGAGCGTAAGGAAATGCCCACAACAAAATGCAGATTGGGGAAAATGAATTGAATGAAATCACAAGGTTTTCTGCACACAATAAATCCATGAACCTGAATTAAACAGCAAACTTACTGAATTAGGCAATTGATATTACTAGAAAATTCAGACCATGTCAGGCCTCAATCGTAGTAGGTAGAGGGTGCTATTAGTGTGACACAATGCAATACCATCACAGGTTTAAACCCATTCATGCCAATTGATCCTTTAGAAATCTTTGCATTATTGGTGTGCATTTTAGGAGAAAAATGTTTGGGTGTGCATGCATGCTTTTAGTAGCATCACACTACATGCTTTTCCAAACAACATTATTGAGGGGACAGAGTTTCGAGACTGAAATTAGTAAGCAAAGTAATGACCAATTTGCAAAATTTTACTTGGATAAAACAAGGGATACTAACATGTTTTGTGTTAGACTCTTTCACAAAGTCTGACCAGATATCCTGCGGGAAACATATGACCCAAAAAAAAGTAGCTAGGGCAATGACAATTACAAGGCAAGCAATTACATGGGTAGAAACGAAATAGGTACCTCCATAGCTTTTGGACGAAATAGAACTGACCCCATGATAACTGAATAATACAGAGTCAGTGGCCAGTGGGAGTCTCAAACAGCAGCAAGATCACCCCACAATTGCCCAACTAGTTAGCTGCAAACACAAAAAGCAATTCAGGCAAGCTGGATTATAATAAAGCAAAAACCTATGTAGACCCATCACCCATTCAGAAATATCAAGTCTGTTGTGGATTCAGAGGTGGGGTTCTCAACCCGAACCCTAACTCGTTATTCCCATTTGAGGCCATAGTGGTGTGATGAAAGAAGCGAGATTGCCAAAAAAAATTGCGACCATGCTTAGTCATGTATTTCATTAAATGGAGGGGGATTGCCGAAATCAATGAGGGGCGCCTCAAAGCGCCTGCAGCATAGTGGTTTTAGTGCCTTAGTAGCACCCAGGAGGTCTGGTGTTGATTTTTTACTCCCATTGGAGTTGATTTTCAGGGCATGGTTAAAAAAAAACCACTCCGTGATGCGGTGAAATACACAGCTGCAGGTGTCCATCTGATCTGGACTGGGTTATTTTCCGTTACATATTAGTTCGACACATACATAGAGCCAAGGAGAAGATAACACAATGCTTGTTTTGTTTTGTTTGGTGGGGGGGGGGGGGGAGGTGTAGGCAATGTTAATCCTGCAAATGGATAGCATTTTGGTTACATGTTGAATCCAAGTGTAATGCATAGATATAAGTATCATGTTTTACCTTCGATATAATATTTGACTCTCACGTATGCAATCTAATTTCGGCAATCCTTTTTTTTGGGAACATGAGCTCATGTTTCAGCTATGAAGCTCTAGGTTGAGCTCATCTGGTTTATTTCTAGTACATGCTAAGTAAAAGTATATAGTTATATTTACATCAAGCATCAATATTGTCGTTCGCTATAATGTGCTGATTCATCGAGGAACTGACTAGCGAACTCATTTTGCAGAACAGTTAGCTCAGTGTCCTACACTACTACTGCGCAAGCTGCTGAAACTCACTATATATATAATGTAATTGACCTTATCTTTGTTTACGATGAATGATTGCATGCTTGGCCAGCTCTGTGCTGCGGCTTCACTACATACTGACAGCATTGGTTTGCCTGCCGTTAAAGGCTTTAATTTGTATTTTGTTGCTTGGACTGCACATTTCAGTATGTTTTATTTACATACACCAACCGGAGGAGCACCGGCCACTGGCGAGCTGTCAACATTCTGGAGGGGCACAAATGCAATGGTATATATTTTACTACTTAAAAAGCAAGGAAAAGAAACACAGCTGCTCAGTGTACCAATGTGGCAATGTTTGAAACATGAGAGTCCTCCGTTAATACATACATGACCAAGTAAAAAGTCACTTGCACATAAAGATAAAAAAAAGTCACTTGCACATAAAGAGCAAAGCACACTAATATTGTTCGTCGATTTACCCATAATTACCAGTTATTATTTCTGGGCATCCTCCTCTATAGCTCAATTTACATTTCTCGCGTGCTTACAGCAGCAGATACAAGTTTGTCAAGGCGTTGAATAAGTTGAGTCTCAGAAGTCACTGGGTGTTCCATCGATCAGCTGCAGAACAGAGTCTCCTTTGTTGGGTTCCCAGTGGTTGAATTCACTCTGATCAACAAACGATGAGATCAGCAAACACATTACTAGACTGAACTGAATGGCCACCAATGCATCCGTGTCAATGCACTGCGTTCTTACCCGTCAGCGATTTTGCAGAGGTATTCCCGTTGATCGTCTCGCAGCGGGACATCCGTAAAATCTGCAGGTTGAAGAAAATGATGTGTGGTGACACTACTGCTTATGTGATCATGTCAAGATTCAAGAGACAAGAACAGGCTCATTTATCCAGTTTGAGGTTTGCCTACTTTTGAATTGGAGAAAGCCAGAAAGGTACAGTTGCTGAGTTGCAGCAAGAGATGGCTATCAGAGTCATATACAAAAGTCACTTGCCTGCCCCAGTTATGTTGGCACCTTTGAAAGAAGTGTTTCCTGTGACAAGTGCCCCTTCCAAGTTGGCATTTGATAAGTTTGTCTGCAAAATGAAATGAGCAAAACCAATCATTTGGTAAGTTCATGTTGATCGATATAGTTCAACCAGAGGGGGAAAAGCATGAACGGATTTGTTTCATAAAAAATAAACAATGAGAGGAGCATGAACAAAATGGGCCCATATAATAAACGTCTGAATGATGGCTGAACGTCTTGAATGTGGATGAGGTACTTGTCGGGCATTTTGAACAGAATAGAAACACCGCCACGTGCGCAAGCGTGCTTGAATTGAATCTTGATGAAACTGAACCGAAGTAATGTGTGATCCTGAACATTTTACCTTTGTTAAATTCGCCAGTGAGAAATCGGCACCTCTAAGATCAGCATCAGAGAGATCAGCGCCTGAATCCAGCAAGCCACACAACCAAACCCAAGTCACAAACTTTCCAATAACAAGGAACAAGAACTGGAACCATCGAAGATAGAGTAGCAAGCAAACTCAATACTTGTGAGGTCTGCATCAAAGAAGCTGGCGCCGAGCAGGTTCGCGCCTTTGAAGTTTGCCTGCCTCAATATCGACTGCGTCATCAAAAAGATCAAGAATCAACAATCATGAGCAAGACCCTGAAAAATGACATGCTTTTTTCTGCATATTTACACAAGTTCGAAGATTTGACGCGTTTCTAGCTATTCTTCTTCACATCTAGAAGCACGGGATAACAATTGTGAGAAAAATTGCACAACGCAAGGCAAGGTGAGATGTCCATGCAATCGCAGTAATACCGTCTTGAAGTCCTGCTTGACGAGCGTCAGGCCGCTGAAGTCCTTGCCGGTGAGGTCCTGCCCCCGCGTCACCTGCTTCCCGTACGGTCCTCCTCCCTGCACCCACGCCACGCCATCAGCATCCCCATTTCTCAAGAACTTGGGAGGACAGCAGAAACAAGGCAAGGCAAGTAACGGCGGGCGGACAATGAATGCCACGGCGGGGTCGGCGACGAGGAGCGCTGCGGCGACGAGCGCGGCGGCGCCAGCATTGGCGAGGTGGAAGTGCACGGAGGAGCGCGCGGGAGAAGACGTCGCCGGTGGCGTGGCGCCGGCGAGGGCGGGTGGATACGGGCCATGCTTCAGGACGCCCAGGATGGCCATGGCCGTGAGCTTCAGAGCAGCTTTGCTTGTGTTTCCTTCTAGTTCTAAGGCTACATGCCACGTGGCTGCGTGTCTATCCGTTTATCTGCTTTGTGGCGCTGCTTGGGATTGGCCAGTCAGCCAAATCCACGATGCCTTGTTGCATTCATTATTTTTTTCCCTCTGTTTTATTGAACAGATAAAACAAGATCAAAATCACCCCACTCCAGTTTGAATCCAAAATAATCCAAAAAATCAATTCTGAACAAACCAAAGTTAAACGAAGATATCTTTTCGCTCTCTAGGTTCAAAGTTCACCTACCTGATCGGTTTTCGTGAAATTTTTAAATGTTTTTTACAAAATTTCTGCATTCTAAACCGGCATACCGTCGACTGAACAGTGGATGCTAATTCGTCTCAAATTTATCTGCTGCATTTCAAGATGGGCCTAAAAATATTTTCTTCACAAATATGCCCCTGAAAACTCTTTAAATCATATGTTCTATATTCTAACTCTGTACTGGAGATCGGCTGCTGATCTAGCTAGTTTGGTGCGTTCCCGTTGCTGCTCCACTGAACTCACAAGTCACAAGGACGCAGAGACCCAGACAGCCAAGAGAGTGCATCGATGGATGCATTTCTCATCTTGGGTACGGTACTGCAAAATTCAGGAAAAAATATATTTCTCATCATCCAAAGCTCCAATAATCATTGCTTTAAAAAAAACTCCAATAATGATTCTGCTTCAGAATGACACTAGCTATTTGTCGGTAGCATATAGTACTTTGATCCCTTCTTATCATTAAGCCATTTGCTTGTTACTATTTGCAAAACAGTGAATGGATAACCTTAAGCATCAGCATTAAGATCAAAGAGAACAAAAACTAGTGCCAAATCTTATCTCTGTCTCAGCGTTAAATATATACAGTTTGCATGTGAGAAACAAATTGAGAGGTAGAGGGAGCGAGATTGATCACGTGTAGGGACATAACATAACCGTGGGCATCAGGGCCTTCCCGATCCGTGGCATGACTGCTTAGCTGAAGCTAGTCCAGCTCTGCATATTCTGAGGCTTACCTCTAGCCGTTGCTGGCCTCCTCATCATGGAGGACCAGCGACAGGCCAAGTTGATGGAGGTAGGCTGGACGCTTCAATCTGATTTATGTCAGTCGGTGTGGCACCACAAATACAATTAGAATTGAAGGCCGCATTGTCGATAAGTTGTCTCCCAGTCCCTGCCATGTGAGCTCTCCTTGTTTTTTTTTTGTTTCCTGTCTTAATGTACGTCCAGGTCAAGCAAATCCTACATTAATTATGCAGCCTAATAATCTGAGTACGAACGAGGTATACGTTCCGTAATATCAAGAAGAATCCTCCACCAAACATGTTTTTATTGCGAAGTGTGAATCATGTAGCTTCTGCTTATTTATTTACTCCACATACAGAAGCACTGTATGCATTATTTATTTAAAAATCACAGCGAATCAATTTCAGTAAGAGAATCACTTATTTCGCATAGAATCTAAAGCGGAATGAGCTCTAACAAAGTAACCCTTAGCTGGTGCGGATTAGTGTAAACAACTTAGTAAGAGGAAATGCACATCTATGTCTGGGAAGTGACGGACTTGTGTGCCAATAAGAAGAAGCCAAAGGAGAGGAGAAGAATGTGCTGGGAGAAGCCGCTGTCAGGCTGTCTCAAGCTGAGTTGTGACTTGCGACATATCATTCAAGCCAGAAATCGGGTGTCTCATGCTTGGGGGTGGCCCTGGCCAGTTAGAGCAGATAGGGCTGGGGCGTCGGTGGCTTGGGCGCAGCTGGTATTGGTGGCAGGGGAAGGGGCGGCGGCAGTGCACAGGGAAAGGGGTAGGGGGAGGAGATCGAAGCTTAGAAGATAGGAGAGGGAACGTGTACACCTTTTGGGGTCGTGCTAAGTGGATGATCAAGATGGCGTGACGCCGCCGACAACCCTATATATCCTATATGGGCCTCACCCCGGCCCATGACACACTTCTTCTTCCTCCTCCTCGCTTGTGCTCGCGCCTGTGCGACCCCGCCATGCCGTCCACTGCAGCAGCGGCCTTCTTCTTCCCCCTCCCCCGTCCTGCTCCCGCCGCCATGGCAATGCTCGTCGCCAACTATGCTCGCCCCCGCCCTAAACTGGTCCAGCCGTCATCCCCCGCCACCAGGGCTCCCTAAGCCGCCCGCCTACATTCCCACTGCCTGTCTTCCCTTCCTCCCCCGGTCGGCCGAACATTTCTGTGCCCGGAGATGGAGATGAAGATGCGCGGACGAGCTCGTCGGAACCCTAGGTCGTTGATGCGAGAGAGCACGCGGTAGAGGCGGTGGGGCGCGTGGAGCACGGTGGAGGGCTGCGCTGGGCTGATTTCGCGTCGGGAGGAAGAAGATAAACAATGAAGGGATGGGGTGGTCGACGGGTGGCTGCTTGTCACCCTGGTCAGCAGGAAAGATTTTCCCACCTTTTGCCATGTAGGCGATCAACTCTAGTGTCTATTTAGACCCTGTTTGGCATGGTTTAGCTTCACTAGTGTGAAACTATTTTTTAGCAAAACAACTTCACAAGCAGCTTCTTTGGTTAAGCTAAGTTATTTTCATTCGTCTGTTTGGTAGAATAGCTTCACACGATGAAAAAAATACATGACAAAAATACCGTTGCTTTCTTATCTCCTTTTCTTCTCCACACGTTCTTCCCCATGCAACAAGCAGATGTCGCTAGCCCGTTCGCTCTGGCGGTCGCGCCGCACGACCCTTCAGCCGCGCTGGCGATCCTTCGGCCGCGCTCGCACACGCCTCGGAGCCCGCTACAGCACGCTCCGGCGGCTCACGCCAACCCGCGCCTCGGCGGCCGATCCAGCACACCCCAGCGGCTCGCGCATGCCCGCACCCTGACTGTCCGCTCGCATGTGCCCCCGTGGCCGCGCTCGGAGTGCCCCAGCGGAACCCCGACGGCAGCTTCCCTGGCGTGACCCGAGCTCCGACAGTTGGGCGCCCATGCGGCGCCTAGCTCAGACGACCGCGCCTTGACCTCTGGCGGCCGCGCTCCATGCGGCGGCGAGCCCCGATGGTCGCGCGCCCACGTGTCAGGGAGCCCAGCGTCGCCGCGTCCGTGCTTCGTCCGCACCAATCCTCTGCTGGCACGCTCTCTCCAGTGGGGTAGAACATGTCTTTATTGCAACGTGGGTCCCACATATTGTTAGAGAAAGACAGAAAAGCTACTATTGTTAGTTCTCTCATCTTTCATCCTTTCGTGAAGAAAAAGAAAAACAACTTTACACATAAAGCTGCGTTAAAAGTAGTTGGTTGACAAAAAAGATAGCTCACAACAACTTATAAAGCTGTTATGAACTGTATCAAATAGGCCCTTACGATCTTTGGTTGGTAGTTTAGTCAATGATTTGAGGTCCTTCGTGGGTATGTGTCTGTAAATTTTATCAGTTTTTAGTGTTTGTTTGAGGTCAGAGAATGTAATAATAGGGCTGCTCATGAGCTATTAGCGCTGGATCTTTTTGTGATGAAGGGGATAAGCAATTCACAAGCTAGTCCCGGCCCTAAAGCTAGCCCCTCGGTAATGAAAGTCTATCTTGTTTAAAAAAACATAATCTACTTGTATGTAGAAAAATTACTTATTTGATCTAATAAGGTCATAAGAATGAATACTATATTAATATATGATCGAGAAACGACCAGTTCAACCGATGAACTTTTAGCGTAGTTTGGCGGAGCTCTCAAAGCAGCTTTCATGCTAGATCCAGAAACAGCTATAGCTTCTCCTGATTTACTCAATACGTAGAACCACTGTATCATTAAGGTTCATTCTAAAGAATCATAGAGAATCAATTTTAATAAGAGAATCACTTCTCACCGCTTTCACATAGAATCTGAAGCGGTATGGCTCTCACAAGCTGACCCTAAACCTGCGCATCATGCATGAATGGTGCGCTCTGCGCATTTTGTTTTATATGCTTCATACTTTTTTTTTTCTTTAAGGCAATCATGAGGGGATTGCCCCCTACTGCACATTTATTGAATATAAAACAAAAGTTCTCCAAATACAAATTTTAGGAAACAAAAGAAAGTTGTGCTTCATACTTTCGACACTAAAAGAAATGAACTTAAATATTCATATATTTAGGAATAAAATCGCAAGTGTCTTATACTATAAAAATTAAATTAATTAATTAAATACGACTGGCTTCGAGGATTTCCTGCATGACCCGCTTGAGCGCCCAGTCCTCTGCCACAATTCTACCGTGGTTAACCCCATGAAGCTTGATCGACTTGAATAGCTTGTTCTGCTCCGGCTGCCGACGCATCTTCTCGTCGAACGCCAACATGCTGATTAAATTGATGACTTCGTCTCCGTCGCCGTACACTATCTCGGGTTCCGCGTCGAAGTCGCCGCCCCAGTAGATGAGCTGCTCCGGCGTGTCGTTGCCGACCCCGTTCATGCACGTCGTCGGCACCATGGGGGCCTGGAAGGAGTTCATCTGCGGGACCGCTCGTCTCCTGAAAGGCTCCACGCCGGCGCCGAAGCCGATGGCGGCGAGGAGATCTTCTAAGTCGTGGGACGAGTAGTTCCTTTGCGCCGTGACCACGAGCGGCCTGTCCCCCCACACCGCCGGGGACGGGAAGTTGACGATGGAGGACTCGAAGTTCCTCCACATCGGCCTCAGAGTCAGCGCCAGCTGGTTGACCGTGGGAATGTACATCACGCTAGACCCAGAGATGAAGTACCGCAGCGTCGACACGATGCCTTCCGCCAGCAACGGACCAACGAGGATGAGGTGCTTGATGTACCTGTGTCGCCACGCCATGGGAGTGCTCCGCACGAACTCCAGCGCTACCGTGCCTCCGTAGCTGTGCCCGAAGAGGATCACCTTCCTGCCCTGGTTCTTCTGACTGGCGTCCTCGATGAGCCTCGTCAGCCGCCGGAAGTAGCGGGAGAAGACCTCGGATGACTGGCCGGGCACCGGCGGGGCGTGGCGGAAGTCGTTCTGGGCAGCGAACAGGGCGTCGCCATCACGGTACCCGGCCCTTTCGAGCTCGTTTATGAGGACCGCGAAGCACAAGGTCCTGCGTGCGAGAGGCATGCATGGTCAGTCGTCACAGTCTGATGAATGGCGGCGATGGATACAGTTCAGTACATACGTGTCGTTCGGGTTGAAATGTAAGTCCTGGGGGCGGGAGGAGCCGAAGCCGCGAACGCGCGTCTCGACGCCGGGGAGGTTCCGGTAGTCGTTGGTGGTGGGGTCGTAGACGAGGCTCATCTGCTCGATGAAGCACGGCACGTAGTGGTGCGCGGACAGGTCGGAGCAGTTGGCCCCGAGCCCGAACCAGCCCTTCCCCTTCATGGCGCCGCACCGCGGCACGGAGGGGCGGTACGCGTCCGTGATCGAGCCGCGCCTCCAGCTCGCTGCAGGTCAGCCCGGGCACCAACACGAGCGGGTGGAGGACGACCTCGCCGCCGGCGGCCGTTGTTCCGCCGTCGGTAGCACCCTCCGGCGGGCGGTGGTCGATCATCGTGGACGAGAGGAGCTCCCGGAGGCCAGCGGGGAGCAGGAGGAGGAGGAGCGGCGCCACAACCTGGAGAATCCTCGCCATGGTGTTGCCGGCCGGCTTTCTCCCTTGATCTGTCAGTGGACTGTGGAGTGTGTGGAGTGCACTCCAGTCGGGTCACGAAGTACGTACGACCTTTATTTATTTGTAGACGTCAGGATGCATGTACGCCGTAGACGTGTCAACTACCATTCCTAGCGCAGGACCGTAACGTGAAGCAGGCTTCTCCTGCTAAGTCATCCCTTTCGTGGAAAAATTCTGACCTTTTGTTATTGATGATATGATTGATTTCTACACGTGTAGATTTTCTCCAGCAGTTTTTTCCATCTCCCCCAATTCTTTCTGCATCAGCTTTACCGGCGACATCTCCTCAGTTACGACTTACGACTACGAGCGGTGGCTGGTCGGCGACGACTAGAGACCACACCAAGAAGTCGATCACGATCGTCGTCTTGAAGCCCGCTGAAGCAAAGTCACTGTAGACCCGGTAGAAATGTGTAGCTTCCGTAATAACTAGCCAAAAAGATCAAGGAGGCAAGGAATGGTTGGGGCAATTACGCACGTGCATCCGCGACGGCGACTAGTTTTTGGGTGGCCGGAGTCGCGCCCGGCCAGTCCGTTTAGCAGGCTGGCTTTAAACCACAGCAGGATGTGGTTAGCTTCTTCTGTACCACCTAGGGGGTGTTTAGATTGTGGTATTTTTTGAACCCGATGAATAGTACCACTTTCGTCTTATTTGATAAATATTGTCCGATCGTGGACCAACTAGGTTCAAAAGATTTATCTCGTGATTTTGAACTAAACTGTGTAATTAGTTTTTTTACCTATATTTAATGCTCCATGCAAGCAGCTAAATATTGATGTGATGGAGAGAGAGTAAAAAAATTGTAACTTTTGGAGGGAACTAAACCAGGCCCTAATACTAAAATGTCAAAATTTCAGGTATCTAGCCTTCTCCAATGACTTGTTCGGTCCGTAGGTTGTACCCTCACCGAGGCCTGATCAGATCAGTATAAGAGGAGGCAATGAACCATGAAGAAGGCCAATAAAGAATTATTCAGAAGACTTTATCTCCTTCTAGCCAGCTACAAGCCTCTAGATCGTGAGTTGCTAGCAATCGGTATCAGAGACACCGATCATCAGTTCATATTCGTCGATTCTCGGTATCCATCACCATGTGTCATTTTATGCCAAACTCGAGGCTCTGACCAAGTTGTTTAATGACTTCGATCCATGGGAGCAGGCTACGACCGTCAGAGCCGCCAGCGTCGCCGACAACTGGGTCGTCGACCACTCCGTGCACCTTCCGGCGGCCAAGCCGAGTAGTGCCCAATGCTCGTACAGGCGCCGCTCTTCGCACCGCACCCCATACAGCGCGGATCCGAGGTCTATGGCCTCAAGACCGTGCCTTCATACCTCTTCTTGTCCTTGGTCACGCCCACGCCCGTCGTGGCACGACCGGTGTCGCATATGGACGACTTCCTGTTCGTGCTGACCACAAATCCTCAAATCTACTGCTCCTGTTCGCGATCCTCGATGCCGCCATGGGCTCCATGCTCTGCCATGGCGGCAACTTCGAGCGCATTTGGTTGTCTTGCCAGGCTCAAACCAGAGTCATGCGTGTTAGGTTTGCTGGTTCAGCCCCTCAACCAACTCGACACGTGCAAAAGTCCTCTCTGCCAGAGGCTGGTTCTAGGGAGCCAACGCGTGAGATGCGCAAGAGCGCGCAGACGCAAGGAATCACTTTTTGCTTAGATGTGCATGCGTACGAGAACCAAACAAGGAGCTCTCACATCTAGCAAGCCCGGCGAGAGAAGCTTGTCCACGGCATGCAAGCCAGGCTCTGGTCATTCGCAGAGAAAACACACCTTCATCCCCAAGCTCGACGGAGGCCGACCCACCCTAAGCTCCACGCCGCGATTACCCCACACGCATCGTCCACAGGGTGCTCGACATTGGGTCGCAACCATGTCACGCATGTCATCGTGCGTGTGCCACGGAGGCTGATTCGTCGCCCAGCGACTACGACGATACCACCACTATGTCAGAAATACTCATTAGTGACACTTTAGTCGGCAGAAAAAATGTGTCACTAGTATGGGATCAATGACGTGGGCAAAGAAAACACGTCACTGAGTAAGAGTCATACACAAGTCACTGATTTTCCCTTATCATAGACGCTAGAACAGTGATGCGTTGTTTGGGCATCACCAATGATTGTTTGGACACGTCACTGATAAGCTTTTACGTGCACTACACACTGGCTCGAGCGCACTTGCAAGGTCGGAGCTGACTCTGGCGAGCTCTGCCTCTTTGCCGACCTCCACGGCGACCCACTCTGCAGCGTCTGACATTCCTCGGCCTTTCTCGGGCTAGTATAGTTACGGGGCAGAGGTGTCCGCTCCGGCGTCTCGTGTGGCGCCCCCTAGCTCCTCGCTCGCTTTGTGCCATCAGCGTCCACGACGGTGCGGACATTGCACCCACGTCAACATCCCCACCATGCTCCAGCTTTGCATCGGCCATCGCCTCGACTTCCACCTCGCCCGCCACATCGACTACCTCTTCCTCAAGTGCCACCAGATGCTGACGCACATTGTGCAGGGGATCGATCCTTACCACCATCGAGGCCTCGTCCTTCCCATGCTTCCCCATCATCTCGTTCCTGCTGCCGTCGAAGCAGGCCACGGAGATCCTAGCACTGCTACTTCCTGAGCGCCAGCAATGAAACCCATCATCATCAGGCCCTCCTCTCGTAGCGGTATGAGTACAATGACCCACCGCCACTGGAGGAGGCGTCGACACAACTACAGCTGCAGAAACTGGTGCTGACGGAGGTGATGCAAGATGAGCACAGGGCCTGGCATGGCTGCCTGTCGATGCACTCATCCCAAGACAACCTGGACCAGGCGCTGGGGATCCTCAAGCCCAATTGGGTCGTCCACACCATGCCTCCGTGCATTGCGGTGGGACTCAACTATGTCAGGAAGCACTACTCCTTGTCCATCTAGGTAGAGAAGGCTGCAGAAGCAGCACTGGTTGATTTTGAGATCAGAGTTGAGCCGCGTGTCATGTTCTTAAGCGCAAGTTTCGGATTACTCACAAGGACGGAGGGAACCAAGGGAGTAAGTACATCAGATGGATGCACTTCTCATCTTCCATGCTGCACCTTGCAACATCTTGCACCAGTAGAACATAGGGAATTGAAGTTTGCATATTCTCACATTTGAAAAATTCAGTAATAAAATATATCTGTGATCATCCAAAACTCCAATCATTCTACCTTTGAATCAAACAATTTCTTCTTAGCATTAAGCCATTTTTGCTTGCTACTATTTTCAAAAACATGTATAGTTTGCATTTGAGAATCAAACTGAAACTGAGACTGAAATAGATTAACCTTTGACCATATCCCCTGCTTTGCTCTCTTGAGGGCGACTCGGGCGGCGCCGGTCCCCCGACCTCTGGGCCCCTCCCCCAAGCTCTCTATCCTCGGCCGCCGCTAGAGCCCAGTGCTGGCGATCCGGCCAAGGGCAAGGACGGCAGCGGCTAGGCTGGCTTGCATGCTTCACGTCCTTTCCTCCATCTCCCTTGCTCATGGATTGTCCTTTCCTCCATCCATCCGAGGTGTGGTTTGTCCTTGGGTCCGGCGACCAGTGACTGGATCTCCGGATTGCTTCGCCGGATCCGCCCTCCCTTTGGCTAGATCCGATCTGATTGGGCATAGATCCACAGCGGGGGTGTGCTCCTCCTCCTCCCCACCTCACATTGTTCGTACCCTAGTGGGCGGTGGCCACGACAGCGCGGGGTTGCGGCATTCAAGCTCCATCCGTGGTGGTGTGGCTGGCCGTGGCTTGGCTGGGCTTGCTCTAGCGCTGCCATGCTAGCGTTGCCTATAGCGGCCTGGCGATGGCATGTCTGCAGTGTCATGGTGGTGTGGTTGGCTGTGCCAGGCCTGATTGTGGCCGCACTTCTCTGATGGGGCTCGCCAGCGATGGCGGTGGGGCCCGTGCAGAATGGTAGCTCGGTTAGGAGGTTGTTGGAGGTCTTGCGCGGCGTGACCGATACGGGGCTATCTCGGCAAGGGTTGGGACGTTGGTGGGCTAGGTGATTGGGGCTTCTTTTGATCCCGGTCCTCTTCTCCCCGTCATCTGCCTTCCCCTTCCCCAGGCTGGATCCCGTGGCGGAGCTTGTCCGATCTGTGTGTTGTTGACCACCTTTGCCGGTTCTGGCAGAGGCGGACTCTCCGACAGGCTTCTGCCATCACTTCTTCTAGACGGCGTCCTAGGGGCGGCGAACAGGCGGGGCTGCTGCTGAACCACTGCCGCTCCCTGCCTTCTTGGTATGGGTCTTTGCCGGCGACAGCGTGGAGGTTCTTGAGGTCGAAGTGAAAGCTTTGGACGACGACGTCTGTGGATGTCGTTTCCTTCTTGGAGGTGTCCTTCCTACCTCTTCTCCTGTCGTGTCGGATATGTTGCAAGTGAAAACCTTCCATTGGCAGGCTACCTTGACGGCGCTTGTTAGCGTCGCTTCCTCCTTGGAGGTATGGCTAGGTTTTCTAGTTCCATGACTGTTCATGGTGGTACCCCAGATCGTCCTGCAGGTCCTCTTGTTTCTTCTTTTTCTTTTTAGCTGCTATAGTTGAGTTGTTAGTTGGATCGTCGACCAAGTTGGAGCAAGCGGTGAGAGTTGAGTTGTTAGTTGGATCGATTCGACAAAGATGGAGCGAGTAGTGGTGTGGTTGTTGTATCAAAGTGGTGTAAAATGAGTGGTGCATTTTTTTTAGTTGTATGATATTTTGGCTTAGCTTTTCAATTAAAAAACTGGACGGGCACTTGCTCTTTTTTATTTTCTTCGTCTAATAAAAATCGTGGCAAAGCTTTTTTGTTGTTTTTAAAAAAAATCAAACTGAGATCTATGGGGAGATTGATCACGTGTAGGGACATTCCGTGGCACGGCTGCTCCATTGAACTACGTCCAGCTCTGAATACTGTGAGGCTTTCCCTCTTGCCGTCGCTGGCATCCTCCTCATGGTCTCATTGAGCAGCAGCGAGAGGCAGTAGGGCCATGTTTAGATTCATCCAAAATTATAATTTTTTCACTCTCTCGTCATCACATCAATATTTAGCTGTTTACATAGAGCATTAAATGTAGGTAAAAAAAATAACTAATTACACAGTTTAGTTCAAAATCACGAGATAAATCTTTTGAGTCTAGTTGGTCCACAATCAGATAATATTTGTCAAATAAGACGAAAATAATACTATTAATCGGGTTTATTTTTTCTTACAACCTAAACAAGGCTTAGGTTGGACGCGTCTGATTTATGTCAGTCCGTCAGTCGGTGTGTCACGACGATGGCAATTAAAGCAGCATCGTCGATAGTTGGTTGTCTCCCGGCCCCTGCCATGTCAGTTTTGTTTCCTGTCTGGATCTACGTCCAGGTCAAGCAAGAGGTTTCTTACATTAATGCTTATTTAGATTGTGAAAAAAAATGAACCTGATAAATAGTATTATTTTCGTCTTATTTGATAAATATTATCCGATCATGTATCAATTAGGTTTAAAGATTCATCTCGTGATTTTAAACTAAACTGTGTAATTAGTTATTTTTTACCTATATTTAATGCTCTATGCAAGCAGCTAAATATTAATGTGATAGAAAGAGAATGAAAAAATTGTAACTTTTGAACGTAAACATGGCCTAATTCAGCCCAACAATCCGTGGACGAAAGAGGTGCACTACATCAAACCAGAGCTGTATTCATTTGTTTTTTCCCCATAATATCCATTTCATCACGTTTATATCAGGACAGCAGATTATGGACCCGCACAAGGAGTTTCACGGCGGTGCTTCACGTTACCCGTCCCTTTGGTTCTCCGTCCATATACTTCCTCCGTCCCTATTTAATTATCATCATTGATGTACGTATCATAAGTTTAACTCGATTTATAAAAAATATATACAACATTTGTATCTCTAAATAAATTTATTAAAAAACTAGATTCAAAGATCTTTCTAATGATACTAACTATGTAGTATAAATATTAATATTTTTAATATATAATTGACGGTAATTATTTCTTGAGAAGCGCAAGCGATGATTAAAAAAGACGGAGAAAGTACAGAATGGTGGCTGACAACGTCACGGCGAGGACTCCTGCTCCCCGCTGGCCTCCGGGAGCTGATCGATCGCCGACCCGGGCGATCGCCCCAGTAAAACCCATACCGCTTCAGCTACTGCCGCCCTCTCACAAGGGTGAAACGCCGTCACCGCTGTCTGGGCCCAGTTCCTCTCGTCTCCGGCCTTTTGGGCTGTGGAGTAACGGGGTCTATTATTTTAGTAGATTTATTGTTTTATTAGGTTTTTTTATTTATTTTTTTACTGTAATAATTAGGGTTAGGTTTTGATTGATCGTTTTAATGTCTTCGATTTAGCTTTCTGCTTTGTACCGGATTATTGGTGGATGTGTTGTTATTTTCGGTGATGACGTGCTTGTGAGATTGAGATATGTTGGTATAATCCTTCTCGAGAAGGGATTGGATCTATTTTCTCCCTTCTGTGAGATCGTTTTTTGGCAGCAGGTGATGCCACAGGCGGCAGCAGATCTGCCCTTGGTGTTGCTAGTGGTGATGCTAGCGACGTCGGATCTGATATTCGGTTCAATCTTCTAAAGACATAGCTGATATGCTATCGGCGCCCTTTACTCCCTACGCTGGTTGAGCATATTACACCTCATTTGTAGTCTCTGAATCTTCTTTTGGTTGGGACTATGATTTCAAGTCCAAATTTGATGTACTTCTATGGTCACGATGGAGCTTTCTGAAGAGGTGTACGCAGCCAGATGTGAAGAAGATGAAGTATAAAAACCCAGTGCTATGCTTCAATATAATCTTATTTTATCTTAAGGTCCCAATTATAAAAGAGGTTTTAATTAAATAAAATCTATTACCTTTTCTCGAAAATAAAAGATTGTCAGCCTAGGACGAAGGGCATAGTCGATAGCGGAACAACCTCCGGCGAGCCAGAGGCACGACTTACGGACACCTACCGCCCCCTTCGTGGCACGGGGCGGCCCCGCCATGAAGGGCAAGGGCTGGTTTGGGCTCTGGGCCAACTCCTCCGACCTCCCCGGCGCACCACTACGTGCCGTGCTTCGTCGAGCAGATGAGCCTCAACCCCGCAACCAACGACTACCGGAACCACCCCGGCGTCAAGACGCGCGTGCGCAGCTTCGGCTCCACCTAGGCCCCACACCCAGGCCTTCCAGAGAAATCCGTAGCACGCGACTTGGTGCTTCGAGGTCCTACGGCTCAGAGCCTATCTACCTACTACCCGTGTGTTTTATACACAACCAACACTTGGGTTGGGGTGGGTGGGGGGTGTCGCACACGGATTCCACCACAACAAAAATTCGTGTGTTTCTTTGCAAGTTAGCACCCAAATTTTGGCAGCTAGATAACACACAAGTCCCACCTTACAAAAAGCAAAAACCGTGTGTTTTTCCTTGACTAGCACATGGATTCTGTTGTGCTTGTTATCTGTAGAAGTTGTAATCCACTGTTGCACTGGGCAGCTTGTCCTTCACCTACCCTCAAAATGTTCTGCATAAAGAGAAAAGATTGTCAAGTTCAGATACTGCAACAAGAATAGCAAATGATGGTAGTACAGCTAATAAGGATCAATTGCACATGCTCAGAACTACATTTTTTTCCTATAGAAGGGCAAGTTATTATGAATTTGCCTAAATGCCAGTTGTACTCATAGGGTAAATTAAAATTCCACATATTGCACATACTGAGACAACAACGGAAGTGTCAGATACCTGCAATTTACATCATTGCCGATTGCAATTAATCAATGTAATGATCTTTTGGTTTAGTTTTCATGAAGAAGAGAGATTAACCGGAAAAGAACACCACAAGTGTCAAAGATCTAACTTATTGGCAAGGATACTTGTAGCACTATCAATCCAACTAGCAGTTTCTTGGGCACTGCAAATATATGCATATATTTTGCAAAAAAAAAAAAGGAATTGAGACTCAAGTGCTGCAATGAGAAAAGAGAGCTACGTCATTGTAGTCCACAGACATTTTGTTGGTTCTCAGATACGCTTCAAATCATTGACACCTAATAAGACCCATGAAAGGTTTCAATTAAACAATGGAGCTCATGAACAATTCATCTCACATAATGTTCTATACATAACATTAAGATGCTGGTTGGAAATGGTATTATGGATGGCAAAAGCTCATGTGTTTTGGGAAGAGGATTTCATATCCTTTGAAGTTTAACAAGTCACTTTCAGGAACAAATATGGAACAGTTCCTACAGAACATAGCCAACTAGAGAAGCTTCAATCCACATACCCACGAGGGAAATGCCAAGATATATATGCATTGAGAAATATTTCATGATTATATTGGTTACATAATACCAATACAGTAGTAACAAAAAACAATTTGCAGGGAAGAAAACATACTTTTCATCACTCCAACCTATCAGTTTAAGGTGATCAAATGTCAGATGGTCCACAGGAAAGAAGCCCACGGTAGCTCCATATTCTGGTGACACGTTAGCAATTGTGGCCCCGTCAGCTAAAGACACTTACCCATACCTTCACCTGGACAGAAAAGATAAAGGAAAATATGTCAGTAACATATAGTTAAATTGCATCAGGACAATACATTCCATCTACTAGCACCAAAGGCTTAACATAGAATTCAATAAATTTGCCAACATGCTTCCTTAGCATTTGTGTCACTATAAAAACAAGATTAGTGGCGGTGACACTTAACTTCACAGTTAACTTGAAGCCAATGACACTAGGCAAAACCATCATATTGGCTGGGTAAGGCAATAACAAAACCAATTAATAACATATTGTTCTGTTACATCTCTTTCACTATTAAGAATTCCTTCAGTATTATTAATAACCTGTCAAACATGTTTGCCGATACTTTCTTGATCATCTCCCCGTCCTGCTGTTTCCATCTCTTTTCAACACCTTTATTTTTCTACGGTGGGCATCTATTTCTTCACCCGTGATAGTTAGTTTGCCACGTAGAGACGATTAGGTTAGTTGGTTTCCAATATTTGATTCAAACAGTGCAAAAGAAGGGTCCATTTTGTGTGGGAACCAGACAGTAAGAAGAAATACACCACAAAATCCTTATATAGATTCATAACCAACAGAGGGGTAGCTAGTTGGTTAGCTAGGTGCATTTGGAAGAGCAAAGTGCCTCTAAAAATCAAAGTTGTTTTTTATGGAAAATCTCCAACAATAAGTTGCAAACTGCTCAAACCTTAGTTCACATGGGCTGGAAAGGTAACAGCAACTGCTGTCTTTGTGGGGAATTAGAGAATGTGGACCATATCTTCTTCCAATGTCCTATGGTTGTGTTCCTCTGGAGCTTTATCCAGAAAACTTTTAACCTGAGCTCATACCCTACTGACCTGGATAACTTCTGCCATTCCTGGCTAAAGGGAGGGGTGCCCTTGCCGAACAAACTACTCATATTTCTATTTGCAGGGCTGGCCTGGACACCGTGGAACTCACGCAATAGGATGGCAATTTCAAAGAGTGTACCAAGAGCTCTCACTGATGTTGTATACAATGCCTTATCATACGTGCAGAATTACAGCGTCAGGCTCAAGGAGAAGGACTAGGGGCGATTTCAGCAGTTGAACATGGCGAGGATGGACAATCTGAAGAACTTCAAGCCAAGTGGGACTGGACTATCATATGTAGTGGAGATCTGAGTGGGTTATCGTGTAATGCTCCTAGACGTTGGATATGCTTGTTACGCTTACTTTCTTGTACCGAACATAGCTTTCAATATATGCTGAGGCTCTGTCTAGTTTTTTTTTTTTAAAAAAAGAAGGGTCCATTCGATCAAGCAAGCGGGAAGACAAGGAATCACCAAAGTCCAAAGGCAATGGGCCTTTTCGTTTGGGGGTCCTGCAAGCATGTGCAGGGCTGTCACTAGAATTTGTTTGTTTGCATCCGGAAGCAATTCTGCCGGCAACCGCCTGCTAGATGCTGTACCGCCTTGGATAGACCCTGGGCCAGGCAGCTTCGGGGGCATGTTGCCAGGGACAACTAAGGCCCTGTTCCCCCTCAAAAAAGAAAAAAAAAACTAAGGCCCTGTTGTTTACGCCCATACAATGGAACAGGTACAGGTGGATTCATTTATACGAAACCATATGGGAGAATCAGTGTCTGCGGGTGCTGTTAAAGTCAAGCCAGTGCGGGGCGTGTTATCAGCCTGATGAAGCAATGGCGTGTTTATTCGTGCTAGAATCGACAGCGCAAGTTGGTATATCGAGAATCCAGTTGGAGATGGATTGTTACGGGAGGCGATCGCTTTACAGAACAGAGATACGGCCCCTTGTGGTGTATTGCTCCCAAGTATGCGAGAGCTCCTTCAGGAACATTTTATTTGTAGTAAGATTATTAATGTCCCTCGGTCATGTAACTCGTCTCTGCACGAGATTGCAGGTCAATCCAATGTGTGGCATGACCTCCTTTCAAAGTTTGTAAATAACCTTTGACTCGCGATCACGTCGTGTTTACCTCCATTAATGAAAGGCCAAGTTGTGATCAATAATAATAATAATAATAATAATAATAATAATAATAACCAGATATTTTGATTAAAAAAGAATAGGTTATATGATAGATCATTATACTGTATAATACTAATTCAAAGTGGGGCTGGTTCAACCTTAGGATCGAACCGCGCTCGAACCACCGAACCATTTACTGTCCAGAGGAGCACCAGTCAATCCATCTAATTAGACCAACCGCAGCGGCGTCCGGTACCGCGTCTTCCAGGGCCGCGATACCGGAAAAACGCCTGCAGCGGGGTCTTGGGTAGGCCCCGGTAAAACACCGGACGCCCCCCGATCCTGTCCCTGTACAGGGAGTACGGAATCCTCCGGTACGCATCACGCGTGGGCCCACGCTCGTCCTTCTGCGCTCGCCCATGAGAGAGAGACAGGAGGAGGAGAGAGAGAGAGAGAGCACGCGAGCACCGGGGCGGGGAAGGAGAGGGGCGCCGCCGCGCCACGCCGGGAAGGAGCAGGGGCACCGCCGGGCCACCGCCGGGAAGGAGCAGGGGCGGACTACGGCCGCCGATGGAGCAGGGCGGGCGGGCGAGGAGGCCGTCCATGGCCGCCGAGCTCTGGCTCCGGCTCCGGCCCCGGAGAGGGCGGAGGCCGAGCCGCGGAGGTCGATGTGCCGGCTCTGACCCCGGCCCGCCATGGCTCCACACCAAGCGCCATGGCCGCCCGCCCACCATGGTCGAGCGGAGATGACGAGGAGCAGGCGGAGCTCCGCGCGCGCAGGGAGCGGAGCTCCGGCCACCGCTGCCGCCGTAAGGGAGAGAGAGGAGGAGGGAGGTCCGTCGCCGAGCCCGCTGAGCAGCCCGCCGCGCCCGACCTCGCTGCGTGGCTGGCCGCCACGCTCGCTGCCTGCCGAGCTGTCGTGCCCGCCGACCGCGCGGCCGTCGGAGAGGGAGGTGGAGGTGCAGGGCGGAGGGAGCTCCCACGCCGGAGAGGGAGGTGGAGGTGCAGGCCGCCGCGCCATGGCCGCCCGCCGAGCTCCGCCGACCCTAGCTCCTCCGCACCCGCACCCGCCAGCAGGGAGGAGAGAGAGAGGCCGGGCAGGGCGGCTCGCGGCAGAGCTCCGATGCCCACGCCCGCAGAGCTCCCCGCTCCCCGCTCCCCGGAGCCCGCCGGAGGGAGCCGAGCTCCCCGCTCCTCGGCGTCGACGCTCGCCGGAGGGAGCCGAGCTCCCCGCTCCGCGCCTGCGCCCGCCGGAGGGAGCCGAGCTCCTCGCTCCCCGCGCCGAGCTCCGCCACCCGCGTGCGCCTCCGTCCGACGCCCGCTCGGCCAGAGAGGGAGGCGGGCCGCTGCTCATGAGTCCCGCCGCCGGGCGTCGTCGGAAAGGGAGAGGCCGGTGGAGAGCTCGGAGAAGAAAACGAGGGGACGGGGGAGGAGAGAGAATGGGGAGGGAGGGTGTTCGGTAGGGTAAAAGAAAAAAATAATGACATCTGGGTCCCACTGATATAAAGGAGAGATATAAAGGATGTATAGATGCAGAAGAAATTAACATAGAGGAGAGAATATCGATGATTGGGACGGAATATTCCTTTTAGAGAAGAGATTTAAAGAAATATGACCGCGCTTGGCCTTACTTTTGTTCCCCGCGGTGCACCAATGGTTATCATGGTTCTGACGACTGACCCAAAGTGCATGCACAGACCAGCACAAGTGTGCATGTACGTGTACAGACAGTGGCGGAGCCAGGGGGGACAGCACCCCCCGCGGCAACAAATATAAAGTACTCCATATATAACTGTATAAGTGTACAAGACACGATTCCGTCCATTTATTAATCGTCGTTTGCCGCAAAAGGCCAAAGCCCAACGTACTACAAACAGCAAATCGTCTTCCTCATCCGAAGACCAAAGGGCCATCTAAGCTGAACTGAAACGTTGCCGTCAGCCTAAGTCTCGGGGATTCAATCCGCCGCCGATCTTCCTGACTGCGAATCGCAATTTCCACTCGAAGAGTCGGAGCAGCAGCCAGCAGAACGCAGAAGGATGAAGGATCGTGGACGGCCAAAGGCAGTTCCATAGCACTGCGGCGCTCGGGGTCAGCGGCAAGAGGTATGCTGTACCTGTTCGCATGAACAATCACTCAACAGATCACGTACAAACACATGTATCGATCAAGTACGTTCATTTTAATTCACTTTATTAGTTGATTGATAATTTTATTTGAAGGAAATCAATAGTATATTATTAGGATCAATTGTGCAAATTAGCAACTAGAGAAACTATGGTTAATGCCTAACAAACCTAAACAAAAGACAATCCCTTAAATTCCTGGCTCCGTCACTGTACGGACCAGCAAGCAAATGCTCCGTTTGTCGATCATTGCCATGGCTGGAGCATCGCGGTATACGTACAGACCAAAAATGTACGGACCAATACGGCATATCAACAGCAAACATACATTTGCACGACTTGCATGAACCATATACCAAACATGAATCAGATAATTAAGGCTGTTGATTCAACTGATGAAGTACGCAGCTACATTTGGACTGAAAATTTGCTGAGCCTCATCTTCTTGATCATCTTGATCACATCCTCCATGGAGTTGGTATGTACCTGAAAAGCATTGGAAAGCTCAGTACGCATGAAAATTTGGGGCATCACTTTCTAATAAATCAAGCAAACGAAGGGCACAATCTTTATTTCTGTGCTACTATACTATGTGCAGTAAGAAATGCAGCTAACCTAGTAGTAAGAAATGCAAGAAATCAAATACTCGATTTTTTAAGAAAACTATTAGTAAGAAATGCTAGTTAACCTACTAGTAATAAATGGTAGTTAACCTACAAGTAAGAAATGTTACTGTAATCAGCAAATAGGAATTGCAAGGGGACAACGATCAATAGACTCCATACTGAATTTGGTTGAACCTCCACGGGCACCGGAGCAACAAGGATGAGGTGCTTGATGTACCTGCTGCGCCACGCCATGGGCGTGCGGCGCCACCGTGCCTCCGAAGGTGTGCCCGAAGAGGATCGCCTTCTTGCGCTCGTTCTTCTCACTCGCGTCCTCGATGAGTTTCGTCAGCCCCCGGAAGTAGCAGGAGAACACCTCCGATGACTGGTCGGGCATCGGCAGGGCATAGCGGAGGTCGTACTGGGCAGCGAACAGGGTGTCGCCGTCGCGGTACTCGGCCCTTCGAGCTCGTGCCCGAGGACCTCAAAGCACCAGGTCCTGCGTGCAAACGCAGAGCTTTCGGAAGCATCAAAACCTGTCAATAGGGGACACCACATGCTCCCCATAAACAGAAGATAACGGACGATGGGCCCATTCAGTGGTCCCACCGCCCGGCAAGATAGAGGCACGAAGCAAGGCTATGTGTAGTTTTTTCTTTTTCCAAGACGGATAGTAATAGGAAAGTGGCCAAAACTGTTAGTTTAGGACTCATTCCTATAATCCAACTATGATTCAAAGAACTCGCAGTAGACCCTGGGACTATAAAGGGCTGCTGCGGGTATCCCCTAAGGACAGGCGATACACAAATCAGACACAAAGTGTAACAATCCCACACAATACTCATCAATACAAGCAACAAGCTAACGTCAACTGGACGTAAAGGCTATTACTCGACTTAGGTTGAGGACCCGAACTAGTATAAAGTCGTTGTGTCTCGTTCGTCTTGTTATCGTAACCGTCGAGTTCCGCGATTCACCGAAGACCGAACAATTGTCCCGTATATCCCCGAGACAGGCTATCGGTGGTAAAACATCGACAAAACCAAATCATCGGTCTCAATCAATCGATATAGTTGAGTACGTACGTGTGCTCCAGTTTCCTATGGAAGGCCCGGATGGGGCCGAAGCCGCGCATGCGCGTCTCGACGCCCGGGAGGTACCGGTAGTCGTTGGTGATGGGGCCATAGACGAGGCTCATGTGCTCGATGAATCACGACACATAGTGGTGCTCGGGATGTTGGACTAGTTGCCTCAGAGGCCGAACCAGCCCTTCCCGTTGTTGCCAAACTCCAACACCACCAACTCTAGATACAACAAATAGAATGGATCTCACCCCCAAATCCATGAGATCCATGGAGCTTGTTAACGCCAGGAGCAACATTCATGTAAACGTTTTAATTTCTTCTTCTTAATACAATGATATGCACACCCGTGCGTGTTTGAAAAATAAACGTTTATTCAAACAGCTGCGAGAAATTACCCCAAATTACCCGCCTTACCAGTCCAATATATTGTTTCACTTTGTTCCTTTTCTTCCTCGTGGAAAGCAATATCCATTGTCGCCACCGCTAGTGCATCATCTCCATACGCCATGCCTGACCTTTAGCCCTGTTGCCTCTGTTAGGATAATTGGGCCAAGCCCATTATTTATTCTAAATAATCAGAAAACCTCAAAGGCCCACAACTGTGTACTCAAGTGAAAAGGTGATTAGTACCAACTTGACTAATTACCTAGAGGACAATCAACTTAAATAGTGAGCTTTGGGATGCCCACATAAGCTGATTAAGGAGGAGAACCTGGGACCCACACGCGCGCGCCGCCGCCGCCGCCGAGCCGAGCCGCCCGCCCGCCCGCGCGCGTGTCACGACGCGTCGGGCCGGGCCGGGCCGAGGCCGTGGGCGTGGGCTGGGCTGGGCTGGCTGGCCTGGCCTGGCGTGGCTTCGGCCTGAGGCCGTGGGCTTTGGGCTGGCTGGCTCTAGGCCTTTGTTTTGCCACTCGGCCCATCCGGCCGAGGCAAACCCTAGCCGCCGCTCCAGCCCACCCGGCCGCCAGGGAGATCCAACGGTCTCCCAACAGGGGCGCCTCCTATATAAGGGGCTTCTGTCGGAGACTAGGGTTACGGTGTGTTCCCTCCCGACCAGCCGCCTCCACTCAACCGTTCGAGCTTGAGCCGCTCTGGTGCACCTCCGGCCAGATCCCCTGCGAGCACAGGCGGCTCTGGTGA
>CM041632.1:55408288-55506414 GCA_023333625.1 Bothriochloa decipiens
ATGCTTCATTTCGTTGCTGCTGTTATTTTGCTTATGTTAATGAATACTAGTAGCAGTAGCGATTATGAGGCTGTCGCTCGCATCATACTAGCGTTAGTATTTTGCTTATCATATTTATGGATTAATTTATGGTGTAAAATGACTAAATATCCGACAGCCTCTGGCCCGTGACCGCCACCGCGCGTGCGTCCATTGGCCAAGGACCTAAGATTGCTCACGGATTTAGGCGCGCATCATACCATGAGGAGTCAAAAAGGTCGTTCGCAGCGCCAACAATGTGCTCGCCAACGCCGGCCCGCATGGCCACGCTACACCCCGATCCTGCCATGGTTGCGCTTCGACCCTGCCATGGTCATGCTCTGCCACGAGCTTGCACCTATGTACGTTCCCGTCGGCGACTCCTCCATGGTCGTCCTCTGCCCCGACCCTATGCCTTTGTGCTAGCCCCCGCAACCAAGTCGTGGTCATGCCCAGTCCCACCTTGGCTGCCACATCTGTGCCCGCCCACATCATGGCCCCTCTCATAGGCTCTACCTCGACCCTGCCGCCTCCTGCGCCGCGGAGGATGACTAGATAATCATGTCTTTTTCAATTTTACTCCATGAATTTTTTTTTTATAATTGCATATGAATCTAGATCCATGGTAAAGTTGTCAAAAACGGTTTTCTCAGAGCCCAAATCCATGGTGGGCCTGCTTTCGTGGAGTTGGAGCTATCTCAACCTTAATTAAGCCCACAGTTCTGATTTTATTGTACTTGTAGACAATCTGTTTTATACGAACATGTATTCCTTTGTTATAGGCTGTATCAAATATACATCTAGCTAGGGTCCTTTTGGAATATGGCACTTTTTTCTGGTCAATTGTGTTTTCCTGTGAAAATAAAAACTGATGATACCTTTATAAAAAAACTGATGACACCTATGAAATCTATGTAGTGTCAAAATTTTGGAACGTTATTCTCGGCATGCAGGCGGCAACGCTGGGACTCCGGCCAGCAACTAGTCGCCGTCGCCGATGCACTTGCGTAATTGTCCCGTCAATTCCTTGTCTCCTATTGGTCTTTTGCTATACACGAAAGCTGCACACTTAACTTGTACCGTGTCTCTAGGCTTTTTCCCTACTATACAGTGGCTTGTCCGGCGGATCTCTCGTCGCTCCTTGCTTGCTATGCTTGCTTTAGCGGGCTTCACAGTAGTACATCAAAGCACATAATCCTCGCCGAGGATCGTGTCTTTTCGGTGTGGTCTCTAGTCGTGGGCGTGGTCAACCAGCCACCGTTTTGTACTTTTGTAGGTGACGAGATGTCGTAAGGCACGGGTGTTTATCTTAGCTGATGGCTGATGCAGCGAGAACGAGAAACGTTATGTATAAGAACAAAAAAGATCTGGAGGACATGGAAAAAACGGCGCGAGAAGATCGACAAGTCGAGATCAATCAATAAAAAAAAGGTTGAATAATTTGTCACGAAAAGGAACGAAAACAGAAGGAGACGGACGGCAGTGCACTGCACTGAGTACCAACGTTACATTACCCACAGACAGCCAGCCAGCCGGCAACATCATGGCGATGACGATTCTGCAGGTTGTGGCGCCGCTCCTCCTCCTCCTGCTCCCCGCTGGCCTCCGGGAGCTCCTCTCGCCCACGACGACGATCGATCACCGGCCGCCGCCGTCGTCGGAGGGTGCTGCCGACGACCGGCCCGGCGGCGAGGTCCTCCTCCACCCGCTGGTGCTGGTGCCCGGGCTGACCTGCAACGAGCTGGAGGCGCGGCTCACGGACGCCTACCGCCCCTCCGTGCCGCGGTGCGGCGCCATGAAGGGCGAGGGCTGGTTCGGGCTCTGGGCCAACTCCTCCGACCTCCCCGCGCACCACTACGTGCCGTGCTTCATCGAGCAGATGTCTCTCGTCTACGACCCCGTCGCCAACGACTACAGGAACCTCCCCGGCGTCGAGACACGCGTGCGCGGCTTCGGCTCTTCCCGGGGCTTCCAGAGGAACCCGGTGCACACGTAAGTCCTAAACTGTATACATCAATCGATGATGAGAGTGTAGCAGTTCCATCAGACAGTGATGACGACTGACTGCATGGCTCTGCACGACTGCACGCAGGACATGGTGCTTCGAGGTCCTCAGGCACGAGCTCGAAAAGGCCGGGTACCGCGACGGCGACACACTGTTCGCTGCCCAGTATGACCTCCGCTACGCCCCGCCGGTGCCCGGCCAGCGGTCGCAGGTCTTCTCCCTCTACTTCCGGCGGTTGAAGAAACTCATCGAGGACGCGAGCAAGAAGAACGAGCACAACAAGGTGGTCCTCTTCGGGCACAGCTTCGGAGGCATGGTAGCGCTGGAGTTCGTGCGGAGCACTCCCATGGCGTGGCGGGACAGGTACATCAAGCACCTGATCCTCGCGGCCCCGGTGCCGGCGGAAGGGATCGTGTCGACGCTGCTGTACTTCGTCTCCGGCTCCGGCCTGATGTACGTTCCCGGTGTCACCCCGCTCGAGCTGACTCTGAGGCCGATGTGGAGGAGCTTCGAGTCCTCCATCGTCAACTTCCCGTCCCCGGCGCTGTTCGGGCACAGGGCGCTCGTGGTCACCGCGCGGAGGAACTACTCCGCCTACGACTTGGAAGATCTCCTCGCCGCCGTCGGGTTCGGGGCCGGCGTGGAGCCGTTCAGGAGGCGAGCGGCCCCGAAGATGCGCTACTTTCAGGCCCCCATGGTGCCGACGACGTGCATCAACGGAGTGCGCAATAACAACACGCCGGAGCAGCTCGTCTACTGGGACGGCGACTTCGACGCGGCGCCGGAGATCGTGTACGGCGACGGAGACAACACCATCAATTTGGTCAGCATGCTGGCGTTCGACGAGAAGATGCGTCGACAGCCCGAGCAGAACAAGATGTACAAGTCCATCAAGCTTCATGGGGGTGAGCACGGTACTATTGTGTCAGATGACTGGGCGCTCAAGCGGGTCATGCAAGAAATCCTTGAAGCGAATCGTATTTGAAAATATGATTATGTTCATATTTTTTAGTGTTGAAAATATGAAGCATAGAACAAAAGCCACAGACAGAACCAGCATGTGTCTTGCATGCTACTAGTTCACTAGCTAGTAGCGAGTTTAGGTTAACCTTGTTAGCTGGATATGAGCTAACAGTTAGCTAAATTATTAGCTAGATCTATTTAAATTTAAGTCCTAATATATTAAGATTTGCTCACTCAATCTTTCTAGTAGACTCTCAGCTTGCAAGGAAGCTTGCCGCCTGTGGGGCTGCAGGTTGCGGCAACAGGATGGACAAACAAACCGTCGATGTATGGTGACAAATGTCTGTAATGCATTAGTCACTGCCAACAAACCGTCGATGTATGGTGACAAATGTCTGTAATGCATTAGTCACTGCCTGAAACGACGTCTTTGCCGAGTGCCACAGGCTTTGCCGAGTGGCAAAGCTCGGGCACTCGGCAAAGACCCTCTTTACCAAGGCATTGCCGAGTGCCTCGGCCTGGCACTCGGCAAAGCCCTCTTTGCCGAGTGCCAGGCTGAGGCACTCGGCAAAGCAAGCACCTTTGTCGAGTGCCACTGCCTGGCACTCGGCAAATGCCTTCTTTGCCGAGTGCCGCAACAATGGCTCTCGACAAAGACTAAATTGAAAAAAAAATAGGTGCCACCAAAGCAGCTCACCGGCCCGCGGGCCACGCACCGGCCCAACAGGCCCAACCTATTAGACCCGTATATATACAGGTACCGCGCGCCCCACAGCCTCCAAACCCTAATCTCCACCAGGCCACCCGCTCCCCAGGCACCGCGCGCCGCACGCCCACCCGCACCGCGCGCCGCACGCCCGCCCTCACCGCGTGCCGCCGCCACCCGTCCGCGCCGCCGGCGAGTGCCTGCCGACGAGGCCTCGATCCCGCCACCTCCCCGCGAGCGTGTGGCGCCACCGCCAGGAGCTCCGTCGGCCGGCGAGCCTCCACGCGCCACCGGCGCCGACCGGCCCCGGCGGCCCCTGCCGCGACCGAATCCGCTGCCGGCGAGCCGCACCACCCCCGCCGAGCCACGCGCCCGCCTACCCGCCCGCCTGCCCGGCATGCCCCGCCGAGCCCTCTCTCTCTCGCCGACGGCGCGGGGCGCGGCGGCCCCGGCGGCGCTGGGCGCGGCGGCCCCTGGCGGCGCTGGGTGTGGGGACGATGGCGTGGGGGAGGCCGCGCCCACCCGCTGCCAGCGAGTGCGCCATGCGCCATGCCCTTCTTTGTCCGAGGCGAGAGAGGGAGAGAGGGCCGCGTGCGCCATGCCCTTCTCTGTCCGAGGCGCCACAGATCGGGGCAGCGACGGAGGCGGCACCGTCGAACGTTGGGGAAGGGCGGACACCGACGCGGCACCAGGGGCATGGGAGTGCACTCGAGTTCGGTCGCGTCGTCGGTCGGAGAGGGTCGCCGGAGAGGCATGCCACCGCAGACCCACGCCGTCGTTAGCCAGGAAGAGCGAGGCCAAGCCGCCGGACGGGGAAGGGGTAGTGGCGCGCCGATGCTGCTCGGGGACGAAGTCGTCGGCCACCGGGGAGCTGCTGGGCCACGCGCATGCGAAGGACGGAAAGGGACGGGACCGCGGCCCGGGCCGCTTCGCCGGTGCTCGTGGAAGAGCCGGGCCGCGCCACGGAGCGCGCCAGCTCCCCTACGCGCCTGTGGCTCCCCAACCACACGCCCATGGCCTGTCGCCGCGTGCTCAGGCCCCGCCATCGCGGATCGGACGTGAGGGAGAGGCGGGGTCGCGCCAATGCAGCTCCGGGCGACGTCGCGCCGTCAACGGTGGAGGAGGGGAGGGGCGATGGGAGGACACGCCACCGTCGGTCAGGTGAGTGGCGGGCCACGCCGCCATCGCGAGCGTGCGGTGGTGTTGGGCAGCGGCGTTCGGGACGGCGGCCGGACGGCGGCGCGGCAGCCGGCGTCGATGGGCTCGTCGGGCCCTGCCGGATCCTGTGGATAGGCTTGGCGGGTCCCTGCTTTTTTTATTTTTTCAGAAAGTCTTTGTCGAGTGCTTTCCTAGCACTCGGCAAAGCCTTTGTCGTGTGCCTGTCGCGTGGCAGTCGGCAAAGAGGTCTTTGCCGAGGCATTCTTTTTCGACAGCTCTTTACCGACTGCCGACGTGGAAAATAGTCGGCAAAGGCTTTTGCCGACTGTTTTTAGGCCTTTGCCGAGTGCTTCCAGCACTCGGCAAAGACACTGATTCCGGTAGTGAGTCTCTTCCCCATCCCAAACAGTAATATCTTTGACTTTGGTCCTCAGACCTTTTGTAGGTTCCATGGCACACCTTCCATCTACCAGCACGTCAGAATCAATGGAAAACAGTATATCACACTAGTGATATTATTGTCACACCAAAGCTTATCATTATATTGCTTACAAATATAAAGCTTATTATTGTCACACGTCAGAATCAATGGAAACCTTGATTCGGCCTAGCCCCACGTCTCCTCCACAGAAGGGCGGGCGGCTCATGACCTAGCTGCTGCACCCTTCCCTCTCCGCCCAATCCCGCCGTGCCGCTGCCAGAGCGTGCGCTCGCCAGGATGGCGGCGGGGGCCATCCACTCGCAAAGTGCTTCTCGGTGGTGCATGCTTCGGCCCTTCGGCAGGGAGTGACAGCGTCGAGTGACGTGGAGCTCGGCAGGGCTGCCCGACCGCGGCTGCATAGGCGCCAGCTGGAGCCCAAGCAAGCGCACAGTGGTGGCGGCGGTGGGGCTCTTGCCTCCATCCGTTGTCCCCTTTCTGCTACACGGGGTGCCAGCAACGCCGGATGTGCTGTCAAGGGCCGGGCTCCTAGATCTGGGGGCGTGGTGGCCAGATTTGATGCCCCGCTGGCCGGATCCGGTCGCCCCCAGGCAGGAGATGGCATCATTGTTGGTGTCGGCCATGGTGGAGGCGGTGGCACAGGTGGCTGCGGCGGTTGGCAATGGCCTCCACGTGCAGCAGGTGGAGGCGCGAGCACGGAGTAAGGCTGGTTCTCAGCATGTCGTTTGGTCGGTGGGGGTGGCAGACGCAACTTCGCCTGCTGTGCGTAGCCGACGCGTCGATGCCTCTCAGGCAAGGCTTCTGCATGATGACTGGTATCGACGACGGTGGTGTATGTTGGGATCCAGCATCTAGGCCAACATCTGTGTTGTGGTACTATGGGTGAAAGCCTGGCGACGATGACGCCTGCGGGCGCTGTTTTTCCTATTGGGGCGTCGTGTCCCCACCATTTTTCGCGGGTGAAAACTCGGTCCATGTTGGACGAGCAACGGCGGCGCATTGGGCATCATAACCTTTCCGAACGTGTCGTTGTGGAATTTGACTCGGTCGTGATGTCTTATGGTAGGGTGTGGCCGTGCTCGGAAGTCGGAGTTGCTCTTGCGACATGCTTGAGCCGGCAACGATGACCTCCCGTGGCCTCTTGCTTCAGGAACTGCGGCCTCATATCTTAGTTGGATCGTCATTTACTATGTTGTATTTGCTGGGCAGGCTTCGCCTCCGTGGTGCTTTATGCAATGTTTGGCTACCTAACATAAACTTGCTATCTACTTATCAATGAATGTTGGTAAAACGGATCTTTCGAAAAAAAAAATCAATGAAAAACTTATTGTTCAGGTGGAGCTCTCGCCCATCTAGTGATTTCTTAAAAAATTGAGTGTGAATCCGTAAAATATAATAAATGGGTCTTTCAAGGTATCAGGTCTAGAATGAATATAGGTGCATGTGATGGCAAAAAAAAAATATTGGTGCATATACTAAAATATGACAATCGTATTACAAGTAACCGCAAAAGGAAACATATATGAAGGTAAATCTCATGAACATATGCACATATTTAACTTCCCACGTTTACAGTATGCTTAATTAGCACCTTAACACTAACATGCCTAACCTTTAGTCATAGCCTCATAGGATATTTCGTTTCTTGGCGGTTATCACAACATCACTTTTGTGACAAGACGCACTTTGTCTATCTGTAACTAACTATCAAAGTTGGTGAGCAATCTAATGTGAACAGCAAAGTTCACGAGCTAATAGGAATAGCAAAGTAGCAGTGATAGGGGACACTTTGTCTAAGGTACTGTATACGGTTGGTGAGCAATCTAATATGGATAGCAAAGTTGAGTAGCAGTTGATTATTGACAAATAAAAGGACGGACAAAACTGACAAAGGAACAAATGCCCTGTACATTTGAATTTATCAGCTCGATTTCTCAACTAGTATAATATAATATTTTTCTCTCATAATAAAATAATATAATCAAACTTATCAGCTACAGATTCCATTAACCAAAAACTTGAGGCGGGGTGAAAATTTGTACCTGCATGAATATTTGAATATGTAACAAATCTTATGCAATATACAAATTCAAATATTCATGCAGGTACAAATTTTATCAAAAATGAAAAGGAAAGTGTGTCTGTAAGGACATGCTTACCTTTTTTTCGAAGCTAGGACATGTTTGCAAAAAAAAATGATTTGACACGAGGACATGTTTGCAATTTACCCCCTAACAAAACTGTCCACATCCTACAGAAGTGGGGGCAGCGAGCGGCAACAGTTTTCTCGGAAGGCAGCCCTCTTCCTCGTCGTCCGGCGACCGCACCCGCCGCGCGGCTGTCGGGGATGCCGGTCAGGGTGGTCGACACCGCCACGCCTTCCTCGCAGCCCTCCCCAGGTTCCCTACCCTCCTCGCACCCCACCGTCTCCAATAAATACGCTATGGGCGCATCCGGTGCGCTTTGTACGATCAGGTCTAGATCTTGTATCGGATTATAGACTCTTTGCTGCCTAGGCGTGATGCGATTCCGTTGAATTTCAGTCGGAAGCTGTTTGCTTTTCCTGATCTAGATTGGTCTAAGTCGCCTGGAGTTTGTGTGGCTGTAGTTTGGTACTCATTTAGGTGGTTTGATCCTTTCTATCGGCTAAATTGCTGCGTCCGGAACTTAAGCGTCAGCTGGGGTAGTCAGTAGTGGGTCTGATGCTTTTGAGCCTTGGAAATTTTTGTGATTTGGTTCCAGTTTCAATTGGAAGCTTCCCCGTGGTAACGTAGTATGGCTAATATTATGCGTTTGATCATTCATGTGTAATGACTGTGCTAGGCGTCAGAAATCAGTGTTCGTTATTCATATGAGATCGTGTGCCTTGAGTGAGACAACATTTCTGCTCCTGCTGTATTGCTTGCTGGTTGTCAGAAAACCAGTTGATGCCATGTTGATGGAAGTTCTAGTTAATCTGAAAAAATATGGTCGCTTTTCCTTGTGGAATCTAACCAGTTTTTGTAAAATTTATTAATGTAAATGTTCCTTTCTTTCTTTTTCCTTTTCAGTTACTGTAAAACCGCCTCTGTGATGCTTTTCTAAGCTCAATAGTTCAACATGGCATACTCATTAAAATATTCGTTGCAGGGCAAGAAGCAAATACTGGACACCCATCTGCCCCTAGCTGTTCACTCTTAAGTGCTGGAAGAGTAAGTGTTTTGTTCTTTCATTTGAAATTTTGGCTAAGAACATAACCGATGTGGTCCGGTAGGGTACATGTGCACATATCACTGATTTTGTTACAGCTGTGTTACTAACTGTGATCTTCCACTGTTTCCTTTCATAAAGCAAATAGGAGTTTTCCATTTTGTCTTCATCTCTACTAATGCCACGCTGCTCCCAGCTCCCATTTCTATTCTATATTATATGGCTTTCACGATTGTTGCTTATCATCATGTTGCTTTTCTGCTTCCTTTTTCATTTTTCCGTGTGTGTGTCAGGACTGTTGGTGATGTGTACTGTCAAATAAGTGTAGTACTCAGTGCTGTTTAGCTTCCAGTTTCCATTTATAGGTTATGGTTTTCACAGTAAATTGTGCAAATGCAACTGTATATATAGCTCAGGCTACTGCTAATGAGCATTGTATCAGCTTTATGGTTGAAGCTTGAAGGGTTGCCATTGACTAAATTATCTTATATGTTTCTTTCAGTCTTTTGCTGGAACTCAGAATGTTTCAAGTCTGCAGAAGGATGAAGCATGGAAAGTGAATGTCCGCATCCATGGCTGCGATCTTGAACAGGGTTATCTATGTGGAACAATGGAAGCACTTAATGTTCCATTAGCAGATACACCTGTGAGTACTCATTTGTTCTTCCACTTTGAATCTGAAATCTAATTTTATGCATTGAAAAATATTAGTTATAAGTTTGCTGAATAAATAATTGTGCACCATCAACATTTTAGAAGTTAACTGAGAGTTAAATGTGTTGCCACTTGACAGAGTGTAAGACTGGATTTCCATTTTATAAAATACAGAAATAAACGATGTTTTTAACCTCATGTATTGGCTGTCCATAGGTAGTGACATTCTGGGAGGGGGAGATAGTGGATGCTAAAAATTACACTTTTTTCACTGGCAAGTGGGAGGCATCGTGAGTGTTTATGCTTATGCTCATACCATCTCCATATGTCCTGGTGACTCACAGCATTCCAAACTTACATGTGAAAACATCTTTTTTATACTGTTTGCAGACCGGAGGACGATATAAGACATTGGTCCAAATTCCCATCATTTACACCTCTTCTGGTAATTGATTACCTAATTTGTTATTGTTCATCATATTGAATCTTGTGATGATTTTTTTTATGCCCTTCCTGCAGAGTCAGATTGAGGCAGATGGTGGCAAGTCTGTGGACTTTAGCAACTATCCCTATATATTTATGGTATGGGATTACCTAACCTGTTCATTTGTTTATGTATATAAGCGTTTTGTTTACCATTTCTCTGATGCTACATATAGAGATGGAAAGAGCAATACTTTGTCAATGTTGGAGCTGACTGTGGGTTAACCATTGCTGGTTTCTACTACGTCTGCTTTTCTTGTAGCGATGGCTCCATCAGTGGATTTTATTATGATCCAAACAGCAGGTAATGAATATTTTTCTGCCATTTATGTGATGCAAATAATAATAATGGGATCAGATTCAGTAATGGAGAAAATGGGCTGGTATGAACACTTCTGTTTCTCTTCATGTGCAGTCCATTTCAGAAGCTCGAATTGAAGTGTACCAATGAGAAAAATTCTGGATTCACCTTTTCATCCTATGAGCTGCAGTGAAAGGCCCAATGCCCTCGACAAACAACTTTCTGTTAGCATATAGTGTACTGAATACTCATAGTCCTAAATGCTGTTGTATTAAAAGGAATGAGAGGTTGTTTATGTAACAGTTTGTTTTCTAGCAACTAAGCAAGCTGTCACTCTGTAATCTGCAGAAGCATATTGTCTTTTATAAAATCCACCTTTTTGTATTATGTTTGTGTTAACCATAGTATGATGTGTCCAAATTCAGTTGGATAGGGAATGTGATGAATCTTGATTCAGAGAAATGTTCTCTGCAGCTGGGGATTTCTATTTCAACATGTCTAGCATATACACATTGTGCATGGTTCCTAGTTACATGCATCATGAATACATGTTTCTGTACAATCATGATGTTAAGCTTTATTGAAGAGAAACTTCATCAAGATTTGATTGTTTTCTCTCACTTAAGTTCCTGGTACAAAGCTGTGGAGACCTTTTGGTTTCACTTGCAGCTATTGTATGTTTTAACTGTGACATAGTTCTATGAACAAAATAAACTTGGGGCATGTTCTTCGCCGTTGCCTTCAGCTTCCTGACATTGTTAGGTAAAAGAATTCTACCGATGTAGTTTCATAATGTCTTGATCTCATGCTTCAAGCTGTTGTTCATTCTCTAAGGAATAAAATACCTCTGCATCTGCATTGCATTAATTACAGACATTGCTAATTCACTAATAATGTTCTGTTGATAGGGTTGCAGGGTTATTGTGGCACATGATCTTACCTTCGATCGCACAAGGATGTGTAGACAGTGGAACAGGAGGTGTTTCTTCTCTTCTTTCCTGCAGAAACCAAGAAGAGATTTCCTTTGCTCTTTGTACCAAAGGCCTCTCAACACTCTCACACCATGTGTCAAACAGATTGAGGATAGCGTCAGTAATTATTTCTGAGAGCAATGTATCATCTTCCCCAGGTTCCAGCTTTAGCATCAGGTATCTGTTGACTGATATTAACTTCTCTATCATATGCCGTCTATCAATGTTATATGCTACCATTGCCTCTTGGATTTTAGCAATCATCTTGAGCACCATCTGATAGACTGTAGCAAATGTGTTTCGGAACACTTCGGATGCTGCTTCAGGCAGCTCCCTGTCTTTCCAGTTCCAGCCACTCTTTTCGTTCCCCAACTCGCGTTCTATGGTTGGCGCTTTTGTTACAGTCTTCGGCTTGGTTGTGTTGACACGGAGCTTCTTCGATTCCATCAGCATCTCATTGGCTTCCTTCATTTCTGACTCAAACCTACTGCTGACCTTGAAGTATGGTTGCTCCTTGTGTGCAGTGGGGCTCGGGGCCGGTGAATTCTGTCTTGGTGATGCTTCCAGGAACACCTCAGACGCCCTCTCTGAATCACCCGCTGCAATGCACACAATAAAACATTTATCATGCATGCTCTGCTCCACCGTAGCAAAGTCATACTACAGTTGGTGTTTCGACTGAATTCAGCTAGAGATGTACAGGTAATACTTCATTTCAATTAATAACAGCTGAATTGATGTAATGCCATGTGAGCCTGTGACTGACATACAGGAAGGCGCATGTTGCTGCAGTTTCCTTGGGGTTCCACGGTACTCGGCATGCCGTCGCTCCTCCTTTGCCTTGCTGTCTTCTGCACTGGGTCCAGGCCCAGCCCTGGGCGTCCACATCATCTCCTCTTGTGCGGGTTTCTTCTTCTGATGCAGCATGTGCATCCATTTCTTGGCCTTGCTCTTCACCTTGCCCAGCACCGCCTTCTTCTGGCTCCCGCCTGGGGTCCTAGGCGACTCTGTCGGGCTCGCTGGTGGCGCCCGTGGTGAAGGCCAATATCGTTGTTGCTCCTCCCATTCGTAAGATGGATGTTGGCCTGCAAACGAATGTCCACCTCGAGGTAAGTAAGGGCAGGCGCATCATCACTATATTGAATAAGATAACAATGCCAAGATGTCGTGGAAAAAAATTCAAGAACGATGAATCAAAGCTGGGTGTAAAAATGGAAAGATCTTTTACCATTTTGGACGATGTGGTCAATTGGTTTGGTGCTGATCCCACGCTTTAGCTTTCTGATCTCGCTCATGGTTGTGCAGGAACAGGAACCACACCCGATCCAAATTCAAATCCAAATCCTAAAGCTTGGGAGGAGCTATGCAGAGCTGTGCCGGCAAGGCAAGAAATGGATTTGCCCGGCCTATCCTAAAGTTGGCAAACTTGAGGGCAACTTTTCCGAGTTATAGCTCTTGCAAAGTTGTCCCCCGCTATTCTTGGAGATTGTTTGGTGGTGGGTGGGAGGCGAGCCATTTGTGCCGCATCCTTGGAGCCCTCCAATGTAGGGACGAGATCTACAAAACGAGATTCATATCTTTGTCGTTGTAGATGCGCCATGCTTTCCGCGTTTCTACAGCGTGATACTGATATAGTATAACAGAGCCCAGGGGTTAAAACTTAAAAATCGTTTCTCTTACGAACAATATCTTTGTTCACCATCGATTTCCCCTATATATATAAGTAATCACGGTTGACTTTGTACTTTTTTGGATTAGATAGAACTACAAGTTTGTTAAAAAAAGACGTGGAACCCTGAAAATGACAAAAGATTTAAAGAAAATAAAAGGGCATAAGACTAAAAAAGAAAATAAAAAAAAGGAATAGCCCCAATATAAGTAACCATGGAACTTTGTTCTTTTTGGGATTATAGACGGGAGAAGTTCTGTTTAAAAAAAATAAACTTCGAACCCAGGGGAAAAACTTGGGATTATAAACGGAAAAAGTTTTATATTAAAAACAAAAATAGACTTTGAACCCAGGAAAAAATATCAATAGACAAAATTTAAAATATAATGTCAAGAATGGGATTCGAACCCATGCCCTTTCGGACCAGTACCTGAAACTGGCGCCTTAGACCAACTCGGCCATCTTGACATTTGTGAAGGGCAGATTATTCATCCCTAATTAACGTAAATTTATTTCCATGGTCTACTATCAAACTCATATTTCAAACGTCTCTTCCTAATTCCTATGGTTTTACCAAGCTTAAACGTATTCCCTCTTATGATTCGTCTTCCTATGGTCCTACTATGATTAATTACATTATGATTCATCTTCATATGGTCCTACTATGATTAATTACATCGATCTGCATAGTCCCACTATGATCCTGCATAGTCCCATTATGATTCTTCAAAGATTGTTTGCGATGTGCTCAACTGTTAGATCGATGATGAACAACTGAGCATATAAATAGACAAAATACTTTTGTATAAACTCATGTATGTGATATCTTTTTTTATTGTATCCAGTAACGATGGATATCAAACCCAAATAGACCTCTTAAGTGAAAGCAAACTAGTTAATCGAATTCTCAAAAGAAAAGTTAATGGAACTATTTATGCCAGGTATTGTCTGTATTCTCTAGGCCGCCTACGCTACGAGACATGCCCGTCCACCGGCTACAGGCGATGAGCAACTGCTGCATAGAGCCCAAAGAAGGCTGTGGAAAACTCCAGTATCTTAGAGCATTCAGCTAACCTGCTCTTAGCCAAGTTGTGCCCCCAGGAGGTTTCTGAAATTCCTTTATCACTTATAAAAAAAATGACCCATTTGAACTCCAATTCTAATCATATAAAAAATATTAATTGCAGTTTCAAAATCTTTGTTGCTACATCAATTTGTACCAGCTGTCCAATAAATTGCCTGACTGAGATGGTTCGCTCATTATGTCATTTTCTGTGTGAGAAGTTATAGCGAGTACACGATGTTGTACCGATGAAACAGGCTCTCTCCATGCTCTCTATAATCTGCTAGGCTGAAAGTTTGTTTACCAAACTTGCTTGATGCCGCAAAGGCAGCAGCACCCCTCCACGCATCCAAAATGGGATCAGCTGCTCTGACAAGCTTCAGGGGAGTGAGGTAGGGCCGATATTGCCGTATCCCAGACTCCAGCCGAGGGATCATGCCAGGGAACAGGGAGCTCCCGCCGGTGACAAGAATTGACTGGCAGAGGCGCTCCTTAACAGACTCGTCCTCCATTAATCTCCTGAGTGAGATACTGACCATCTCATCAATGCCAGCCTGGTCGATTCCTATCATGCCTGGCTGGAAGAGGACTTCAGGGCAGCGGAACCGCTCGATCCCAATGGCAATTCTGTAATCCTCTGCGGTGAGTGGCCGGACTTTGGGAGGCTCCGGAGTCAGTTGAACAGCTTCGGATTTGGACACAAATGTAGGATCGATCTCCTGCACAATGAAATATCAAATGACATCGATTATAACTGAAATTGTTGATATCTGAAATGAAACTAAGATAGGACAGAATTGTCACCGCCAAAAGGAAATCTTGAAGAGGGGAATTTACCTGGAGCTTCAATGCAATTCGAACAAGTTCCGATTCATCGTCATCATTGCTGTCATCATCATTGTCTTTGCTCATCTTGTTGTATACTAACCAATCCTCATCTCTCATTCCAAAAGTGTCCTCACCTTTGCCACGATCAAATGCAGCTGAGGCAAGCAGCCGCATCCTTTCTTTCTGAGCTGCATTTAGCCGTTCTCCACGGCCTACACCACCAGATGAACTATGGTTCCCATTTGTCTGACCACCATTAACTTTCTGTCGCTTCCTCTGCTCAAACTTCTCAGAAAGTTCTGAATATCGGGCCCGAAGCTCTTCAAGGTATAACTCTGGGTTCTCCCTATATGGTTGAACGAAACAGATTACAAGAGTAGTATATAATAGAACGTTTGACAAATATTTAAAAATAATAATTGGACGATAAGTACAGAATTCTAAACACATAATACATAGGCACAGCCACATTTTCTTTCCTGTTCAATACAGCAAAGGGCTCAGTCCTTTGCTCTTAAATAACACAGCGCCTTACCTTATGCAAGATAAACATGCTTGGAAATACCATTTATAAAGGGTAATCACTATTTGGTATGAAAAATACACAATGTAGTTCTGTCCTATATTTGGACACTGATCCACAAGGGGTCATAGTATCTAAAGAAGAAACTTGCTGAAAGTGGCTTTGAAATAACTAATACTGAAAATTAACAAGATATGGAATAATAGGAATATTGGATAAAAGAATAGAAAATAAATTTCAGACTGGTTCACAACTTACGCACGCCTCTTTTCTTCTTGTTCCTCCCGCAAAGCCTCCTCTTCAGCACGTTTCTGCTTAGCACGTAATTTGCCCTCTGTTGTGGTTTTAAGTAATATCTGTTTCTTCTTTTCCTTTAACTGGTAAAATACACAAATGTGAAATGCAACGATGGTCAGAAGGTGTAAAGGTGTAAACTTGAGAATATGTATCTACAATATGCACACAATATCCAGATGTTAGAAGCACATGAATAGAATTCTGTAGATAATAACTGAACAAACACACACCTGTTCTGGCGTCAGCGTCTCATCAGGGACAGATACAAGTGGATACTTATCAGCTGCTGAGGCATCTGTTTTCTCATCGTTGCCATTGGACTCCCCTTTTGCTTTCCTTAGGGATTGTGTTGCTTTCAAAATGGCAGATTTGATTTCCTGCTGGGAAAGATATCCAGAATTACCTAGAATAGCTGTTGCTTCTTGGTCATCAGCTTCATCAAGTTGCTCCATCACTTCCTCCAAATAGGAAAGTTGCTTTTCTAGTTCCACTATCTTCTGAGATCTCTTTTGAGCAGCCATGTCTCGCAAACGTTGACTAGCCTTTTCCTTCAAAGCTGCTTTCCTAGCAAGTTCTTCCTCAGATGGTGGTTCTTCCTTTGGTGGGGGAACCCATGGTAGCTGCCAATACCTCATTTTCTCATCAGCTTCTTCCTTATTGTTCTGCAGCATGAAGTGATCAATCCATGGTGTTACAAGAATGTTCAGTAACAGAGGAAACATATAACTAATATACTTTTGGAAGAAGAGAATCGCCATCACAAGGAATTACAAGCACAACGATTCGTCAAGTCCTATAGAAAGCCCTATGGACTCGATACAAATTCATTCAAAACAAGAATTCAAATTCAAAGCTTTATATAAGAACAAAGAAATATATAACAGTTTCTTACTTTAAATATCTGCAACTCTGCCATATAATCAAGAGCTACATAACAATGCTCCTTCTTCAGCTCTTCAGCCTTGTCCCATGTAATACTTGCCCTGTTCAGTGTAAAATGGTACTGCTACATGGTAGGAAAAAACAAACACTACGAAGTACTCAGAAATATACTTCTATCACTTACGTGTGATAGGGATATTTTAGAGAGAGAAGCTGCCTCAAGAAATCAGTAATGTGAAATCCACCAACATTGGTTCTGCAGCATGCCCCCAACACAGGCTGCCCTTTCAAAAACTGAAAAAAAAAAGACAGATCAAACAAGGCTTTTAGTTCAGAAAACAAAATTTTAATTTGAAATCACAGGTGAAACAAAGGCAGCTTTGAGGAGATTTATTTCACAGAAATACTTTAATGACTCTAGTAGAGTTTTCTTTTCATTATTGACTACTGCAGGGACCATGACGAAGGAGCAAAATCCATATATTGTGGGTCATACACTCGAGGATGGATTTAAAATGATGAATCCCATATGTCGAACCCCAGCAGAAACTGAAATAATATTTTTCCCGAAACTACCTACAATATCACACATTCACACTATATTAAGCAAGCTTGACAAAAGTTGTTTGGCTAGGAGTACCAGTGGATAGTTTTCCTTAAAAAGTGAATAACGACAGCATCTTAAATACTCTAGTTGCATGCAAAAGCAGTCTTCAGGAGTGGTACCTAGTCATTAAATATTATTAAACATAAATTGTAATATTTAAAACACATATACACTGCATTTATTTTACTGGATGGAAGATAAAATCAGGCAAACATTCTAAAAGGTTATATCTGGTGAAAGCTGGAGAGAGGTGTATCTTGGGGACAAGAACTTACTGGAACAACATGACAAGTTCCATGTTCACATGAAATAGCCAGCCCATCTTCGTTACAGTTTCCAAGTTTCTGATTGTACTTATAACTAAAAGCATTGTCGATGCCAAATGCTACATTTCAGATAGAAAGCAGCAGCATCAGCATTTCAAACCTTATGACAACTAATACCATATAACTAGACGCAGCTCATAACATCAAGATCACAGAAATTATTACCAATGGATGGTACACCATATGTCTCGAAAAGTAGTTCTGACATTCGGGCTCGAGAAAAGGACGGATTACATTCACATTCTGTCATGAGAATTGGATGGCCCACCTGTTGAGCATCATTGTTAGCTTTCAACAACACTCTAACCAGTTAACAGTTTGGTTCAAGAAAGAGGAGGCACAAGTTTCTGGTAGAGGGTATATACGGACAGATAATATAGCCTTCTCAATAAGTGTCTGCATGTCTGATGCGGATTAACATAACTGAAGCAATGTGCAGTGAATCAGTGATTACACTATGGGAACATGTAATTGTTGATTTAGGAAGCCAACTCTTCCTTGTTTATGTTTTGGTATATCATGGACTGGTAAGAGAACAAACTTACCAAGGCATGTGATTCAACAAGACTAGCTAAACCAGCATTTTTCTTATGTCTCAATGCAATGTACAGCAAATTAACAAATAATAAAAGAAAAGATAATACTAGTTCAATAACAACAGAAGAAGACATATAAATTATATTTTGTAAAGAACCAGGACACAATGCAAATTTACCTCTGAATTGGCACCTAATCGATCAAAGCCATAGTCAAGAATCTGCAATAGATAAATAATACTGTATCAGACAAGAAAAAAGGACAATAACGAGGGCAAGAGGAATATGCCCTAGGGTGTAAACACCATGATCCAGAAAATTAAGAAATCGTATCGCATGTTTTATTTATATCTTTGAGCCGTAAGGTTGCAATTGGCATTTACTTCCAGTATAAGGGACCATCTGAATCATGAAACAGATGATTACTCATCTAATAATGGATCCAATACTCAATATAAAACAGTTCACAGGGGTATTTCACCATTTTGCTTTGGCAATTTTTTTACCGTCATGTTTCAACCACAGATTATGGACATAAATAATATCATTTAACACGTGTAATACTTTAGTGATTTTTCCCTATTAAAAGTTATAATGTGATTTATCAAGAATCTAGTTGTTTTAATGTATTATAGAGAAGGGTGATGGAACAGATTGATCACTGGTTTCTATCTTCAAAATTAAATATGAATAACAAAGAACCATCTATATATCTACTGAGAACTAAAAACTGGTGGATGGTGTCTGAGAACATACATATTCCATATACTCGAACTGATAGACAACATCGTCATCAAATGGAGAGCGAACTGCCGATCTTGTGCAGTCAAAGAACTTCAGTAGAGATGGATCAGTGTCCCCAACAATTGAGACAGTTTCTCCTGTACCATGGAAATTAGAATACAATGATGAATTGAATAATAGAACTTTCATCAATCCTCTTGCAAGTCTGTTTATTGACACAGACGTGAGAGTTGAGAGCTTGAAATAAGTAAATTGCTGTTCCTTTCATATAATCATTCAAAACAATATGAAGCTTACAGAGCACTCAGCAAACACAACAATAACAGTCGAAATATCTGGGCTTTAGAACATTGTGCAGGATTCTTATTTACTTGTACCACAAAGTGCATGAAACTGACCAGAGTAAAATGGGATCATAAAACACAATCCTATCAAGTCTATGCAGACAACTAAAATTTCAATTTGTATCCAATTCCCGTGCACTACAACAGAATTAGTTCATGTAGACAAGAGTGAAATCACACAACAAATGGAAATCAGCTTGAGCGGTATCGAAATCAAATTCTATAACCGTCCCAAGTGATCAATGTACTGTCCCACAAGTCACATAAACAACAAATACGAGATTAAACGCTCTTGAATCTCCCACAACAATAACGATTCTTAAGAGTAAAGTACAATTTCTGCCAGCGGGAAACTGCACACGCAGCTTATGAAACCGAACAGCAAGGAGAGACTAAGCAAACACGAGAACAGAATCCACACATGCACACAGCTTTCAACCACCGAATCAACACGAATTAGCATCCTCCGTAGCGTAAGGCGGCGTACCAGTGGCGCGGTGGCGCGGCCTCTGCACGACATTGCGGAATGAAAAGCGCGGCTCCGCCTCGCCCGCCCACCTGCACGGAGGCAACCGCCGCGTTACAGAATACTGGAAGGCCCGCTAGGGTTAGGGTTTGGGGGAGTGCCCGGCGCGGCAGGAGCTCCGTACCCGATGCGGAAGGTAGAGGCGCCGTTGTCGATGACGATGGGGGTGGACGACGGGAAGCGCGCAAAGTCGGACTCCCGCCGAGGGCGGGTCGCCGATGACATCTCGCCGCCGCCGCAGGCGACGGAGCTCGCCGGAAGCGGGGGAGAAGAGGGGTTTGGAGATTTTGGTAGCCTTGTCCTTTTTGCTGCGTCGTCCTCTTCGTCTTCTCTTCGCCACTCGCGAGAGCTCGAGACTAGTACCCGGTCTTTGTAGAGAGGTCGCCTGTGACTTTCAGATATCGCGTTTGGCCATTTGGTCTTATTTAATTTTTTAATTATATTATAAAATAAATAAATTAGTATTAAAATATCTCTAACGATAAATAATTATAACAAAATAAAAATATTTATAAAAATTGTTTTGAATAAGACGGATAATCAAATATGATGGATGAAAAACCTAAAACGATATTTTTTTAAGGACGGAGGGAGTATATTTCAACTTATTTTCTCTCACGAATCTGTCGAATTCTATCGGCTTTTCTACCGGCCGAACAGAGCATGACCGGGGGAGTATTTGCATAAACCCCCCTGTAATTTCATATAAGTGTATGAAGAGCATACAACAGGTTGCAAATACTCTATTTTTTTTAGAAAAGGGGTCACACGTACTCCATTCTGCATTATCTTCTCTCTCTTGAAACTCTATGTTTTACTCCCTCCGTTCCAAATTATAAGTCGCTTTAACTTTGTTGGTAGAAGCATTTTGTTATGTATCTAGACATATTATTATATCTACATACATAGCAAAAATGCATGTACTAAAAAAATCAAAGTGACTTATAATTTAGAACGGAGGAAGTATTTTCATGGTTTGCAAAGGCCACGTAGGATAGAAAGTGAAAATATTAATGGCTACTATGAAGTTTCTATTACTTGGTTAAAGATGTCTTTTGTAACAACTAACAAAAATACGGTTGACGGTCTCTACCACGCAATATGACAATATGTATTGTTTGTATATAGGATTTTGAAATATTATAACATCGACTATATCTTTGGATGATACTTGATGAATTGATTTAAACTCATGAAGTATGACAAACTCGTATTTAACTTCATTGTTAGAGCTTTTGTCAGGGCAATATTTTATTTTTTCTCTACGTATCCGTCAATTTGTTTGCCATACACAACCAAAAATAGGAGATTTCGTGAGAGGAACGTAAGAGTTAAATGCACTCTCATGAAATTATGCCATGTTCGCTTCAACATGTCTTTAATCTTTTTTATGAGGATGATGTATGTAAATGCAGCTACAAAAAATTACTTTTATTATAATGCTCCACACGACACTTCCTATGAGAATCAAATGGATCTTGCCATACAAGAGGTAGCACAAACTTAGACCATGGATCAAGTTTTTTTATTATTCTAGTCGTAGCCGGGCATGCCACACATGAGGCATGGTGCAAGCTAGCTTAGACTTGACTTGTCTCCGACCTTCGGGTCATGGCGCTACCTCTACCTCAGTGGACAAGGAGTCCTCCTTGGCCGCGCTAGTGCCAATTGGCTTCACTGTCTCCACCACCGATGGATATGGAGACATGGATGAAGCACAATTAGAGACAAGGGGATCTTGTATTTGAGATCATTGTGTAGTCATTGAATCTAGCCTCAAAGAGTATCCTATTCCACCGGTGCTCATCCCTCACCAAGTCTTAGCCTCTCACCATGTATAGCTCAAGTAAGAGTTTGCTTGTCTCCCCCTATACGTACCCAAGAACGTATGGTGTTTATGTGTTATATGATGGATACTATTCCTCCTTTTGGTATGTAGTATATTGTCCCCTTGAAGCGTTTGAGTATTTTCACACATGAGGCAGCATCCCATGAGTGCAAGATGAGTTGATGAGACGCAAAACAGTGCATGCATGTTACCACAGTGGCGGTGTGTGCAAAACGAGTTGCATGAAATGAAAAATAGTACATGGAGGCATATGTCCTTAAGTGCATATTTAACTTTTATTAGATGTGAAGATAGAGCAAACATGAGTATTCTGCCACACATTCTGTTCATAGCTCCATTAAAACAATATGTTGCTCTTCGTGGGACTCCAATTGAAGGACCGTGGGCTTATCTCGAAAACAGTCTTGGCACCAGCTGGGTCTCAAAACCAACACTCGAGGCCGAAGAAGGTTGAACCCGTAGTGCTAGGCATGTGAATAAAAATCTTTGCATCACTAGATCTGCTCCTGACTGGGGCTTGTGTCCCATCACTAGAGGCGGTATGGGGAGGGGGCTTCCCATCACTAGAGGCCATAGGGGGAGGGGGCTTGCGTCCCATCACTAGATTTGCTCCTGACTATGTGCGGTCATATTTCTAGCAATGTTGCATTTGAGCGAGCGTTCCAAATCACCAATAGATTTTAGTAGTGAGACCTTTTGTATTGAGTGAATATGAGACTTTAAAATAAAAAAATGAGAATTAGGAGGTGCTAGGAAGCTTTGCACTAGAACCAATAAAGGAACCCAAATTTGAAGGAAGTTTATTGTCATAGTCTTTGTCTAAATTTGGATTCAGTCATCGTAACTTGTACATTCTGAAATTACTAGTTTTTTCTTACTTTAATTAAATATTGTCTCAATACTGCTTTGGAAAGGGTGTCTCTGAATTACTATGATGGTACTAGTATGTTCTAAATTATAGTTTTTTTGATTTTTTTATTCTAAATTTGACTACTTGTTTTATTTAAAAATTTATTTAAAATAACACTTCTTTTGTTGTGGCTTACTTTATTAACAAAAGATCTTCTAGAATAATTTAAATTTGAGTACGTTTGTTTAAATTTTTTGAATAAAATGAATGATCAAACTTGATAAAAAAGTCAAAATTATAATTTGAAATGGATGGAGTATAAATGTTCATTTAAGCTCGGACCTCATTGCTGAAGACCATTAAAGAGCTGCTGCATTTGCTGAGATTATCCCAAGGGGTTCGTGCTATCCTTCATGGTGCTCTTGCTTAGGCAGATGCTACCTACCCGCCTCCAACTTGCAGCAAGCATATTCGACCTTGCTAACCGGTGAAGGTTCCATGCTACGTGGAGCAGTGGATCGAATCAGAGCTGACAATGAGCATGGCATATAGTACCAGTGGTTTGGATGGAACGACATAACCATGTGTTATATGTAATACAGCCCACGTAATAAATATCCTAATAATCTTTAGGCAAAAAGTAAAATTTAGTTGCAAATTTTTAACTCGCCGCAATCCGAGAAACGTTATAGGAAAAACAACCACAATCCGTCTAAAAAGTCCCCCGCAAATTCACCTACTCATTTCGTCCAGGTTTTCAGTAGGGCCTTATTTGGTCCCATTTGAGAGGAATTAGTAAGTAATTATAATCTAACAACAAAATGTGAAGCATTTACTAGATATTGATTTTATCCAAACAGACGTTGCTTTTTTTCTAAACTTTGCATTTGCATTGTGCACAACGTTGAGAAAGAAGGCAAGTACCATTCCCAGTGCAGAAAATTATTTTTTCGCAGTGCAGAAAATCAGCAGGGTCAAAATTTACATGATACTTCTCGATTTGCAATCAAAAAGTGTCGATTGTCCTTGCTAGCGACAAGTTCAGTGAAATCCACTCCGTCTCCTTTTCCCCCCTCTGACCTGATAAAGGAAATCCATTCCTCTGTTAAAATGGGCCGCAAAACCACAGAACACAAACTTCTTTCATTCAGTCCTTCAAGAGTTCAAGGAATATTGAGTCCCCGTAAACCGCTTCTCCTGTTCCTTGCCGGCGCTGCCCTCCTCCTTCCCCTTGCTCACGCCACTGCCAGGCTTGCCAGCCGCCGTGGGGGCGCCAAATCGGACCTTTCTCTTGGGTACACCCGGCAGAGCTACGGCGTTCACTGCCCCGCCGGAGACGGCGCAGGCGGCGGCTGCTCCACCGGCTTGCCGTCCATCCGCGCCGCGACGCCGTTGAACCGGGCCGGCTGCGTCGGCTGATCGTCGCTGCCTTGGCTGGCGACGACGCGCGGCGGGGGTTCCACGTAGTCGAGCGGCGGCGCGAAGTCCACCGCGCAGTCCGTGTCCATGGACCACACCGCGTCGGCCGGCTGTGCCTCCAGCACGTCCAGGTAGTACCGGCGGTCGCCCTCCGTCACCGCGATCGTCTCGCCGACGGTCACGCAGAAGAACTTTTTGAAGTTGTACTCCAGCCTGCACGGCAAATTCACAAGACATACCGGTCAGCTAGCTGAATGCTTCACGAAAGTTGAAAAAAAAAATTCGAAATTTTGTCGTCTGGCACTCACAGTTCCCTCGGGTAGGAGACATCGAGGAAGTCCTTGGTGTGCGGCCGCACCTTGATGAAGGTGGCCTTGGGCAGCGACGTGCTCCTCACCAGAACGATCTCGTTCTCCAGGACACCCAGGTGCGCCATCAACTGAAAAGAAAAAGAATACAGAGACGACCTGCGTCAGGTTCTTGGCTCATGGCAACTGAATTACAGGGATTGTATTCGGAAGGGCGATATGTGATTACCCAGCTCGGCATGTGGATGAACCCTTCGTTGGCGGTGAACTCGTCCACGCCGCAGTGCGTGACGCGCTCCGTGCTGGGTTTCTTGATCTGGAACAGCATCGGCAATGGGACGTCGAGGTGAACGAGCCGATCAAGGGCAGACGGCGGCATGATAACTGAAAATCAAGATGCAGCAACACAAGGGTAGAACAATGCATCTTTCATCAGAAAAAGAAACCAAAAAGAAAGTAAAAGGTTAGCTTACCTCTATTTCCGTCCTAATTTACGTTCTCCTTGTTCAGGAGAGACAAGGATAGGCAACGGTAGTACTGCACGAACGTTCGCGACTGGCGGCTGAGATACTCCTGGAAATCCTGCACGTGAAGATCAAGCAAGATTAGTTGATCCGTCCTTCTGTCTAATTCTCTTGATCAAAAATCTAGTCGAACCATGCAACAGGAGCTAAATGACAGTCATTTGAGTCTCGACTAGAATTGAATTGCACAGTCAACGACTTATTTGGTGGCGTGTACTCTGGGCAAATTCGTGCTTTTTTTTTTGTTCATCAAGATCAGTTTGTGTTTTTGGAATCGACAAACAAAAGGAATCAACAGTAACTTAAGATCGTCGAGCAATGCTGCTGTGGATCGTGCCCTCTGACCTTGTGTTGCTGCATCGTGAACTCGGCGATGTTGCGAACCCGAGCCCTTTGAGCCCGTCAAAATCTTCTTCTCTATCTACGAACTTGACACGGGAACAGAAGATCAAAATCAAATCGGAGGCACAAGCCAACCTGGACTCAAATTTATGGGAGTTGCTCCCGATGAGAGGTGGCGCAGATCAGTATCGGCGGCGGTTTCCGCAGCACAGTCGACTTCGTCCCTGAATCCAGGACGCCGGGCCCACGTGCCGGTGAAATCGGCACGAAAGAAAAAGCACGCGCGAGATTCATCCCTCTGACCTCTGGGCCCCACGCGTCAGACTCTGCCGACGAAATTACGTGTTCGCCCCCGCGCCGCACCCGCTCTACTCTGTTTCGTTTCTTCTCGTGCACCCTTTTCACCGGCGGCGGCTCCGCTACGCCGCGAGCCCCCCAAAACCCTAACCCTAAATTTGGGGGACAAAATATAGGGGGAGGAATCGACCCGGCGACTTGCGGCGGCGTCGGCGGCAGCGATGGCGGCGAAGCGGGAGATCTCGAGCACCCTGAGGAACCTGAAGGTGAGGAGCCCCTGCCTGTTTCCCCGGTCGGTTCTTCTGTCGCCGCGTATTGGCTGGCATCTCACGGCGTTTCTGTGTTTGTGTGCCGGCGGCGGGCAGTTTATGCAGCGCGGCACGGCTGCGCAGAAGGTCGAGGAGAAGGCCAAGGTGGAGGTACAGGAGGAGGTGGTGGCGGCGCCGAGTGGAGGCTTCGGCTCGTCAGCGCAGGTCGTTAGGAAGTGGTATGTAGATTAAAAGCTTTCTTTTCTTTTCATTCTTTCCTGGTCTTCTACTTGACCAACATGGTTTGGGATTCTGAGAATTTGTATGGATAGTTCACTTCAAGCAAATCATGAAAACTGGATTGCACATTTTAGTTTTGGTGCATTGTTTTCGTCCAATTAAATTGGATTGCACAAGGGGAGTTGGATGAATATTGCAGTTTTCTATTTGCAATTAATAACTCGACGAAAATGGACATAAAAGATGCTTGTGTGATTCTGTAGTCACAATGACAGGAGTTTTAGAATAGTGTTACATACTTGAGTGGCATGATTATCCTCATACATAAAAAAGCTAAAAGTGCATTTTCGTTATTATAGCCACTTATGTTGTGTTATTCTTGATAAAACTAGCTTTCATGCACAGGTGCTGATTAAATCGGTATTGTTTCTCTATGCAGCATAGTTATCATGGAGGGTAATCCTCATCCAGGAGCTATAAAGGGTCGGATGTCTTTCCAAAATTTCAATCCATCTATTGATGTGAGTCTGGAAAGGTTGTTTTTGTTGCATTTGCCATTCTGGCAATTATGTACTTGTAGATTTGTGTTCCCTTACACAAGCCTAGATGTGTAGAAACTAAATGAAGAGGCGAGAGGTGATTGTCAAACAGAATCAGCTTCACCAAGTAACTCCAGCAGGTTAGCTATTTCTCTGCTATGTTACTTTAGTATAAATTTAATCTGTCACAAAATATGTTTCCTGGTAATTATTACCTAAATAAGGAAGAGTTGGAATGCTTATAAATTAGTCACTAATAACTGTCAGGGTGGTGATATGAGACAAATTTACATCAACATTTTAGATGTTATAGCACTTGGTTTACTGGATACTCATAATTGGCACCAATGTTAGTATGAAAGTTTCTAAAATCGTATGAGATCCGTTTGGTGAGATGCATATGTTATTTAGACTTACCAGATGCGAGTTTTGTATCTGTTAAGGAACTATATACTAATAGTCTTTTGGTTGTATTGTTTTACTGAATGGGTTAGGTCGAAATAGCACGAAATAGCAAAGGTTATTTAATTTTTAGAAAGTTTTGTGTACATGCTATGAAGGCTTCAGGATCTGCATACATGCTTACAAAAGCTCATTCTCTAACGTAGTGCAAATGGGCTGCCAAAACCAGATTCAGTTTTATCACTAAATAGTAGGCTATATGCCATACTAGAGATTCAATTTTGGTTGTGGATGTAGTATAGCATCTACAGTTCTGTTTCTGTACTTCGATATCAGGTTACTTATGTAGTTTCTCTGTATCTATGAAATGCTACATAATGATGGATGCTCCATCTTTGCTTGATATATGGTTGATATATGAATTTACATGTGATACCTTTTGCAATGAAAATGCAGATGGGATGAAGTTCCAGCATCGAGATCTAGAGATTTTGACATTCCCAGTTCAGAAAACATATCTCTGAATGAACTGAAGAGGAAAGAGCCCGAACTTGATATGGAAACACCGCCGTCTTACAAGGAACCAAAAACGAACTTTGATGGTAGGTCATCTTCACAAAGCAATGGTCGTGGATCAAATAAGTTCAACAAGCGTGAAAAGCTCGACTTCAATCATCTAAGACCAAAGAAATAAAAATGGTGTTCGAGTTACCATAACCATGAGTAGCTCTTGTACTCTGTTTGTAGTTGTACCCAATTGGCTATCTGCCATGTTTTGTCGATTATATCAAGAGAGGTAACCATGTCCATGTGGCATGTGTGTTCTTAACTTAGTGATATTCTGTGGTTTTAATCATTAAACTTTCTATTCATGTGTTATACTCCACTGCTCTGCTATAAGATGTGAGGTTCTACTGTAGAGAAGTGATGAATACAGTTCTGCCTACGTTTTATGTCGCCCACATTGTTGGTGAGGTGTGAACAGTGATGTTCAAAATTGATCCACAGCATGATCGTTCCTTTTGCGCTACCTTGCCTCCTTTTCACGCTGCCCTTCATTTCTTATGCTGTTCCTTTTGTATTGGACACGCGTGTTGGTTGAAGTGAAAGCTTGTTGAGGTATATTCCATATCGGTGGTCATGAAAGGAATTTTGCACTAACGATTTTATGTGATTCGTTCATATGAAACATTGAGGCTATGGAAATTTTCTTGGCTGAGAAGGCTTAAATTTGGATCTACAAACACGCTGGCCCCACTTGTCAATGACTGATGTCGTCCATATGTTTAGTACCCCTTTCTTTCCCCTCTTTCAAGCAGCCTTGCCTGCCTCTCCCGGCGCATCGGCGTTCAGTGAAAGCTAAAACCCTAGTTCGAATCGAACCTCTACTAGCCGGCGACGGCGGCGGAAGAGCGTGGGATCCCCGGAGATGCCAGCGCCGTCTTCGGTTGCGTCAGCCGTGGAGATGCTACAGGCAGCGGCGCAGGACGCAGCCAAGTCCTCGTCGCGCTCGGCCGGCGCCTTCTCCGAGCAGGCACAGCAGGCCCTCGTGCCCAGGGCAGCCGGGTAAGCCGTCTTTGCTGACGCCGACCTCATCTCCTCTCGATTCGATCCATCCGCGGTCATAAGCTTTATGCTTGCTCTGTTGTTTGCCCTGATTTGGAATAACCACGCGGAATTTGCAGCTTGCTTCTTCCGATCCCCATTTATGATTAGAATTGTACTTCAGATGATCTTATTACTGTACTTAGTGGAATCAGTTTACTTCCAGCTAGTTTGGCTTACGTTTACACAAACAAGTACCAGGTAGTATCGCGCGATTTGAGTGTTTCAATGGTTTGGTAGGCGATGTACTTCATGTTTCCACTGGTTTAAATTATATGAAGGGCAAGTGGTGAATGGTTAAAATATTTTCCCCAAAACCAATGTAACCACATTTTCTTTTGTTTGAAGCTTAGATGCTGTCAGTTAAGCTGAAAGTGGTAGCTTGATGTGTTGAATTTATAGGTTTAAAACCTTCAAATGGCTACTACTCGCTCTGTCCTAAATAAATCAACTCTTAAAGTTGTCTTGAGTCGAACTTTTTAAAGTTCAGCCAAATTTCTAGAAAAGAGCATCAAAATTTATGACACTAAATTAGTATTATTAGTATTATTGAATGCACACTAAACTATATATTTTCAGAATATGCTCATTTGGTGTCACAAATATCTGTACCTTTTTCTATAAATTAGGTCAAAAACGAAATTTTTTTTGACTCAGGCATGTAGGGAGTAGTTACTTGTGGTTAAAACTTTTAAGTGGAGGTAAGATTGAAAGTGCTAACCAAACAATAAAGCTGGTGTATCAAAAGTTTTTATTATGAGTTCTAAATCCTGGAATATCCCCAGTGTTCAAACTTTGTCTGCAGTTTCAGCTGAAGCAAACACTGTTTATCCTTAAACTGCAAATGTGTAACATAATATGGAGAACACACCAATGTCAGTCTATGGCTATCAGTGTTAGGAGAGCTAAGCTTGGCGTCAGTTATATGTTATTATTCATATTGTACATGGACTATGTGAGCAAAATCAACCGTCTGTGAAAATGTGGTTAGCCTGAAGAAACCAGAAGCACAGTGTTTTTATACTAATTGTTGCTGTACTTGAATCCTGACATGAAAAGTGCCGCTATGTTTCTCCTGATGCTAATTTATTCTGCATTGCAGCCGGGTTGTATCCATGTCAACATGTACAAAGGTCAGTGCCATTAGCTTTGCGGTTGGTATTGTGGTGGGCTTCACGCTGAAGAAAAGGGTGCGCAGATGGGCTGCTAGACTGCTGAAGAGAATTAAGGACGATGACTAGTGCGATCTTTTCCTCATTGTCTTTGGGGTTTGTTCAGAACTATGGCTACTATGTATCTCAGCATCTTGTGTAGCAACTCCTTTTGTGCTTCCACAGATTTTCTAGGAATGCTGGTTTATGAATCATCAGTTCATCACACTACAGCACCGTGAAATGTGCAAATGGCAATATAATGTCGCTAATTGTTGTATGAAGGCGCCATGCTCTGTGGTTTCTTTGTTCCATCGCTATCATTTTGTATGTGGCCGCCATATGTATTTTTTCTATATTAATGAAGAAAATATCAGCGAGCAAATACATGATAAGGATACTGGATACTTATGTTGACCTTTCAGCTTTCCACTAGCACAAGACAATTACTGCAATCCTCCTGCTTTGCATAAGGCACAAGGCAGTTCTGAGAGATGTAGAAAGCTGTTCGGTTGGTTGCTGCGTGTTCAACAAATTTTTAAAATTGCCTTTCTTTTTCAGTCATGGTGAATCAGTGCAGGAGAGTGTTTTTTTTTTTTTTTTTTTTTTGAAACAATCAGTGCAGGAGAGTTGAGGAGCTGGAAAGAAGCCGATCTATAGCAGACGAGCACCTGAAAAAGAAGGTGCGGACTGCGGAGGAGCCGCCCTCTAGCGTGCCGTGCGATACTTCGTGGACAGGCGTCTTCCATCCGAGGAGCCATGTATGCAGGGGACAGTTAGCGGAGTCTGCATCCAGCCATCTACTTACCGATCCACAAATAATTTTCTCCGCTCGCCAGTTAGTACAACTGTCTCATACTCTCATCTCTCTGACTCTCCACCCCAGTTCTCCGGAAGGGCGGCGCTCTCCGCCCCCTTGCAGCGCCGACGCCCGAGCCCACAAAGCCGGTTCTTTTTTCTGTTAAATAAAAAATATCTTGTGTGTGGTGCAAATGTTTGCGATGGTGCAAATTGTGCTACGGTACAAATCAAGGAATGAATATGTTCATTTCAAAATGGGGCCCTTTGGGCATGGTCCCAGCCGTCAATTAACTAGAGCAAGTACCGGCCTGATGAGTTGTACTTTGATCTGCTGCCCTGCCGTCCACTCGTTTTATTCCACGCCATTCTCCGACTCCCACAAGCTTAACATCACATCAGGCCGAGAGCGAGCGGGTTTAAAGGCACGCGAACAGGAATTAAAGCTAGGAATTCCAATTCCCTCTTCCCTGCAGGGCGGCGACAAGCACCAGATGCGAGGGGAACCAAGCACCACAGCTGTCTCGGTCTCGCAGTCGCAGGCGCCCCTCTCCGTGCTTCCCCCAAGCTCGCAGCACTCCCTCTACCACGCGCGCCGCCCCACCGCAGGGGAGGCGGCGCTGCTGCTGCGGCTGCGTGCTCCGGGGCGCCCCATCTGGAGCCACCGTCTCCTGCTCCGCGGCCTCGAGGTACCTCCGTCTCCCTCGCAGCGACTCTGCTTTTCCCGCTGTTGCGCCGGCAGGATTCCTTTGCTCGGTTTAGCCTTGAGCGCCTGTGGCGTGCTTGCTTCCACTGGATTGTCGATGGCGCCAAGGTGGTTAGTTCACGGCGATGTTGTTCTGTTCCGCCGGCGGCGGCGGCTTGTTGTTGTTGCTTCGGGGGGAATGAATAGTCATCACACGCTGCAGTTGTCAGCTGTCTCTAGTCTCTCTACCCGTCGAATTATGTTAGTTGGAGGATGGAGGGTGCCTTGGACGGTTGTTATGTTAATCGAGACGATTTGGGACAGCTCTAGCCTCTAGGTGAGCGGTTGCGCGCAGCCATTAATAATCGCGAGAGATGCGCTTGTCTGTTGCACCAATCACTAGCGCTGCGCTGTATGGGTGCTGGAATAAGGCGAGGCCACCCGTAGGGCCAATTGACTTTGACAAGGCACTTCCCGTTCCACTGGAAGGAAGCAACACGCATTTTTCTGGGTTGCTAGTGACTATACTGATGGTACCTTGCTGGTGTAGATTGATTGGAGTTGGATGGAATGGATGATTGCTCGTTTGTTTGTTCCATTGCTGACCCTGAAACCCAAACATTCCTTCCTGGGATTGGTGGTCCAATTTGTCTAGTTTGCCTTTGAAGAACTAGACCAACCTAGGAAGAACTCTAGTTTGCCTTATTGGGGGAGTACTGATTTGTGTTTGTTTTCCCAAAACTGCCTGGGGTTCAATCTGAACCTGGTTTATTGTTACATTGAGTTTTCCTTGCCCAGTGTTCAATCAGTGTCCACCAAACTTTAGCAGAGCATTGATCAAGCATTCTGTACTAAGGAACTTTTTAGAATTTGATATAATGCCCATCGATGTATCTGTACATCCGTATATGTGTTGATTTATCCATTATTCCTATTTCTATTCATCTTATATCCTAATCTGGTCTGTCTGACTGTTTGCCTTTTCTTTATAGAATTTAACTTTGGAGTACCAGTGATGCAAAGGGACACTACGTCTAGCGATGCTTCTGCTTCTCATACAGGGCGTGTAAGACGTCGCAGACATCCAACTGAGGTAACTAATTTTTTATTCCTTTTTGCTCTTTATTGCATTCTGCTTTCTCTCTAGATTTCAGCTAATGCTTAAATTGCAGCATGGTTCAAGCTAGAGCAGCAATATGTTTCAGGTGCTTTTTTTCCCGTAACTAATCATGATCATTTTCTTCAGGCTACCACAGATGGGAATAGAGCAAATGGACAGCCGTTGCTTGTCAATGATCAGAACAAGTATAAATCAATGCTTATCCGTACATATTCTACAGTGTGGATGATTGGAGGCTTTGCCTTTATTGTTTATATGGGTCATCTATATATCTGGGCCATGGTGGTTGTGATTCAAATATACATGGCAAGAGAGCTTTTTAACCTACTCAGAAAATCCAGTGAAGAGAAACAACTGCCAGGGTTCAGGCTGCTGAATTGGTAAGCTAAGGTCATTTTGATTCTACTAAGTTTAAACAGTGTCAATCTCATAGCTGGCATGCCTTCAAACAGTATTTTTTTTCCTTGTGTTGTTTATGTACAAGTTTTATTCCTATTGTAGGCACTTCTTTTTCACGGCAATGCTGTACACTTAAGGGCGCTTTCTTAGTCGGCAGCTTGTGAATACAGTAACTTCAGATCACTTGCTTTATAAGGTCGTCAGTGGCCTAATAAAGTATCAGATGTTTATCTGTTATTTTCTTTATATTGCTGGTAGGCTCAGTATCCCATGAAACATGCAATAATTTCCTCTTGTAAATATATTACATAAACTTCATTTTCAGTTTAGAATGTCCAGAGTGACTCTAGGTTCCTAGTATGATCTTGTGTTAAAAGTTTTTATACTCCCCCTTTCCAAAATGTAGTTTTCATTTTTTTAGTTTTGTCATAAGTAAATTCTCTCTAGCTTTGACCAAGTTTATAGAAAAGTACACCAACAACGACAAAATGAAATTAATTTCGTAAAATTTATCATGAAATATTCTTGATAGTGCAATTATTTGGTATTGCTGATGTTAATATACTCCCTCTGTTCCAAATTGTAGTTCACTTTGACATTTTTGATACATGCATTTTGCTATGTATCTAGACATATTATTTATTTAGGTACATAGCAAAATACATGTACTAAAAAAGTCAAAGTGAACTACAATTTAGAACGGAGGGAGTACTTTTCTACAAACTTGGTTAAAATTAGAGAAGTTTGACTTATGATAAAACTAAAACAACCTACGGAGTGGACGGAGTACAAAACAGATAATATTCTACCCTATCCTATCAATAATTATTAACATATTATAGTCTTCTATGTTAGATTTTAGTTCAATGTTACTCTGCAAATTGTGCTTAGTTATTGTCTGGTTAACAGTTGTCCACTTGATTTAAATGGGAGAATTCATCATTGGATTTTCATGTCGTTCTTCAAACTTATTTCTCAAACTACACAAGAGAACTGCATGTCATAGTAGGCTACAAATATGTTAACAAATTGCATAAAAACTTCTGCGTGTCAGTTTTTTTAGTTCATTTTTTCCTTCATATTATAGTCTACCTCTGCAGCAGTTCTGCCTTGCAGCCACCGATCAGAAAAAATGGTCCTCTCTGATTTCCAACAAACAGTTTGCACTGCTACTCTAAAGAGAGCTCGGGCATTTCTAGGCACATTCACTGGCCGCCCTTCCCAGGTCCAGGAAGCATCAGATTTTTGCTGCCCAAAGCCATCTAATGCGAAGTACCCAGCCTAGGGTTTCGAGATTATGTATGCCAAGACCTCCATACTGAAGTGGCTTTTGGACACTAAGACAATTACCTCCATTGACCTCCTGACCTTTCCACAAGAATCCCCTCCTTCGCTTATCAATAGCCTTAATCACCATTTTGGCAAATCCAAAGCAATCATCTGATACATAAGTATAGCAGTGAAAACTGTCCTAACCATAGTTAGGTGACCGGCTCTTGTCATAAGAGAGGCTTTCCAACCAGGAGACTATCTGCCACTTTATCAATCACAGGATGCAGCTTGGCTTTGGCAGGTTTTCTGATTGTAAGCGGAAGACCAAGATATGTGCAAGGGAAGTCCTTAATTGCAGAGTCCATCGTCTCTTCAATGATTCTCAGATCATCCTCAGCACACTGAATGGGGATGATTGAACTCTTGGCCAGATTAGTCTTTGAGTGCAGTAACATGTCCAAACACTTTTGACAAAAGATGGCAGAGTTAAAGGTCATTTCTCGCAAGACAGAGAAACAACAAACAACACAACATCATCTTCATAAAAGAGATCATCATCATCATCATCATCATCATCATCATCATCATCATCATCATCATAGCCTTTTTTCCCAAGCAAAATTTTTCTTTCCGAACTGCCACTGGTTTCAACAGATTGATCCTAGTGGCAGGAGAGGTTAGAGAGTTCAGTGCTTCCATAACTAATAGGGAGCATGGGAGAAAGAGGATCTCCTTGCCACAGCCCCTGCTGGTGAGTAATGCTCTTCGTGGTTCACCATTCACTAGGACCCTTGTGGAAGAAGTGGATAGCAGTTGGCAAATTAAATTGCACCATTTCCGACCAAAACCAACAATGAGAAAGGACCACGATACTGAATCGAACGCCTTTGAAATGTCCAATTTTAACTCACTTGGACCCTTTTGAGTAATGTTATTCTTCATATGAACATTACCAAATGGAAATGTTATGTTCATTAGATTTTATTATTGGACATATCACCTTATTTCAGTTGTTCTCTATGGACACCGGGCATTTGAGTCTGCAAATGTCTGGCCAGTTTTTTCCACATATATGCCTAAGTGATGATACATGCCTGCCTGAGTTCCTAAGTAATTACTGTTACATACTACTCCCTCCATTTTAAATTATAAGTCATTCTAAAAATCTTGGAGAGTCAAAGCATCTCGAGTTTGACCAAAATTATAAAGAACATCAGACAGATATACAATGAAAATATAATTAATGAAGAATCCAATGATACTTAGTTGGCATCCTAAATATTATTATCTTATCATATAAATTTGGTCAAACTTGAGATGCTTTGAATTTCCAAGATTCTTGGAATGACTTACAATTTGGGATGGAAGGAGTAGTTATCTTTCAGTTTCTTCATTCCCTTGATTGCATGTGTTGACAGTCATGCTTTAATAATAGATAACCTGCTTATCATGATTTTTCTTGTTCATATCTGGCATTAAGTTAGTAGCAGAAAGTTAGTATTTATGGCTTCTTTGTTCCAGGGTTTGTATGGTTTATTTTGACTCTGAAGAAAAAGGCATACAAGTATCAATTCAAACAGTATGCCTGGACACACATGATACTTTTAACGGTTTTTGCACAGTCAGCTTTCACTGTGGCAAACATATTTGAAGGGATATTCTGGTAAGTGACTTGTTTCTTTATTAATAAGCTGTTTAGAGTTTTAGATTTTTGGGATATATGGAGTGCCTTGCTATCTTTGGACAAGTAAGTTTTTATTTGGTATTTCCACCATCATCTGGAAGTTTCTGTCTTCTGGAAAAGGAATCTTGCAATTTTACCTTTCATCTGCTCTAAACTTGCAGATTAATTAGCTTTTTCGACATAATAATTCTGGCTAGTTGTCCCTGAGCTAATAAGATGACTAATCTTGATTAATCACTGACTAGTCTGATGATCAGATTAATTGTACTAGTCGCCTCTGAGTACCAAATTGTGGTCCATGAACTAATTAGCCTGACTAATTGTGATTAATGGCTATTAGACAGACAACTTAGTAGCACTTCTAGGTGTTGCAGTATGTTATAGTGTGCCCTGTCTGACTTCTGTGCCTTGATATTGCATTTTTGGACTTCACTTTTCATGGAAAGTATTGTTCTCTTTTTCTAAAAAAAAATTGAGTTGAACTTGAATTATTCTAAGTGACTATGTCAATGATGCATATCTCTAAATATATATTGTGGAAGACATTTGTCCTGATCGTTTAATTTACACAAGTAGTTTGTATTATGCTACAGCTAATGAACTCCATACATCTACAATGCTGTGTACTCAGGTTTCTTTTGCCTGCTTCACTTATTGTGATCAACGATATCTTTGCTTATTTATTCGGGTTCTTTCTTGGGAGAACGCCACTAATCAAGTTGTCCCCAAAGAAAACTTGGGAAGGTTTTATTGGTGCATCAATGACAACTATCATCTCTGCTTTTCTGGTGAGACTTTGTTAAATTCCTGATTTCCCACCAGGATAATTTTTTTTAGCAACGTTTGTTTTTTTTTTTTGAAATGATGAAATATTTTAATAGCCTTACCCCTTTGTGTTTATGCACATGTAATGGCACTTTATCTTGAAGTATAGCTTTACCTATATATGTGTCTAACACTAAATGTTGCCCTGGTCCTACTGTTGTGTTATAAGTATTGTCCACTTATGGTTTCTTCTGTATGCATGTGTGGTCAATGAATGAGTTACATAGGTTACTGAACACTCATCTTTTCTCTTGTTAGTTATCAGTCACCAGCTAAACACTGATCTCCCTGATATGGAAGCATCGCAATTCATGTGTCTTTGATGGAGCTACTCCATCCGTTAATGAGGCCTTGAGGCAGTTTAGAGATGAATACAAACTGTGGTGCTTGGCTGGTGCTAAGAAGCTCCAAGCACTTCAGTTAGATAGGGTAGGCACCTCTGTTTAGGTGCCTGGAGTTGGTCGTCACATGTACCATAGGTGATAATGTTGTAAGTGTCCCAACCTCCTCATGTATGGTTCCGGCATGAGTTGATGATGTACTCGGACCTTTTTCTTCTCTATAATACAATGATACGTAGCTCTCCTGCGTATTCGAGAAAAAAAATTGATCTCTCTCTCATTTCAATTATGTTACTCATATATTTCTGGCGCACTAGGTGCTTTTCCCTTGCTCAAGTCAATAGAAGCTTTTGATATGTACTGAAGCTTTTGATATTTTTTGTCCATTATCTAGAGAAAAAACAAAAAAAAACCCTTAGTGCTTTTTCTGCAACTCAATTTGCATTCATGCCTCCACATTTACCAAATCGCTTATTGTAGAAACATTGAAAGTCAGAGACGCATGAACTATTGCAATCTGATAATGAAGCTGGCGAGATTGAAATTAATCAAGACTTGCCTTAGATCCAAAGATGACCTGTGGGACAAACCAACTTATGTTCAAAACTTCAAACTGTTAGATTATCCTAGAGTCCTGTGTCATTTACTCCTAATTACTCTGCTATGCGCCACCCTATGTGGCAAGTGTGAACTGGCCCCTTGGGCCTCTATATATTGTAACCCCTGTGTAAACTCTAATCAATCTAAGCCAGTCGGCATTCTGCCTTCATGGTATCAAACGCCTAAGATCGGGTCCTGTGCCAACCCTCTCCCCTCCCACCCACCTCTCCTCTACTTCCGCTCCCCCCTCCCCTCTCGGCGCTCGTGCCCATGGCCGCAACCGGCGCCTCCAGCTCCAGCACCGCGGACAACGAGGATCGCGCCGCCCAACTCCGGCAGGAGGCGGCCCTCCTCTAGTCCGCCGCCGCTGCCCAGGAGCGTGTCCGCCTCGCCGCCGACGCCTTATCCAAGGAGCGCGCGCAGGCGGACGCCCTGGAGGCGCAAGCCGCCAACATCCGCGAGCGGCTCCGCCTGGAAGCCGCCGCCGACGACACACTTGAAGACGACGACAGGCACTCCACCTCCTTTGAGGCCGCCGCCATCGCGCACCTGCATAGTCAGGCTTGCGCGGTTCGGAACGTCAAGTATCTGATCCCCATCGTCCTCGACCTCAAGTCCCCCCACTACTCCAAGTGGCGCGGCTACCTTCTGCTCGCCCTCGGCCTGTACTCCCTGAAGGACCATGTCCTCAGTGATGAATCCCGCCCCACCGATTCGGCCTGGTACCGCATGGATTGCGTGGTCGTCTCGTGGATCTTCAACAGCATCTCCACCGAGCTCCTCGACATCATCCACGCGCACGACGGCGTCACTGCTCGGGTGGCCTGGCTCGGGATTGCGGAGCAATTCCTGGGGAACCGCCGCGAGTCCCGGGCGCTGCTCCTTGATGCTGAATTCCGCAGCCTCTCCCAGGGCGATCTCTCTGTCGATGACTACTGTCGCAAGATGAAGGTCATGGCTGACGCCCTGGCTGATCTTGGTGAACCAGTCAACGATCGCACCCTTGTACTCAACGTACTGCGGGGCCTCAACGAGCGGTTTCAGTTCATGGCTCAACTCATCACTCGACAGAAGCCGTTCCCCCCATTTGCAGATGTTCGCGCTGATCTTCGCCTCGCCGAGCTGAACATAGCGCAGCCCTCAGCGGCTCCTACTGCCCTCCTCGCCTCCTCAACAAGCAAGCCGCCCTCCCCAGCGCCGGCACTCAGTCCTGCTCCTCCACGCCCTCCGACCATGCACTCATCCGGTGGAGGTTCTTCAGGCAGCAGCTCAAGCACTGGCCGTGACGGCGTCGCCGCGGCGGGCGTAACCAGGGCAACCCAGGGGGCCAGCAGTGGCCGTCCCTCTACAACCTGTGGACTGGGTCCATTCACATGTGGCCCGGACCCACAACCAGCGGCCCTCGTCCTCCATCAGCACGTGCCGACGCCCCTCCTCAGCAGCACGCCATGATGGCTGGCGTGCCTCCCCCAGGCTACCTGGCTCCTCCTCCAGGGACGGGCTCCTACTCACCGGCACTGCTACCTACTCCTCCGACGTGGACCCCCTGGACTCCTCAGTCCCTCGCCCAGGCCTTCAGCAGTGTGTCGCTCACTCCGCCAAGCAACACAGACTGGGTCTTCGACTCCGGCGCCTCTTCCCACGTCGCCTCCAATCCCGGTATTGTTACCCCCACATTCTCCTCCTTTCCCTCCTCCATCGTTGTCGGTAACGGCGCCACACTTCCCGTTGTTGGCACCGGCTACTCGATAATTCCTGGTCCCTTTCGCCTCAATAATGTTCTCCTTGCTCCCGGCATTATTAAAAATCTTTTATCAGTACGTCAATTTACTACTGATAATCATGTTTCTATTGAGTTTGACCCTTATGGCATTTCTGTGAAGGATCTTCGTACCAGGAACGTCCTCCTTCGATGTAATAGCTCGGGGCCCCTCTACACCATGCAGCTACCATCGACACCCTCTGATCCCTGCGTCCTTGCCGCCACTCCGTCGTCCGTCTGGCACCGTCGTCTCGGTCACCCCGGCAAGGAGGCACTTCAGCATCTTGCTCACTCTTCGTCGATCGCCTGCCATCAGCCTGCAGATGATCATCTATGTCATGCATGCCAGCTAGGACGTCATGTGCGTCTTCCATTTTCGAGTTCATTATCAAGAGCTTCCAAACCCTTTAATTTGATACATTGTGATTTATGGACATCACCTATCCTCAGTGTATCTGGATTCAAATACTATTTATTTATCCTTGATGATTTTTCTCATTTTTTATGGACCTTTCCACTCCGCCTTAAGTCTGACACCTTTCCAACTATTTCTAATTTCTTTGCATATGCTCGTACTCAGTTTGGGTTTCACATTAAATCTGTCCAATGTGACAATGGTCGTGAATTTGACAATTCTGTTTCCTGCACCTTCTTCCTCACTCACGGTGTCTCTCTTCGCATGTCATGTCCCTACACCTCTCAGCAAAATGGAAAGGCTGAGCGCATCCTCCGCACCACCAACAATATCATCCGCATGCTCCTTTTTCAAGTGTCCATGCCACCCTCTTACTGGGCCGATGCCCTCTCCACTGCTACCCATGTCCTTAATCGCCTGCCCACCAAAACTCTTAACATGTCCACTCCCTTCTTCGCTCTCCATGGTACCCTAACCTCCTACCATGACCTTCGAGTATTTGGATGCACCTGCTATCCCAACCTCACTGCCACCGCCCCTCACAAACTTGCTCCCCGCTCCACTCTGTGTGCCTTCCTCGGCTATTCATCCGATCACAAAGGTTACCGGTGTCTCGACCTATCTTCTGTAACACCTTTGGTGTTATATTAACTAAAACCTGCCATATCATCATATGCACTGCAAAGCATTCATGATTAGGTCAACCTTGATGTGCATTAACTAAAACAAGTTTACATTTCATAGGTTGATTGTGTTTCTAAAATGTGTTGTCACATGAAATAATAAAACTCTACTTTCGAATGTCATCCCAAATACTTGGTTTATATTCTATGTACTTGAGGTGTAAACCGTGTTTACACTAGTGTCAAGCATAGTGTATAAATCTAAGTCCAACCCTAAAAATGATTTTCATATTTGAAGTTGAATTTGGATTTCAAAGCTTATTTCCAAGCCTTGCAATTCAAATTTAAATTCAAATTGGAATGCTATAAAATGTTTTTCAAAAAGTCAACTTGGTCAACCAAGGGTACTATTAGGTCATTGACCTAAAAATGTCCTTGGATGATGTATGTGATCACTAATAATCAACCAATTAAATTAAAAACTAAATCGAGTTTGAATTCGGTTTTTAAAAAACCCTTATTTCAAAACCTAGTTTTATCCCCTTTTCTGTAATTCAAAATCTATAAGGAATTTGGGGATACTCTAAAAAGATAGTTTGTAGATCTTTACAAGAGCTACAAAGTTGGTATTCAAAATTTTTCAAGTTTCCACAAAGAATTTCAAATAAATTTGAAAATACAGTTTTCCAGCATTTGTCCCCTTTTGATTTTAAAACCATAATTCAAAAATTATGCATAATTTTGGAAAACTTTATATATGAAAAATGTTTGGTTTGACAAGTTTAACATTTCATAGTTTTGAAGATTTTTAAGTTTTATGGAAAAATCAAAAGTAATTTCAAATGCTTGTTTCTAGGGTTTTATCCCCTTTTTGAATTTGAATTCAAATTTCAAAATCCAGACATAATTTGAGGATGCTAGTTAAAGGAAAAGTGTAGCTCTTGAAAAGTTATGCAAATGATATTTTTGGAGATTTTCAAGTTCTTATATAAATTTGTGAGTAATTTATAATTTCAAACGAATGGCAATTCTGTAATTTTCTCGAACAGCACTTTGACCTATCGACGGCCGCCATCGCCGGCTTCTCAACCCGCGCCGCCGTCCACCGCCGCGAATATCTCGGTCGCCAGCTCGCCCCGGACGCTCGAACCTTCGCCCTCGTTGTGCCGCCCGTCCGTGCGTCGCCGTTGACCTATAAATACCGGTAGGCCGCCGCCGTTTCTTTTCTTCTTCTTCCTGCCGCCACCGCCGACGACCTCGCTCCGCCGCTTGAATTCGCCGCCGTCGATTCACCACTGCCCGATTGCTCTTGCCAATAGCTCCGCCACATCCTTACGGTCAGTTTGAGCTAGCTCGTGCTTGCTCTCCTCGCCCGAGCTGCCCGCGCGCCGTCGTCTTCTTCGCGGCCAGTCGCCGAGCCGCCGCGAGCTTTTTCGCCGTCGACTGTCGCTAAGGTTGAAAATATATTCTCTTTAACCCCGCTATCGTGTTCTCCATGCTATCCTGCCCCTCATGCGCATCTTGGCCGGCTTGATGGTCCACATGAACTCCGGTGACGCTGTCCTTGCCATCGGAGCGCCGCCGTCGCCATCACCGCCGCCGTCCGCAACTCGACTCAAACACTCCGGGCCTTCATCAACGTGCGCATCAGCACCGTGGTGAGCTCCTGCATCTGTCTGTGCCTTCAATTTCATCCTTACCGCGTCGTAGCCGCCGGACACCGAAGTTCGCTACCGGCATGCCTTGCCAGCGCCGCCGCGCACGTGGTCGTTTGACTTAGGGGTCAGGAGCGACTTCATCTTCTGGCCCAGTGTGTTCGTATGGACGCCCTGCGTACGCTCGAGTGCTCACCGTCGCCGGAAAAAGCTCCGGTGAGCTCTCCCGCCGGGCCGCCGTGCCGCCGAGCCGCCATGGCCGCCGGCGTGGGTGCCGCCGTCACCCCGCTGTGCCATTTACTACCCTGGTCGACTCCCCGTGCCAAGCTGAGCCCGATGGTCCAAGTCCGGTCGCCAGAGACCTCGCCGTCGGCGAGTAATCGCCAGTCAACCGCCGCGCCGCCGTCGGTCAGCGCGGGAGCACTATGCCGATTTTTCTTTTTCTATTTTCAGAAAATGATTTAAATGCTATTTTCTTTGAAAAATCATAGTAATTCATATATAGCTCCAAAAATTCTGAAAATTTTTGTGTGTGTTCTTTATGATGTCATCTACCTAGGAAAAATATGAAATGCCAAATTTGAGTACTTTTTGCATATGTTAAAATTAGCTCTTTTAATTAAAAAATGGACCTTCAATGATTTTTAATAAATAAAATAATTGGCTTTTAATTCTGAAATTTGTTTTGCCATCTAATTAGGCCAAGAGCTTTTCAAAATAAAATTTTGGGCTTAATTGGATAACTTTAATTTTATGCCTTTATTTAATGCCTTTAAATAATTAATTAATCTCTTTAATTAAGTTTAATCATTATAGGATTTGTTTGACTTTGGGATTGATTGATGACCTCGGGTCATTAATCCTAATGACCTTTGGCACTTTAATTAATTGTTTGCGTTTACCTTAATCATGTCATTAGGGCTTAATCAACATTATTTTATGCGTTTAATAATTTTCGCAAATAATGTAGTTAACCCTAATGGTCTTAGTAAATATGTTTGGGTTGACTTGCAACTTTATGGTAAAGGAAAGTTGTACTCAAGCCCTTAATCTGATCATATATCCATCGAGCATCATGTTTTCTATTCAATCATGTTGAAGCATATCATTACATCGTATAGTTTCCGATAACGGAGCGTTTAACGTTGTCACCCCAGATCCGAAGGAAGAGCAGACTCCGGAGGTTGGAATTGATCCAGAGCCTGAAACCATCTACCCTGACTACCGAGGCAAGCCCCGGATGCATTCAAACCCTATTCTATTTATAAAAGTTCTGCCGCTTCAGTTATTCTATGTTGCATTAAGTATAGGAGTTGAGTGTAAACCCACCAACTGCATTACCTGTCTTATATCCAAAATTCCTTGTTACCTCTGTTCTAAAAGATGCGTAGTAATGTTTAGCCCTGCTTATTTAATTAAGTGTTCAAAGGTAAAAGAATGAAAAAGATGAGTTTGGTTTTATCTGTTGGAATCATGCTTTTAGTTAATAAATCGAGTCCGGACGGCAAACTTGCATTGGGAACGGAGTCCCTCTGTAGTGTTTTCGTCTGTTAATGCCCTAGGTCCCGTGTCGATGGTGAACTGGTGACATCGAGAAATTAGAAAATCCACATGCATGAAGTGATATACTGATGGTTGAAGCCGGGTATATCATGGAGTGACTTATAGTAGGGTCAGAGACCCCCACATATGTCGTAGTGTGTTTTACTGTGGGTTTAAGTTCCCACGTATCTCGGTACGCCAGGGTCGAAGTGCTCACGTGTATCATGTGGTGATATATGGCTGCGGTTGTTATCCCGGTATATCGGTTCACCTGCTATGCTTAGGAGTTAGAGTCTCCTGCATATCAGTAACCTAGGTCCCAGCTGGGTATGAAATGGATTCGAATCGTCGTGCTTCTCGGAGAAGAAGACTCGATCGGTGTTCATCGTCGTAGTAGTAACTTGAATAATAAGTAAGGTTTAAGAAGGAAGTTGGTTGGTAATTGGATTTTGAACAAAACAGCTTTTCTTTCTTTCAAACTTTTCTGCAAAATTTCTTATCCCCTGCAAGCCTTACCTTGTCCCTCTAGCCTGCATTTCCTGAGTCTTCACCCCTCTTTTTCGTCGGGTCAGTCTTGCTGAGTACTTTTGTACTCAGGGTTTGTTGAACCCTTGTTGCAGGTGAGCATCATGGGCAGGAATGCTTTGCATCCTGCTGCAATAATTCAACTTATGGTTTGTAAATGGTCTGTAAACTTATATTATCGTAATCCTTCCGCTATTTTACTCCGATGTATATTATTTGTATAAAACTGTTGTAATACTGCAATGTCTCTTTATAACGATTGATCCTGCTCGGAGAATCGTGGATGATTCGGGATTTACCCGACAAACTTTTTAAGTCGTATGGAACACGTTCATGGTTGTTTGGAGTCTGTTTAGACAATAATCATGCGTGTGGGCCATATGATTTAGAAGGTTTTGCCACATCTTCTAATCGAGTCATCATCTCCCGTTATGTCATCTTTGACGAGACAACCTTTCCTTTCTCAGGACACCGGACCACAGCCCCTCACGAGCTTGATTTTCTAACTAAAGATGAGCTCCTACCAGCTCACTCTCCTCCTGCAGGTACACCAGTGCAAACCCCGACGTCCCTGTACAATCCACACCGCAGGCTATGACTGAGTTGCCTGATGATGCTCCGGCAACGCTCCAGCCCCCCATCCCGGCTGGGCCAGCGCCCCGGCCCCCTCCTCCAGGCTTCTCCGCGCCTCGGTACTCTCCACCAGTGGCACAACAGCCACGGTTCTCCCAGGTGCTCCCAACAGCACCTTCAGCACTGGTGCTGCCCCAGGCAGCAGCCCCGGCGCCCACTATACTGCCTCCAGCAGTGCTGCCCTAGGCAGCAAACCCGGCGCCCACTATACTGCCTCCAGCAACAGTTTCAGCGCCCTCAGTGCTGCCCCAGGCAGTACCCCGGCGCCCACTGCTCCTCCTGTGCTGCCTCTGGCAGCAGCCTCCCAGAAGCCGCCGGTCACTCAAGTCTACTCCCGGCGTCCTTCACCAGCTGCAGCACCTTCACCACCGCCATCACCACCAGCTGCTGCTGCTCCTCGCCACTCCAGCTTCATACCTTCACCACCACGCTTTGTCAAAGATGCTCCTCCGGTTGGTGCTGTTCCCATTACATCAGTTGACAACAGTCACGGCATGATGACTCGTGGGAAGTCTGGATACATATAGCCCCGTGCTCTCCACGCCGAGGCCCTGTCTCCAATTCCACGGTCTTGCCGCGACGCCCTTGCTGATCTTCACTGGCGTCGTGCCATGGAAGATGAATATGCCGCTCTGATGGAGAATCATACTTGGGATCTTGTCCCTCGCCCCGACAAGGCCAACGTGGTCACCGACAAGTGGATTTTCAAACACAAATTTCATGCTGATGGCTCTCTGGACAGATACAAGGCTCATTGGGTCCTTCGAGGCTTCACTCAACGCCCCAGCATTGACTACGATGAAACATTTAGTCCCGTTGTCAAACCTGCCACTGTCCGTACAGTCACAATTGCTCATTCCCGGGACTGGCCGATTCATCAACTCGACGTCAAGAATGCGTTTCTTCATGGGACTCTTTCATAAACAGTGTACTGCTCTCAGCCAATGGGATTTGCCAACTCTGCCCTTCCTCAACACGTTTGCAGGCTCAACAAATCCCTCTACGGCTTAAAGCAAGCCCCCCGTGCATGGTACAGCCGCTTTGCATCCTTCCTGTTCTCCCTAGGTTTCACTGAAGCAAGATCAGATACTTCGGTTTTTGTTTACCGTCGGTCGGGGTACAAAGACCGTTTATCTGCTGCTCTATGTGGATGACATTGTACTCACTGCCTCTTCCCAGCAGCTCCTCCGCAGGGTTATTGATGCTCTGGTGAAGGAATTTGCCATGAAAGACCTTGGCCCCCTTCATCACTTTCTTGGCATGGCAGTTCAGCGCCGAGGTGACTCTTTTGTCTTTATTCCTCTCTCAACGTCAGTATGCCCTGGACGTTCTAGCTCGCCATGGCATGAGTGATTGCAAACCGTGCTCCACTCCTGTTGATACCTGCGCCAAAGTCTCTACTGATGATGGTCCCCTTCTTGCTGATCCTACAGACTACCGCAGCCTCGTGGGCGCACTTCAGTATCTGACATTCACCAGGCCCGACATTGCCTATGCTGTTCAGCAAGTGTGCCTTCACATGCACGACCCACGAGAGATTCACTTAGTTGCTGCCAAACGGATCCTCCGTTATCTCCAGGGTACTCTTGATCATGGCCTCATCATTCCTCGGACATCTCCATCACAGCTGGTTGCCTACACTGATGCTGACTGGGAAGGCTGCCCGGACACTCGCCGCTCCACCTCTGGTTACGCCGTATTCTTTGGTGGCAGCCTTGTCTCCTGGTCTTCCAAGCGGCAGCCCACTGTCTCTCGCTCCAGCGCTGAGGCTGAATACCGGGCTGTCGCCAACGGCGTTACTGAAGCTTCCTGGCTGCGGCAACTTCTCCAGGAACTACATCACCCTCTCAACTCTGCCTGCCTCGTCTACTGTGACAACGTCAGCGCCGTTTACCTCTCCACCAATCCTGTACAACATCAGCGCACCAAACATGTGGAGATCGACCTTCATTTCGTCCGTGAACGTGTTGCCATTGGTGCTGTTCGCGTGCTCCATGTACCAACAACTTCCCAGTTTGTTGATGCCTTCACCAAGGGCTTACCCACTTCGGTGTTTCAAGAATTTCGCTCCAGTCTGAATGTCCGCCGCTGCGACGTTCGACTGCGGGGGGGGGGGGGGGCGTGTTAGATTATCCTAGAATCCTGTGTCATTTACTCCTAATTACTCTGCTATGCGCCACCCTATGTGGCTAGTGTGAACTGGCCCCTTGGGCCTCTATATATTGTAACCCTTATGTAAACTCTAATCAATCTAAGCCAGTCGGCATTCTTCCTTCACAAACCAATTAAGCTACCCATGATTATTGCATCTATTGCTTAGATGCTCATGGTTTATGTTCTCCTAGGAATACAACTTTAATAGGTTGATTTTAAATATAATCAACTATTAATTTCTGTCTAAAAATATTGCTATTTGTTTGTAGTTCAAAATGATGTGTTGATCACTTTTCCTTTTTCTGTGGCAGTTAGCAAATGTAATGGGTCGTTCCCAATGGTTGACATGCCCAAGAAAGGTTACATACATTTTCTTCAGAATATGATTGTTTTATGGCCAAGCTGCTGTCGTGTTACTAAATTTGTCATGCAAATAATTTCAGGATCTGTCGACTGGGTGGCTTTATTGTGACCCTGGTCCAATGTATAAGTCAGAGCATTACTTGTTGGAAGAATGGGTGCCACATTGGGTCAGTATTTTTTGTTTGCTCAATTCATTCATTTTAATATTATTTATTGTACTCTAAGATGGTGTTTTTGCATTGTTCCAATCATAAAGGTTATCTCTTTGAACCTTATACTAGCTCGTATTGCACTTAGACATTTTGCATGGTTATTGATTGTAATCCCTAATCAACAAGTCATTCCAAAAGAAACAAAGTTTTCCTTCCAAGTGGAAGAGGTGGTTGTCCTAAAAAGCAACAGATTATGTTTCTATTGAGTTGAAGGAATATAGAGGAATACTAGTAAAGTTAGCGCACTGCTGTGGAAAGGCTGGTTCTTAATGTATATTGAACTTGAAAAAAAATGATACAAGTACTAATTAACTGCCATCCTTTTTGATATAGCATAACTTTTTTTGACCAGATTTTTGATATAGCATTTTGTAGAATAATACTAGTACATTTGTATTGACGAGAATATCAGTAGATACTTTGACAAATATAATAGATACCAACTCCATGATATATATGGCCACTACATATGATGAAATGTCATATTTATGGAGTCAAAACATATCCATGATTGATCATCAATCTTTTCTGTTAATTTTTTGGAGGGAAGGTAGAGGTTAACAGAGAGGGGTAGAAATTGATGAAGGGTTTGTACCCAAGCTAACATGAAAGGTCTCACAAATATTTTACTCTGAGAAAATATGACCCCTCTTCTATTAATGTTGCTGTGTAGAACACAATATTTAGATAAGTTGCAAATTGGATAAAAAATATCCATCTTGTAAAATCGATGGAACACATGTGATTGTAAGTTGTTAAATGCACCAATGTGTGGTCGGTGGCCCCCCTGTGCCTTTGGCAATCAAGTTGGGTTGGGGAGGAGGAATCCAAACCGACAACGAAATAAGACAGAGCTGTATGTGAATTTGTGATGGGGGTGGCCCACGTGTTCTCAGGGTAGACCATGCTTTGTCTTCTATTTTCTTCTGAATTGGTTATTTTCTGAAATCAATGATAAGATCAAGGCTAGTTCTTGATGATAAATCAATGGAGAAGTTACTTTGATATGCCTGCACAACACTACAACAGTAAAACAATCATAACCAAGCCCCTAGCCTGTGCTTAGACTAACTGAATTGGTGGGAGGTGTAGGTGTACAATTGTACATACTAGCCAAGTTCGACTCCTTCAAACTTGAACTCAGGCCCTTATTTCTTCTTGTATTCAATGCTGCCAGTTCCTCCTGGTTGGTCGAGTTCACTCTGATGTGCTCAACAGAATAGGCAAATTGAAGTTTGCTTGATTCTCTTTACTATTCAATATTATTTCGTGAATTTTAATTTTTATGTAGTATTACTTATATATATTGCAACTACTAATATTTATTCTACTGCATCATCATTGGTTTTGTGTTGTCTTTCTAGAGTTTCTGGATGTTTGATTTTGTACTCTGTTTGATTAGATGCGTCTCTTAAGTCTTAACAGTTCCCATGGAAAGAACTAGCCATTATGCCTGTGCAGTGGCATGCTTTAGCCTTGGGTTTGTTTGCATCAATAATAGCACCATTTGGAGGATTTTTTGCGAGTGGCTTCAAGAGGGCTTTCAAAATAAAGGTATATACCACTTCATTGTTTGCATCAATAATATTGTTTTACTCCAATTGATATATCTTTTTATACAAAATTGTAGGATTTCGGTGACAGCATACCTGGACATGGTGGAATTACTGACAGAATGGATTGTCAAGTAAGTATCTCAAGAAACATTCTAGCTGTAGGGAAATGTTACTGGCCCATGGATATGCAAGCTTTTAGCATTCTCATCCAATCAATATAGTATAAGATGAGGACTTTGTGCTGTGGCTAATCTGAACCATCAGCTACAGAACAATCGCTTTAACCAAATGTCTAGCGATAGTGGCAGGAGTAGCAACCCTATTTTATGTTTGCCATTCCTCCACCTAGCAAGATTTTATGTTTTCACTGTCTGGGTCTGATGTGTCAGGTGTTTGTAAGGGCAATTTTGTCCCATAAACCAATTTGTAAAATTCTGTGGAGAAAGGAGTAATGGTGTGGAAGCGCCCCCCCCCCCCCCCCCAACACACACACACACAACAAAAAAATGCCCTCTTGATCGTATTTGTATATCTCATTGTATGCTATGTGTTTGATTGGAAAAAAATGCTTTAATACCAGTCTGCACACTAGTGTAGCTTAACATAATTTTTTGCTTGATTTTCCCCCAGATGGTTATGGCAGTGTTTGCATACATATACCACCAATCATTCATTGCACCTCAGAACTTCTCTGTTGAGATAATCTTGGATCAGGTCAGGATCATTTTGCCTTTATGTTTTATTTTCATTATCTTGAGAGCGATCTTTCCTTTCTTCAAGCAATTTATCTTGTGTGATTCTAACAAATGAATACCTTTTTTCATTCAGATTATAAGAAACCTAGCCTATGAGGAGCAAAAATACCTGTACGAGCGACTTGGGGAGATCTTCCATGAGAGGCAATTGACGCAAAGCTGACTGTTAGCGTGCTTATGCAATGTATGATATGTTGTGTACTTAAGCCTTCGGATCATTGCCGTAGCTCTAGTTCATGTATAGCGTCATGGCATATTGGCATGACTGTACCGTGGTACAGCGGAGTCCTTGTTCAAACCACTGTATAGAATGATAGAATGGGGAGAATACTTTTTTTTTGAGCAAAAATGGAGAGAATACATGTGTTGTAGCCTTTTATTTAGGTGCTTTATATTCGCTCCCCAATGGTTCTGCATTGGCCTTTGGCTGGTATCCACATGCCCGGTGCTTATTCACTCCCCTTTCATCGTTTCTGCAAAAGGTGACCTGGAAAGTAGTATTGTTGCCTCGACTCGGATCAAATATTCGAGGATTCACAGTATAATCTAAAAATGAGGGAGGGCACAAGGCTTTCTCGCTTGTAGCTACTAAACCACGGCCTAAGACGAAACGAGGAAGAGAGGAAGGGCATGAAAGGAAGATGGGCTTGGCCTAGCAAAGAACGGTAAACGGGCTAAAATGCGAGGATAAGCAGAAGCTGATCATTCGAGTAAAGGAATAGCACTCCTCTAGCAGGATCCCTACAATGCTCCCATATATCAAATTTAGATCATTCTTAAAAAAAATATTAATAAAGGAAGCCACATCAAAAGAATTGATTTTTTAAAGAAATATTTAAATAAAATAAACTGTCAAACTTGATGTCAAATAGTCAAACATCCTATAATTTAAGACGGAGAGAGAGTATATATACATATTTTTATCTGTCTTGTATATGTCCCTAGCCACATAGCATAGGCATGCACGGTATACTTGAGAACGAAGTATATTTCTTGATGTCGTAGACTAGAGTCCAATATGATTATGTGCACGTACTCCCTCCGTTTTAAATTGTAGTTCACTTTGACTTTTTTGGTACATGTATTTTGTTATGTATCTAGACATATTATTTATCTAGATGCATAGAAAAATACATACATCAAAAAAATTAAAGTGAACTATAATTTAGAACGGAAAGAGTAGTATATAAACTAATTACAATTCAACAAATATTTATAAACAAGCATGATGACGATACGCACATGCATTATACATAATACATACTAGTACACAATATAAATCATCTGTCTATAGCACACACAAAAGTACTACAGTAGCTTTTATGACTCCAAATATGCAAGTACGTACAGGTTGTAGAATGCTGAGTGGTGCAGATTTCCTTAAGAAGAACGAAACTACGAAAGGATCGGACATGCGTCGATACGTACTCCCATCTCTTTCAGTCCTTTCCTACTCCGAAAACAAGCACGATTTCCTTCACCTTCTGTACGTGGACCTGCGGGCCCAGAACTGCGTAGACGACGGAGTTTCCCAGGTCAGGGGACACGCCGTCGCCGCCTGACCAATCTGATTCGTCGCCCCCAGCCTACCTTTACGAATAGTTATCGATCGTGACTCGTCCTCAATCAAGCGGCTAATTAAGCTATAGCACGAAGGATGATGTCGAAGAAGACGTCGGGGTCGTCGTTACTGATACCGACGGCGATCACCATCGGCAGCAAGGAGGCACAGAGGATGAACCGTCCGGCCGCACGGCGGCGGGCCGGGTCTCCAGCCACCCATCCTGCCGCCCAAATGGTGCTCAGCCCACCGGCGAGGGACACCACGAGTGCTTCGAGGTAGACGGGGTAAGCGAGCACGATCTCCGCCGCCCGGGAGGAGGTGGCTGCGCGAACCGCCGTGACGCACGTCACGAAGCCGACCATGAGCAGCGCTGACGAGATGTCGTCGCGGGCCTGCCGCAGAAGGCGCGCGGCTGCGCCGCCAACCACCGCAGCGTTGTTCGTGAGGTTGCGGTTGAGCATGGCCATGGAGCGCGGCGGAGTACTTTAGTGGTCAGCGGCAGGACCGATGTCTGGGGTTTGGATTTGGCCTAGGGATCGGAGGCGATTCAAAAGTGCGTGCTCCATCACCTTGCGGAAGAGATTCTTATAAGAGTCCAGTGTGGGTAGTGCCCACTCATGATGCAATAAGACAACTACCAACGACTCACAGTCAAAGTCTTCGCGCACACTAGATTAGTGACTAGTGAAAGATACTCTGATGCACTGGCGGAGCTAATGGATCCATTCAAAGTTTCTAAGTAGGCCTATTTGGCTGGCCCATGAACTGCAAACCTGAGATTCCAGGCCTTTCTACGGCCCGAGAGGCTGAGATGGCAGACCCCGCTAAATTCCGGGCATTCCCACTCGCCACTCGGCCACAAGCCCACATAAACCACTAGCAAAACTGGACTGATTTTGCATTTGGACCTGAAGTGAACTGATTCATGAATAGTTTTGAGTTTAGGGATAATAAGCTCTAGCAGTAAGAATTGTCAAGAAAAAACATCGGCAATATTGAGTTTGTATACTACCCCATTAGTGCTATCATCAGATAAGTAAGTGGACTGCATATGTAGATATACATATGAAATATACTACCAGTTTTTACACGACAGGCAATTGGACGCTTATTTCAGCTTCTGCTAATCCTGGCATTTTAGCCCCGTTCTTTTCCTAGGCCAACCCCATATTCTCCTCACGCCATTCCTTTTCCTCATTTTGGCTTGGGCGGTGGCCCAGTATCCACAAGCAATAAATCCATGTGCCCTCCTCCTGTTTGAAAATGTCAAAAGTTCAAAATTTATAAAATCTGACAATTTAAAATGAATATTTGAACCTCTAAAAGGTCTAAAATAAAAACTTGTAGTCATATCAAACACAATATGATATAGAGTATATATTTATCTAACATTATATGAAAATGTACTATATTCAATGGAAACTTGGTCAAACTTGAACTACCTTTTTTTGACTTGCAACCTGAGACAACTTTTTTGCAAAGTGATAGTTCGGCTGCACTAAACAGCAGCGCGTACTGCTGCTGCTAGCTAGTGTCCCGCTGAGAAGACTTGTGGTGGCTCTTTAGCCGCAGCAAACACCCCATGATGCATATAGAGGGGAACAGAACATCTTTAACTAAACACATCACGCCCTCTTGAGCTTCACTTATTCAATTCGTGATGGATGATCCTTCATTTATCGTCTTGGACTTTAGTTCTAAACCTATAATAAGTTTATATTTTTCGTTGCTGTACGTGATGAATTTGGACTAATGTTTCTTTTCTTAGAAGAAGTTTGAAGCTGAAAATTTGTCATTATCTAAAAAAAGATGATCGGAAACCCTTTATTAATTAGAGAAACGTTGGAACATGTCGATATGAGCTGCTTAGCGCCGCGGGAGAAACCAGAGAATAACATGCCAAGACTGATTCTTGCGCTTACGTTTTTCTCATATAATGACCATGCGCTGACGTTTTCTCAGATAATGACCTTGCGCTCGCGCACATGGTTGAGAATCTGAGATTACAATTACAATCTATACAAAGGAAGGGAGATTAGGCAACTCAGGCTGCATGACCTTGCACTGACGATTTTTAGATAATGACATTGCCCTTGCACGTACATGAGAATATGATATTACAGGCTAGCTATACAAAGTAGGGGAGCTTAGGCATCTCAGAAGTGGACCCACCTGGAGGATAATTCAAATTTCAACATCGACGAGAAGTCATCTTCAAGAAGATGGTAGGGAAAGAGGTAGGACCTAATAAATAAGTGTTACTGGACCCACTTAACCAACTTGTATAAGAGAGTTTTATGCAAGTTTCATTTGTATTAATAGTTGCTACATAGGCACTTTCGATGACAATGCAATGCATTTAAGAAGAGAGAAAAAATGAGTATCATAAGGATGAATTTCTCTCGACCAATTATCAACTGTATGCGAATCATGAAATTAAATGTCTATGAAACTATGAAATAAAACATTGTATCAAGAGTGGGTGTTTTATCTGAGTTTCATTCCATTTTCAATGACACTCTCCACTAAGATGGGCCAAACTAAAAATTCATCTTACAAGGAAATGATATTCATAGCTGAAAATTATTATTTCTCAAAAAAAAGCTGAAAATTATTATCTATACTAGACTCCGGCCTCCTCCCGCATCCCTAGCGGCGGGAACCCATTATATATAGACCCTCTGCTGCTATGGCCTTTCCGTCCTAGATCGATCCTTCCATTGTAGGAGGCACATCGAGCTTTCTCCATATAGTTACAACTGTCTGAAACAGGCCGTGGTAAGCTTAGCAGATGGTACCAGTCATAGGCGGCACCAGGAGGGAAGAAGAGATGCTCGTCATCATGTCGTCGCCGCTGAGTCAAAGCTTCACCAACGCGGCCTAACCGGCCTCGCCGTAGCTTTCGCTGTCGTCCCGATGGCCGTGAGCCAGCCGCCCAGGGGTCTCGACGAGAAGATGTACTTTCTTGCCCTCTGGGGCGCTTTCATGGCCGGAGTGGCACAGATCATTGCCGCCGTGTGTCTCGCCAATAACGTGTGTCGCCGTCGCCGTGCCGCGACCACGGCGAGCAAGCTCATTACTTCGCCTCCGTCGCAGCAATCGTCGTCGCCGGCAGCCTCTCCGCTGCATCGCTGCCGCTGCCGTGGTAAGTTGAGTTCGTAACTGCCTCGCTCGCTCATGTTCACTGTTCACTGAGCCGTGTGGGCTGTCTGTGTCCGTGTCGTCGTCGGGTCAATAAGCAACATGCGTGTCAGCATGTGTGACGTTTCCTGTTAGTCGTCTATACTTATACTACTAGTTAGTATTATAGCGTGGTTTTGTTATCTGTCGATCCAATTCGCGCGTCTAGCTGTCATCTATCATCATGTGTCTGAAGTGTCTTTTCCTTTTATTTAATTTGTCTCTCCGAGGAAAGAAACGACCTCTTCACCAACCACGTCGTTCTATGCTAAATGTACTCGGCTTGTTATTTGTGTTGATGACAGTTGTGTTTTGCTCTGGTCAATGCTCACTCAGCTAGTCACCGCTCACCAGCATGTTCTTGACTTCTTCTCCAATGTCACCGGAGGGAGGTCATGCCGTTGACTGCTGACTAATCGACTGAAAACTTCAGTTGGGTACCTCTCAAGTTTTTTCCCAGCGGAGGATACGTTTTGAGTATTATGCCTGATAAAACGTAGTATCATTACGAAGCTAGTTGTAGATGCAAATGCATGGGCATAAACGAAAACGTCAGAAGCAACAGAAAAACACTGAAAACAGAGTAAGAGGCCGAACAGAGGCGCATTGGGCCATTCGTTTGGGCTGGGCCGGTGTGCCTCGAAGGCTCTTGGGCCACGTGCGACGGCACAGATAAGGGAAGACAGGAACCGAGGAACGAACAAGCACACACACATGTACAGCCACACAATTCTGTCACGCCGAACCAGACGATGGATGAGAGTACAGACGCCAGTTGAGAAAGGTCAATACTGTACGTCGTGGGCGCAGCAGGGAGCCGGTCGCCGCCGATGGTCATGGGAGGCCGCGGGGCCGCCGAGTGCAGGCGCGAGGGTGGCACGCGGTCGCCGCCATGTGGAGCAGTCGGTCGATACCGCCGGTCGCAGGCACCAGGCCACGCGGGGCCACCGTCGTCGCCGGAGGTGGTGGTGTTGGGGAGGGCACAATGCCTGCGGCGCTCGGTTGAAGAACGAGGTTGCACGAGTAACAAAGAGATAAAACGGCGATGTTACCTTGAGCAGATCTTGCCTTCCTAACAGCCGGTTGTTTATGCTTTATTTACTGTACTTCCCCTCGGAAGAAATTAGGGAGGAGTTAAAGTGTCGACAACGTGTTAGTGTTACTGTTCTGCTTTCCGATAGGTATTTTCACATATTTTAACTACTGGTAAAACATGCCCGTGCGTTGCACCAGATCGAATAATTTGTTGAGTGGTTACGTGAATAGCGATTTGAAGATTTATATAAGTATAATAGTCGAGTTATCTGTTCTAATAGGCATTAAAATCGATACAATGTGTAACTATAGCAGTAGTTAGAGCAATGTATGATAAATGTTGACATCCTTTTTTTTAGAATAAACGTATATATGGATTGAATATTATATAGTCTATTTTAAACATATATGATAAACCAAGTAAAATATTTTACTCGACCATCACTGTATCATCGTTATCAAGCAGTTCTTGACTTTGGTCTTGAAAATTTGTGGGCTTCTACCTTTTTTCAAAAGAGCCTCTTGACTTTACACACGAGGAGTTGCTGCTATTGTGGGCAGAGATGCTAACACTGCTCGTCTTCGACCTACTTATATTGTGGCGCAGCTCCTTAAAACCTTTTTGCCGTCAGGCGTTCGGTAGCCGGTGGTAACCTGGACGAGGAACGAGAGTAGGGGTGGACCTGTATGGAGTACAGACTCCTCGCTCACTTCCCTCGGCCAGCGTATCCCTCGACAAGGATGACTCTAGAGATCGAGACAACCTCTTGGGTGACGGCTGTGACAGAACCGACCAATTTATTAGAGCACAAGCACATAATTCACCATTAGGACGGCAAACTACATGATTGAGACCTAATAAACCCGGTAGTCATACCGAAATCTCGAAGGATTTTAAACTTTTCCGGCACGACCAAGATCGTAATAGTTTAGCGTTCCCATTCACAAGTACATAGTTCACACATAGTTTAAATCATCGGAGTAAATAAAGTTATTACAAACCAAGTTCAAATTTCAAAATAAAGCGGAAGCGATTTAAGTTCAAATACCACAGCACACTTAGTTTAAATACAGTGCCAGTCCCTTGGTCAACATCCAGCAAAAGCATCAAGTAGAGAAGAGTGACCATGCCCAAGGTCTAGTCATTTCCCAAAGCGGGATAGAAGCAGTTCTGACAATAGCCATAAAACATCTCACCATCTGTAAAAACATGAGAAATAAAACCCTGAGTACGAGAATGTACTCAGCTAGACTTACCCGTCATAAACTAAAATAAAGTGACTCTAAGGAGTATGCAAAGCTGTATAAGTAGGATAGTTGACTCATTTAATTACGAAAAAGCTTGCATTAAGAAGCAAGTAATAAGAACCCTCTAGCAATGTATTTTAATCTGGTTAAACTTATCATGCTACATTAGCACCTGTACTAAATAAGCATGATAATAATTATCCACAAGAAAGTAACCAATTCCGGTTGAGTATCTTTCAATCTCAACAGCTCAACCATCTCATCTCTTGTTCAAGTTTTTACTACGATGCCGCTGCTCAAGTCAAGTGTTCACTGTCCAGGAACGATGACGATTATAATCGATTACTAATCAGCTGGCGGGTATTCCTCACACAAACCACACTCACCAGCCACGGTGAGTTACAGATCACCGACATTCAATTCAGGAAAAGCGCGAGATCAACAGGTACCATCGTATCCAGGAACTGCCCGGCTGCCTTATTCAGGGCGACCCTGATCTCGGACTTACTCTCCGCGTAACCTGTGGTCCCCCATCTTCACCAATACGATGCGTACAGCAGGTCGACTCCCGGCCCAAATCAAAATTAGGCTTCACGGTCGGAACGACTTATCCTTCCAGCTAAATGTGAGGCATAAATTCAATATGACTTGAGGACGTACAACGGACGGGGTCCTAGTTCGACACAGACGGGATAACCACACCGAACCTCCAGTTCAGTCTCAACACCAATCCTTCCCGGTCTTGATTTATTATCTCCACATGGTTATCCAAGATAACAATGTATTCAACCATTCCAAGTCACCACCTATAACTCGCGAATGACAGGAAATCACCCGACTTCTACCGATCTAGTTAAGCAGGGCTAAGCATATATTCGTACCTGAATCTAACAGGGTTGAAGTAATAACAGTGGCAAGGAATATAAGTAATGCAGCAACGGTATAAAACAACGCCTATAACTTAATGCATCAAACAAGTAAAGGACTCAAGTTAGATATTTTACAAACCACAGGGAGAATGCTCCGGGGCTTGCCTTTCAGGAAAGAGCTTGGCTGGTGGTCGGGACACTCCAGAAGATCAACTTCAGGATCCTCTTCTGCTGCTATTTCCCGCACCGAAGCTTCCTGCTGGCCTTCCTCTGCTTGTGCTCCGGGAACTACCGTTTCGAGCTCTGACGATCCTGTATGATGCATCGTGCGTATGAATACCGTGCATACATATAAATATAATGCTGATGGTGATGGTGAATGAATGCTCAGCTAAGATGAATGATATGATATTTGAAAACATGTATGATAAACACATGTCATCTGCATTCTCTTCTACCGACAACTCTTCAAATAGGTCTCGCATTACAATTTACTCGCACACTATAAGGAATTATAAACAACCATTATTTTGCACACTACACTCTACTGAACCACAACCAATAGCAGATCACACATATCATAAATAGCATAAAAAGCATTTTTACACACATGAAATGATAACTCTAAAGCATTATTTATAATTAAAAGAAATCAGGGTATAACTACAACATCACTTTAGACTACTCAAAAAATTCTGTAAAAATTACAAGAGCTTAATCATACCAAATAAAGACTACCATAAAAATTTCAAGTCAAAGCATTAAGTACTTTATCCTACACAAAAATGCTAAGGCAGCACAATTTCAGGGGCATAAAATACTTTGTACATAAAAGTATGTCAAACAACAGATCTCAGAACATAATTAGCTCTAGATTGACATAAAAACACTCTCCAAAAAGTTTCATGCACAAATTCCTTATATATTATTTATTATGAATTATTTATCCTCACATAAAAATAGGCACCATAACTAGACAGAGTAAACTTTCCACATGACATAGCCTCATAATATTTTTCACAGATAGAGCATGATATAAGAAGACTAACAAACTTGGTCTCACATTTTTCTGAGCAACAGAGAATTACTTATGCATTTTCTAAGATAAAAGCAATTAATAGAGATAAATAAAGCTATACAGAAAAGTTTCACAAATTCCACATTTCATATTTTTCATGCATAGATCATCTCATAAGAAAAATACTGCAAGTTGAACCAACTCATTTGGATGAAAAATGAGCAAGTTATGATTTTTCAAAGGTTTAAACCAAATCTGGAATTCAATTTCTTTAAAACCGGTAAAGAAAACGGTTTTGTACCGGGAACCCTGAGTTTACCGGAAACCAACCGAGCCCTAAAAAGAAATACGCTGAGTCTGGCGACTTTACATTCAAGTCCGAGAAAAAGAATAGAATTGTGCCCGAGGTCCACGCGGCGGGGATGGTCGTCGGCGTCGGGATTCCTCGCCGACGGCGAGGTCTCCGGCCGAGCCACGGTTACCAAAAGACTCAGCTCGTCAAAGCGGGCACATTGGTGTAAAAGATGTAAACTAGGAGCGAGGTTTCGACCGGCGGCTACGCACGGTGGCGGACGGCGGCGAGGGTTGGCGATGCGCCGGCCATCTCGGGCCACGGCGGGGCAAACGGACTAGCCTACCAGCGCTAGCAGACCAAGACGGTTTAAATGGACTAGACAAAGTGGTGAATGGACGGCCGGAGCAACGTCAGCAAGGTACGCCGGCGAGCGGCGGCGCGAATCCGCGACGGCGGATGGCCAAATTCGTCGGGCTCGAACCCTAATCGACATCATGAACTACACCAATCGACCCTACTTGAGCAGACGGACCCGATGCGCTAGCTAATTGAGGGAGAGAGAGATTGCTGGGCACGGCGGACCGTGCGGCGGTCGGGCGGCCATGACCGGCGAAAGGGAAGATGGTCGATTCGACCTCTACCTTGGGTCTCGGTGGCAGGAAAGGTGCACAGGGAGTGGCTCGCGTCGCGGTGGAGTGATTGGCGAGTTTAGGGCAAAAAGTATTCCGGCTATGGGGTGCGGCGGCGGTGCAAGCTCTCGGCGATGGCAATGGCGGGCGGCGTCCGCTTGCTCGGGCTCTGGTGGAAGAGGGGCAAGAGTGCGTCTGGTGGCGGAGAAGAGAGGGAGGGAGAGACTGACGCGGTCGGGGCGGCTTGAAATGGCCGCTCGGGCTCGGACCGAGGCAGCGCGGCGTCGGAGCTCGTCGAGCGCGTGGCAAGCATGCGGGCAGAGCGAGGGCGCGTGGGCGAGCTGTGGGACCGGGCGAGCGCGGCGCGCGGGATCGGTGTGCGGCGCTCGTGTGCGGGGGCGGAACAGCGGGCAGCGGCAGCGGCCCGGCGTACGGACGCCACGCGGCCGGCGTCGGCTCGGACAGCGTCGCGAGGAAGAAGAAGAGAGGAGGAAGAAAAGACTGTTCGGTGGGTCCCACTGCGCCAAGATTCGTGCAGACTTGATGAACCCCATATTTTCCAAAATAATCCGAATTTCGAAAAACTCATAAAAGATAAAATGTTCCTTTTGATGAGTAGAACATTTCACTTTTAAACATCAAAACCTAATTCTGCCTAGAATTTGAATTTCAAAAATGGGGATTTAAAATTAAAAGAAAATCATTTTTTTACAAACTGTTTTTGATATTTTTGACCCACTTCCAAGCCTTTTCATGAAATGACCCCAAAATAAGTTTTGCTCCAAATAATTTTCTCTATAAACTTCCTTTAACACTCAACCTCAAATAAGCAACCTATCACATAGCTCTAGTTCAAATCAAGGTAAGCACATATTTCAAATTATCATTTCATGTACAATAAAGGACTATGCAAATGAGATGGTTATGTTCCTAAAGTGCAAGATGATGCCTGCTTAACACCAGAGTGTTACAGCCCTTCCCCCCTTAAAGAAATCTCATCCCGAGATTTGAGTAGACTAACCATTCTTTATGAAAATCGGGATATACTTCTTTTAAATAGTCCGTTTCGCAAGTGGCATCGTTATCATCATGATTGCTCCAAGAAACCTTATATTGCCTGACCACATGATTTCTGGTCACTCTGTCTTTGACATCCATGAGTCTCATAGGTTTCTCTTCATAAGTTAAATCTAAGCTCAGCTTAATGTCTTTCACTTTAACGGCCTCTTCGGTTGGAACACGCAGACATTTCTTGAGTTGGGATACATGAAAAACAGGAAACACTGCACTCATCTCTTCAGACAGTTTGAGCTTATAGGCCCACAATCCTTTCCTTTCCACTATATGATATGGACCGACATAACGAGGTGCTAGTTTTCTTTTAACACCAAAACGTTGCACTTTCTTCATAGTAGAGACCTTCAGATACACATAATCACCAACATTAAAAGTTAGGGGTCTTCTTCTCTTGTCGGCATAACTTTTTCTGTCGAGATTGTGCAGCTGCTATGTGTTGTTGAATTGTTCAAACTTGCTCTTCAGCTTCTTTAACAAAGTCAATACCATAATATCTTCTTTCTCCAGGTCCTACCCAATTCACAGGCGTTCTACACTTTCGGCCATATAGTGCCTCAAAAGGAGCCATCTGTATACTCTCTTGGTAACTATTGTTATAAGAGAATTCTACCAAAGGTAACCACTTCTCCCATGAACCCTTGGATGATAAAACACAAGCTCTCAGAAGATCCTCAAGAACTTGATTCACCCTTTCTGTTTGGCCTGAGGTTTGAGGATGATAAGCTGTACTATGATTCAGCTTTGTCCCCAAATCCTTCTGCAAGTGTTCCCAGAAATGAGCAGTAAACTGAGATCCTCGATCAGATACGATTGTCTTGGGAATTCCATGCAAACGGATAATCTCCCTGAGATAAATATCAGCATATTGAGGTGGTCGATAATCTGTACGAACTAGAATAAAGTGCGCACTCTTGGTAAGTCGATCCACGATTACCCAAATAGAGTCATGCCCTTTCTGAGTGGTGGGAAGTCCGGTAATGAAATCCATACTGATATCTTCCCATTTCCATTTAGGAATCAGCAACGGTTGAAGCATGCCGGCTGGCTTCCAATGAACAGCCTTTATGCGACAACAGATGTCACACCGTGTGACATAAGCTGCAATCTCCTTTCTCATTTTGGTCCACCAATAGCGAACCTTCAGATCATGAAACATCTTACTACCGCCAGGATGAATAGATAACTTTGATAAGTGAGCTTCATCCATGATTTGATTTCTGAGTTCTCTATCTTTTGGTACGACCAGACGATCATCAAACCATAAGATTCCCTTCTCATCTACTCAGAAATGCTTGAGCAGCTATTTCAACATTTTCTCCTTGATATGACCTATAACCTTGTCAGTTTTCTGACCTTCGATGATCTTACTTTCAAGCGAGCAACTAATTTGGATGTTACGCAACACCACAGGATGCATGAGGCTAAAACCATCTGCTAACAAAGGTTGAATAGCATGGCAATGTGGTTTTCGACTCAACGCATCTGCGACCACGTTTGCCTTGCCCGGATGGTACAAGATCTCCATATTGAAGTCCTTAATAAACTCCATCCATCGATGTTGTCTCATGTTCAACTCGAGTTGAGTGAAGATATACTTCAGACTTTTGTGGTCAGTATAGACTTTACAGAAGTTACCCAACAAGTAATGTCTCCAGATTTTTAGAGCATGCACAACAGCTGCTAGCTCCAAATCATGGGTTGGATAATTCACTTCATGCTTCTTTAACTGATGTGAGGCATAAGCTATGACTCTTCCTTCTTGCATAAGCACACATCCTAAGCCTGTTTTTGATGCATCGCAATATACATCAAAAGGTTTCCCCAAATCTGGTTGCGCAAGAACAGGAGCAGTGGTCAACAATTCTCGCAAGGTGCGGAAAGCTGTTTCACACTCCTCTGTCCAGACAAACTTCTTCTCTTTCTGCAACAGATTTGTCATAGGTTTGGCAATCTTCGAGAAATCCGGAATGAAACGACGATAATACCCGGCTAGACCAAGAAAACTCTGAACTTCATGCACAGAAGTTGGTGCTTCCCAGTTCATAACCTCTTGTACTTTGCTCGGATCTACTGAGATTCCCTCATCAGATAGGACATGGCCAAGGAATTGAACTTTCTTGAGCCAAAACTCACACTTGCTAAACTTAGCATACAGCTTATGTTCCCTAAGCCTTTCTAAAACAATCCTCAGATGCTCGGCATGATCGTCTTCGTTTTCTGAGTACACCAAGATGTCATCAATAAACACCACCACAAACTTGTCTAACTGCGGCATAAAGACCGAATTCATCAGATACATGAAGTATGCAGGAGCATTTGTCAAGCTAAAGGACATAACAAGATACTCATACAATCCATATCTGGTAGAAAAAGCGGTCTTAGGCACATCTTCTGGTCTAATCTTGATCTGATGGTAACCAGACCTAAGATCAATCTTGGAAACCACTCTCGCCTTGGACAACTGGTCAAAAAGAATGTCAATACGGGGTAACAGATACATGTTCTTAACGGTAATAGCATTGAATGGACGATAATCCACGCACATCCATAGAGATTTGTCCTTCTTCTTCACAAAATAGCAGGACAACCCCATTCTGACACACTAGGGCGAATAAGGCCCTTGTCCAACAATTCTTTCAATTGATTTTTGAGCTCTGCCAATTCATTTGGTGGCATCCGATATGGTCTCCTAGAAATTGGGGCAGTGCCAGGTAATAACTCAATGCGAAACTCAACATCTCTATCGGGTGGAAGACCCGGAAGCTCTTCAGGAAAAACATCCAGAAATTCACACACGATAGGAATTTCGGGAAGAGGAGTCACACGAGTAGAATAGGACACACTCTCTAGCTTAAACTTTTGGGGTAATGGCACTTGAAAAGTACCCTCCCCAAGTGGATTTCTGATAGATAGCATCCTATTACCTGTATCGATTACAGCACCCTAGAATTTCATCCAACTCATTCCCACGATGACATCCACTCCTAAGCCAGGTAGAAATATCAAGTTCAACCAAAACCTCCACTTATCTAGGTCTAGGGTTGCACCCTGAACTATCTGCTTAGTAGTTATATCAGCCCCAGCTGAACTAACCTTGAATTCAATGCTCAATTCAAGTATCTTTTGATCATGCTTCTGTGCAAATGCTTGACTCATGAAAGAATGCGATGATCCAGAATCAAACAAAACAGCGGTAGGGATTTGATTCACAGAAAACATACCCACAGTCACTGGTTCACCAGCAAGAATCTCCTCAATCAAGGTGTTGTGCACACGAGCTTGATATGGGCCCTGCTGCTTCTTGGGAAAAGGGCAATAACGAGCAAAGTGCCCTGTCTGGTTGCAGTTGAAGCAAGGTCCATTGACAGGTGTCTTGTTAGCACCGGTCAAGCTGCTCTGTACTGGTTTCCCTGGTGGAGCAGGAACTTTGAATGCTCTGTGATGCTTCTGTGAATTCTGAGCTGGATAATTGTTATGCCTTTTCTGCTGCGGGGGCCTGAACCTCGCACCAGACATCGGTGGACGAAACGGCATACGGAAAGCAGTTGGGGCTCTTGACTGAGAAGAACCACCTCCATCATGAGCTCTCTTGCGATTCTTGACGGCAGCATGAATGTTGTTACTGTTTTCTTGCATAATACAATCATTCAAGAAATCATTAAAAGTAACACGGGCAGAAGTGCTCATGGTCTTCATCAACTTGGAACTCAAGCCTCTCTTGAAACTAGCTATCTTGTTCTCATCAGTGTTGACAAACTCAGGGGCATAGCGACTCAAAGTATTGAAGGCGTGCAGATACTCCTTCACATTATGAGTCCCCATAGTGAGCGATAGAAACTCAGTCTTCTTCATAGCCATCGGACTGGGAGGAATGAAATTCCCCCGGAAAGCATGTGCAAAGTGGTCCCAAGTAATAGGAACACCCGACGGGAAGGTGGTGCGATGTTGCTTCCACCACGTCCCTGCTTGTCCCTCAAGCTGATGGGCTGCATACTCCGCTTTCAGCTCTTCTGTTAACCTTAGAAGACAAAATTTATCTTTCATGGTGTTGAGCCATTCATCTGCTTCGAGTGGCTCAGGAGCATCCTTAAACACAGGAGGTTTAGTGTCCTGAAACTCCTTGAAGCTGCTGTATTGACTGTGCTGAGGACCCTGACGAACATCACGGGCCAAGCTCTCGCGAAGAAGCTGCTCCACATTGCGCTGGCTGCCCAAAAATTGAGCAAACAGCTGCTCCGCATTGGTCAGAGGTGGGGGTGGCACACCACGTGCAGTGTTATCGGCACCCTCTTCAGATCCACCATTGCCATTAGCACCCGAACCACTACGGGTAACCGGCATCTGCATATTTCAGCAATAAGTACTTATCAGGTGATTGTTGTCATAATGAGAGGTGAATGTAAAAATCATGCCAAACTGAATTTATCGAGGGAAATAAATTCGCACAATAAATAGAGGCACAATAATTCTAATTTTTCACATCACAACATCACTAAAAATATTACTACGAACCATCGCAACGCGTCTTACAACATCTATAATTTTGCCAGCATACATACACTGGACTTTTAAAAGTTGTACGGATATCATCACATCAAACCCATGTTCCAACATTTCATCAAAGTCTCGATAGCGAGCAAAAGGGTTACATGACCACCTGACAGGAACACAAAAGAACAACTAGAGACTAACGATCCTCAGCAAGGCTACTCTCCATTGTTGCTACTCTCACTAGAAGCACTGTTCATAGCCCTCCTAGCTGCTACTAAGGCTGCTCTCAGCTGACGGATCTCCTCCTGCTTCCTGTGCACCTCCTCGTGAAGGCTAGCATTGTAAGCACGAACCTCCTCCACGTCCTCTAGCACCTGCTGCTGGCGGATGCTAAGATGATGGAACTCGGACCAGGCTTCATCCCTAGCCTGAGCCATCTTCTGGCTCTCCAGCACAACCTTGTCTCGATGCTGAGACACACGGGCGACCTCCTCTCGGGAGCGCTGAAGCTCACATGTCAACTCATGCTTCTCCTTGCGTGCATCAGCTCGAGCCTCCTTGAACTCCTCATTCAGACGAAGTGCCTTAGTCTCCATGTTGACATAGGCCCTCATCACTGCAAACATAGCACTCATGGCAGGCGTGCTGCTACCCTGCGCCTCCTCAGGACCTGCCTCCAATGGGTTTCCCTCAGCATGTGGCCACCTAGAAAAGCGGTGAGCAATGGGGAACACTCTAGGAAAAACCTCGGCAAGCTGGTGAGGTATCTCCTCCATCAGATGCTCCACCACGTCAAAAGCTGCAAACGTGGCACCTGTTTTGGCAGTCCTGCCCGTACCAAAACAGCGCCACCCAACCCAATGTTGTCACCGTCCAAAGGTGGGACTACTACCTCCACACGCGCCTCTCCATAGTTTACCAAATCATCCTTGTCCCAGTAATAGTGAGGCTCCATGCCCACCGTGTACCCAACGTTGGAGAGAATCCTCCAAAGAAGGCTAGGCATGGCGTGCTCCTCAGGAAAAGTGTCCACCTCCCTTGGTGCCGACTCACGGACAGCCAAAGGACCACGGGGCGCTCTTCCTCCAGTGGACTTGCGAGCAGTCTGCTTGGTTCTTGCCATCTGTTCAAAAGTTGTATATCCCATAAGTTACAATTTTAAAGAAACAAGACAAATTATTTATAAGGGAAGGAACCATGAATTATGAATGAGCAATTTTAACCATGATGCATGCACGTTACATACGTCCTCACGAACTAATAATCTAACGCTCTATGCGGTGGCATACATCATTCTCTCATTATACGTAACTACTTCGTTCTACCGTTCGCGGTTAGTGTACCTGCAGAAAATTCATTTCAGCCCATATCCCATATGAATGCAATTCGACGTAAAAATTCACGCACCTTCCGAACAAGGAGAAAACACCGATTACTTACTACCCCAACAAGTCGCGCAGAAGACGACACCGCCAGAAGACGGTCCCAACATGTGATACCTTCATATATACATGTGTGCAACATGTAAATCATCCGGCATCAATAAGCACTCCCCTAGACTGGCATTTGCATCCAATCATGCTCTCACAACTCACACTTACCAGGGCGTAGAGGCAATTTGATCCATACATTACCATTCAAAAGAATGGCACCCATACGAATCCACCATTGTATGGGCAACGACAAAATAACAAATATGATGCAATTTTCCCTAAGTCAGTACTTAATTAAGCCACCTGAATCCTATTGTGTATAAAGGATATGACCACTGGCACACTCTAGTTTTTCAAAACCATAGATTTGAACACCTATATACACCTATTCTTTTTGTAAATACTTTTCGCAAACCAAAAACTCTTTTATTTTAAACACTTGTGAACAGTAACACGCTAAACCTGCTCCGATGCCAGCTGTGACAGAACCGACCAATTCATTAGAGCACAAGCACATAATTCACCATTAGGACAGCAAACTACATGATTGAGACCTAATAAACCCGGTAGTCATACCGAAATCTCGAAGGATTTCAAACTTTTCCGGCACGACCAAGATCGTAATAGTTTAGCGTTCCCATTCACAAGTACATCGTTCACACATAGTTTAAATCATCGGAGTAAATAAAGTTATTACAAACCAAGTTCAAATTTCAAAATAAAGCGGAAGCGATTTAAGTTCAAATACCACACGCACACTTAGTTTAAATACAGTGCCAGTCCCTTGGTCAACATCCAGCAAAAGCATCAAGTAGAGAAGAGTGACCATGCCCAAGGTCTAGTCATCTCCCAAAGCGGGATAGAAGCAGTTCTGACAATAGCCATAAAACATCTCACCATCTGCAAAAACATGGGAAATAAAACCCTGAGTACGAGAATGTACTCAGCTAGACTTACCTGTCATAAACTAAAATAAAGTGACTCCAAGGAGTATGCAAAGCTGTATAAGTAGGATAGTTGACTCATTTAATTACAGAAAAGCTTGCATTAAGAAGCAATTAATAAGAACCCTCTAGCAATGTATTTTAATCTAAACTTATCATGCTACATTAGCACCTGTACTAATCAAGCATGGTAATAATTATCCACAAGAAAGTAACCAATTCCGGTTGAGTATCTTTCAATCTCAACAGCTCAACCATCTCATCTCTTGTTCAAGTTCTTACTACGATGCCGCTGCTCAAGTCAAGTGTTCACTGTCCAGGAACGATGGCGATTATAATCGATTACTAACCAGCTGGCGGGTATTCCTCACACAAACCACACTCACCAGCCATGGTGAGCTACAGATCACCGACATTCAATTCAGGAAAAGCGCGAGATCAACAGGTACCATCGTATCCAGGAACCGCCTGGCTGCCTTATTCAGGGCGACCCTGACCTCGGACTTACTCTCTGCGTAACCTGTGGTCCCCCATCTTCACCAATACAATGCGTACAGCAGGTCGACTCCCGGCCCAAATCAAAATTAGGCTTCGCGGTCGAAACGACTTATCCTTCCAGCTAAATGTGAGGCATAAATTCAATATGACTTGAGGACGTACAACGGACGGGGTCCTAGTTCGACACAGACGGGATAACCACACCGAACCTCCAGTTCAGTCTCAACACCAATCCCGCCCGGTCTCGATTTATTATCTCCACATGGTTATCCAAGATAACAATGTATTCAACCATTCCAAGTCACCACCTATAACTCGCAGATGACAGAAAGTCACCCGACTTCTACCGATTAGTTAAGCAGGGCTAAGTATATATTCGTACCTAAACCTATCAGGGTTGAAGTAATAACAGTGGCAAGGAATATAAGTAATGCAGCAACGGTATAAAACAACGCCTATAACATAATGCATCAAACAAGTAAAGGACTCAAGTGAGATATTTTGCAAACCACAGGGAGAATGCTTCGGGGCTTGCCCTTCAGGAAAGAGCTTGGCTGGTGGTCGGGACACTCCAGAAGATCAACTTCGGGATCCTTTTCTGCTGCTATTTCCCGCACCGAAGCTTCCTGCTGGCCTTCCTCTGCTTGTGCTCCGAGAACTACCGTTTCGAGCTCTGACGATCCTGTATGATGCATAGTGCGTATGAATACCGTGCATACATATAAATATAATGCGGATGGTGATGGTGAATGAATGCTCAGCTAAGATGAATGATATGATATTTGAAAACATGTATGATAAGCACATGTCATCTGCATTCTCTTCTACCGACAACTCTCCAAATAGGTCTCGCATTACAATTTACTCGCACACTATAAGGAATTATAAACAACCATTGTTTTGCACACTACACTCTACTAAATCACAACCAATAGCAGATCACACATATCATAAATAGCATAAAAAGCATTTTTACACACATGAAATAATAACTCTAAAGCATTATTTATAATTAAAAGAAATCAGGGTATAACTACAACATGACCTTAGACTACTCAGAAAATTCTGTAAAAATTATAGGAGCTTAATCATACCAAATAAAGACTAGCATAAAAATTTCAAGTCAAAACAGTAAGTACTTTATCCTACACAAAAATGCCAAGGCAGCACAATTTCAGGGGCATAAAATACTTTGTACATAAAAGTATGTCAAACAACAGATCTTAGAACATAATTAGCTCTAGATTGACATAAAAACACTCTCCAAAATGTTTCATGCACAAATTCCTTATATATTATTTATTATGAATTATTTATCCTCACATGAAAATAGGCACCATAACTAGACAGAGCAAACTTTCCACATGACATAACCTCATAACATTTTTCACAGATAGAGCATGACATAAGAAGACTAACAAACTTGGTCTCACATTTTTCTGAGCAACAGAGAATTACTTATGCATTTTCTAAGATAAAAGCAATTAATAGAGATAAATAAAGCTATACAGAAAAGTTTCACAAATTCCATATTTCATATTTTTCATGCATAGATCATCTCATAAGAAAAATACTGCAAGTTGAACCAATTCATTTGGATGAAAAATGAGCAAGTTATGATTTTTCAAAGGTTTAAACCAAATCTGGAATTCAATTTCTTTAAAACCGGTAAAGAAAACGGTTTTGCACCGGGAACCCTGAGTTTACCGGAAACCAACCGAGCCCTAAAAAGAAATACGCTGAGTCTGGCGACTTTACATTCAAGTCCGGGAAAAAGAATAGAATCGTGCCCGTGGTCCACGCGGCGGGGGATGGTCGTCGGCGTCGGGATTCCTCGCCGACGGCGAGGTCTCTGGCCGAGCCACGGTTACCAAAAGACTCAGCTCGTCAAAGCGGGCACATTGGTGTAAAAGATGCAAACTAGGAGTGAGGTTTCGACCGGCGGCGACGCACGGCGGCGGACGGCGGCGAGGGTTGGCGATGCGCCGGCCATCTCGGGCCACGGTGGGGCAAACGGACTAGCCTACCAGCGCTAGCAGACCAAGACGGTTTAAATGGACTAGACAAAGTGGTGAATGGATGGTCAGAGCAACGTCGGCAAGGTACGCCGGCGAGCGGCGGCGCAAATCCGCGACGGCGGATGGCCAAATTCGTCGGGCTCGAACCCTAATCGACATCATGAACTACACCAATCGACCCTACTTGAGCAGACGGACCCGATGCGCTAGCTAATTGAGGGAGAGAGAGATTGCTGGGCACGGTGGACCGTGCGACAGTCGGGCGGCCATGACCGACGAAAGGGAAGATGGTCGATTCGACCTCTACCTTGGGTCTCGGTGGCAGGAAAGGTGCGCAGGGAGTGGCTCGCGTCGCGGCGGAGCGATTGGCGAGTTTAGGGAAAAAAGTATTCCGGCTATGGGGTGCGGCGGCGGTGCAAGCTCTCGGCGTCGGCAATGGCGGGCGGCGTCCGCTTGCTCGGGCTCTGGTGGAGGAGGAGGGGCAAGAGTGCGTCTGGTGGCGGAGAAGAGAGGGAGGGAGAGACTGACGCGGTCGGGGCGGCTCGAAATGGCCGCTCGGGCTCGGACCGAGGCAGCGCGGCGTCGGAGCTCGTCGAGCGCGTGGCAAGCATGCGGGCAGAGCGAGGGCGCGTGGGCGAGCTGTGGGACCGGGCGAGCGCGGCGTGCGGGATCGGTGTCCGGCGCTCGGGTGCGGGGGTGGAACAGCGGGCAGCGGCAGCGGCCCGGCGTACGGACGCCACGCGGCCGGCGTCGGCTCGGACAGCGTCGCGAGGAAGAAGAAGAGAGGAGGAAGAAGAGACTGTTCGGTGGGTCCCACTGCGCCAAGATTCGTGCATACTTGATGAACCCCATATTTTCCAAAATAATCCGAATTTCGAAAAACTCATAAAAGATGAAATGTTCCTTTTGATGAGTAGAACATTTCACTTTTAAACATCAAAACCTAATTCTGCCTAGAATTTGAATTTCAAAAATGGGGATTTAAAATTAAAAGAAAATCATTTTTTTACAAACTGTTTTTGATATTTTTGACCCACTTCCAAGCCTTTTCATGAAATGACCCCAAAATAAGTTTTGCTCCAAATAATTTTCTCTACAAACTTCCTTTAACACTCAACCTCAAATAAGCAACCTATCACATAGCTCTAGTTCAAATCAAGGTAAGCACATATTTCAAATTATCATTTCATGTACAATAAAGGACTATGCAAATGAGATGGTTATGTTCCTAAAGTGCAAGATGATGCCTGCTTAACACCAGAGTGTTACAACTACAAGGGCCTTGATCGGCGATGCATGTCGACGCATGTCCAACTTCTCGAAATGCGATCGCCATGGGATCAAATGAATGGAGCATGGTCTCGTTGCATTCACAACCGGCTGCCGAGTCCTGAGACCTCCGACATGCCTACACATGTGTCTTGTGCCAACTGCGTCTTCACCATCGAGATAGCTAGGAACAAACAACGGCGCCTGTGTGTCCTCGACCTGCCCGAGTTCCTTCTAAAGGACACAATGACGACATGTTTCCCGGGTCAGTGTAAGGCGCTCTACAAGCACGACCCTTGCCGCTAGTCATCAATGTACAGGATACGGTAGGCAAAAGGTAGGGAAAATTAAAAAGTGACACCTTATATTTTTCCTTACGTAATTATTTGGTTATAAATATATCTTAGCCTATAGATAAAGCATAATCTAACAACATTTATAACATTTAGGGATACATCATATTTTTATGGAACGAAGAACTGGTCTGGTATTTTTATGATTTTTCTATGATTTTTAGTGATTTTTGCAAGATAGTTGTTCATATTTAAATATCAAATTTAAAAATTTTATATCAATTTCAAATATAATTAAGATTTTTTTCATCTTTTCTTTCTTTCTTACGTCTTTACATCTGGAACTTGTATTACGTTTTAATCTCTTCCCACACCTTCGAACACTTTTTACGTGAATCATGACTGAATCAGGACTTTGTGACCACCCAACGCACAATGCAGGCACAAACGAGCGGAAGAGAATCAGGACTTTCTGGCCCACACGGTCACCAGTCTCTTTTTTAATCTGTCTCTTCTAGAGGAAAGCAAAGCTAGTAAGAAGAGCTCCTATTTTTATACTCTAAGCTTGGATAATCCGCATCAAGAAGATTCGAACCCCAAGGAGCGGAAAAAATCCATCGGCAGACTGAAATTTTCACATATAATTATTAGGGAAAGACTAGCAAAAATATATCCATACGTTGCACCGGAACGTACATAAATTTTATTGTCATATACTTGTGTCAATGAAAAGCGTGGTAAAGCAACGTATTATTGTGTGTCACCTAAAGTTGTCCGGTTTAGTTGAGCCAACCTTGTTTTGTTAAATATCATGGCATTAAATATCAAGGCCCATAATGAATGGAGGTGCAATAAAGAAATAACCCCTCATGCAAGTCGCAACATGTGTGAGCTTAAGCTCTGCTAGTAAGGCATGACACTCCATGTCTGTGTGTTGCAATGGTTAAAATTTATTTTAAGAAATTAAGTTGTAGAAAAAGCATGGAACTTGCATGGTGTATTTTCACGTGTCGACAGTTCAAATATACACACCTGATTGGCTTTAATGTGATGTTCTTGATTATAAGGTTCTAATTTGTGTCACCTTGGACAACACCTCACAATCCACGTCCCTTGCTCAGTGGACAAAGCACGAAGACATTGTTTGTAGAGGCGACGAGGTGGACGCAGTCGATGGCATCGTCTTCGTCAGTTGGCCGCGGTCAGATAACGTGTTTATATGACTCAATATTGCTCTTTGTAGGTTATTTTGACGCATCATATCAACGTCCATAATTTTTTGTCGATGCATTAAGATTGGTTTGTCCAACAATAATTAGGGCGAGAGATCTCTCTTATTTTTCAATGGTAGCCCTAGTTAGGAATTACATACTGCTCAACATTTCAATTCATAAAATAATTAGTTATACCATTGACTAATTTATATTTTAATTTTTTTATTTATCAAAACTACATAGATGGTGTAAATCTTCCTCCTCAAAACTTATTGCAGAAACAAACATAATAAGTGTTGAAAAATATCAGTTATGCACTAGGTTTGTCTTAGACAGAAACCGAACATCGACAAGTTAGTGAAGGCTTGAGGGAGACTAAGACGAGGACATCCCCCGCATATTCTAGCTCTATCAGTAGCTCGTTCTCGTTCATTGTTGAACCTATATGCATTTATATATGCAAGAATGATTTTACACGTTTATAGACAAAATATAACCTAACAAGATTCATAACATATATGGATAGATCATATTTTTATGAAACTAACAAAATTGGTTTGACATTTTTCTAATTTTTGTATGATTTTTGATAAAGTTTGCAATATCTCACACATTTTGCATCAGAAACCGGTTCTATTTCAAAAATTATTAAAATCCTTCCACTATTTCTTTGTCTCTTGCAGTTTTACATCTGGAACCCTGTATAATTTTTTATTTTCTTCCTCACTCTAATCTGTGTTTGTATCGTTACTATGTTCCCTAGCTTTGTTAAAGAGTACCGAGCGGACAGATTTTTTGGGCAGACTGAAATTTTGGGATTTTATTATAGTATATATAAGAGAGGACTAGCAAACATGCCCATACGTTGCAACACAAGAAAAAGTTATCAAACATTAATAAGAAACGATCGAGGACAAGTGTTCATATTTTTTAATTACCTTTTTTGTAAATTTTATTTAAAAAGTTTTATTTTTCTAAACACAATATCTTTAATATTATTTTTCTAAGCATAATATCTTTAATATAGGTTAATACTAATAATAAGGTTACACTAACCAATTGTTAAGTCAGTATAGAATTATAAAATATAATTTGATAGATTTTTTCCTTCGATATAAATCACATACATAGAATTAATCCGTAGGCTATTTATAGCAAACAACAGATTTGGTTGAACTCTATATTATAATTTCTCATGATTCATGTAGCACCAACAATACCACGTAATCACAAACAAACACTACATATTCCGCTTTGTTTTTTACTCAGGTAGCAGTTGGCCAAGACGAAAAAATACATACAAAAAATTAGGCTAGATAAATCCGGTTCGTGTGTGAGTTGTATTTGGACTCGGCTTGGACACAGACACCGTGTTTGACTCCATCGTGGAGGGAGCTGGTTTCAAGCGGAGGATCAGGCAGAGGCGGACAGAAATCTAGAAGGTGGACTGAAATTTTTTGATTAAGTACTGGCAAAATTATAATGGCTACATAAAATAACGAAAACTATGCATATATATTTATATTTGTAATTATAGGTGTTTTTCAGAGTTAGTCTGATTTGGGTACGGATTTGGATCCTTGTTTGATTTTGATTCAGATTTGGATCGTTGTTTGGATCTTGATTCAGTTAACTTTGACATTCTCTTGCTGATTTGGGTCTATGAATTTGAAAAATCCTCGTCTTGATTTGGGAGACATTTTGGGAAATATATTTTACATGGTGCCTTAGGTAGTTTTTTTTTAATTTGGATTCCTATTCATATTCCTAATAATTTCTATTTGGGTTACGAAACGGGAACGCCAGGAAGCCGGATCAGGACGGACAGTGGCGGACAGAAAAAAACGAGGCGGACAGAACGGCGGACTGAAATTTTGGTGATTAAGTACAGGGGCATAGAGTGGGTTAAGATAAAGATATATGGCGGCCGCCAAAGCTAGCTCCGCCCTTTATTAATGGAGTTTTGAGCACACCACCCCGGTCGGGAAAACTAGGGCCGGCCCGTGCAGAAGTACTAATAGCTGACGTCGCCATATATACATGGGCCGCGGCCCGCAGGACTTTGACAAGGGTGCAGCGTCAAAGTCGTCGTCTACGTACAAAATCCTCGCGCGACCTACTAGGCTGGAAAAAGATTGCGGCGCCGCCACTTTGCCGAGGAAAATCCGCATCAGGCCGTGTTTTTAGTTCCGATCGGAATCGTCGTTCTGCGTAGCGCCGTATCAAATTAACCGTATCGTAATATTTTACTGTATTTGGTAAAAATTATTTAGGCTTAAAATATTCGTCTCGTAAAGTACAACTAAACTATGCAATTAGTTTTTTATTTCATCTATATTTATGTGTCGGTATTTTAATGTGATGAGGAATATGAATTCTGTATAGTAAATTTGGTGGCCAAATTTGAGATCTAAACGAGGCCTCAATTGCGGCGCCGTTCCATGCAGGCGTAGCAGTTTGTGTACTACTGTACTTGTGTGTTCCCTCAAGGGCTCAAGGCCTCAAAGCTACCAGAGCTTTGATCCTGATACTCTCTCGGTAATTCGCCTATTATAAGGAGTAAAATATTATAAAATTACTAAATTATATTAAATATATTAGTAGTTACAAGACACAATAAGTATCATTAAATTTATAATAAAATATATCTTAATTATTATTATTTTGTCTTATAAGTTTAGTCAAAGTTGAGATGTTTTGACTCTACAAGATTTTTGAAGTGACTTACAAATTGAGACAGAGGAAGTATTTATTTAAAAACATAATACTAACACTATTACTATAAATTTAGTTAAAGTTCAAAACTTAAAAATTAAGACAGATGGAGTATTTATTTAAAGACATAATGCTAATACTATTATTATAGATTTGGTCAAAGTTTAAATAGTTTGATCGACTTGCTTTTCATAATTACGTTCTTTGTGGATGTGGCACAACCTCCAAAATCCTATGGCCCACACGTATGATTATTGTCTAAACAGACTCCAAATAACCATGAATGTGTTCCATAAAACTTAAAAGGTTTGTCGGGTAAATTCTGAATCATCCACGATTCTCCGAGCAGGATCAATCATTACAAAGAGACATTGCAGTATTACAACAGTTTTATACAAATAATACACATCGGAGTAAAATAGCAGAAGGATTACATTAACATAAGTTGACAAATCTTTTACAAACCATAAGTTGGATTATTACAAACCATATAGCAGTGCAATAACGATATAACTTATTACATCAACCTTGTTTATATACTCTGCCCAAGAGCGAGGTATCCTATTCGTCGTCACTTTCCTCGACGATTGTCATGCAGCAGGATGCGAAGCATTCCTGCCCATGATGCTCACCTGCAACAAGGGTTCAACAAACCCTGAGTACAAAAGTACTCAACAAGACTGACCCGACGAAAATGAGGGGTGAAGACTCAAGAAATGCAGGCTAGAGGGACAAGGTAAGGTTTGCAGGAGATAAGAAATTTTGCAGAAAAGCTTGAAAGAAAGAAAAGCTGTCTTGTTCAAGATCAAAAATTACCAACCACTTCTTTCTTAAACCCTAACCATTGTTCAAGTTGTTACTACGACGATGAACATCGATCGAGTCTTCTTCTCCGAGAAGCAACGGCGATTCGAATCCATTTTCATACCCAGCTGGGACCTAGGTTACTGATATGCAGGAGACTCTAACTCCTAAGCATAGCAGGTGAACCGATATACCGGGATAACAACCGCAGCCATATATCACCACATGATATACATGAACACTTCGACCCAGTGTACCGATATACATGGGAACTTAAACCCACAGTATAACACACTATGACATATGTGGGATCTCTGGCCCACTATAAGTCACTCCATGATATACCCTGCTACAACCATCAGTATATCACTTCATGCATGTGGATTTTCTAATTTCTCGATGTCACCAGTTCACCATCGACACGGGACCTAGGGCATCAACAGACAGAAACACTACAGAGGGACTCCGTTCCCGATGCAAGTTAGCCGTCCGGACTCAATTTGTTAACTAAAAGCATGATTCCAATAGATAAAACCAATCTCATCTTTTTCATTCTTTTACCTCTGAACACTTAATTAATTAAGCAGGGCTAAGTATCACTACGCATCTTTTAGAACAGGTAACAAGGAATATGACAATAAGACAGGTAATGCAGTTGGTGGGTTTTCACTCAACTCCTATTGCTTAATGCAACATATCACAACTGAAGCAGTAAAACTTTTATAAAATAGAATAGGGTTTGAATGCATCCGGGGCTTGCCTTGGTAGTCGGGGTAGATGGTTTCAGGCTCTGGATCAATTCCAACCTCTGGAGTCTGCTCTTCCTTTGAATCTGGGGTGACAACGTTAAACTCAGCTTGGCATGGGGAGTTGATCGGGGTGGTAAATGACACGGCGGGGTGGCGGCGGCACCCACGCCGGCGGCCATGGCGGCCCGGCGGCACGGCGGCCCGGCGGGAGAGCTCACCGGAGCTTCTCCGGCGATGGCGACCGCATGGTTACGATCTATACATCCACGCGAGCCTAACGGGCAACAAGATGAGGCTCAATTTGGCCCCCAGCCGCAACGGCTACGCACGCGGCGAAGCGGCAAGGTCTCGCCGGTGGCGAGTCACGGCGGCCGGACTCCATGATGCGAGATAAGTGAAATTGAGGGCAGGGGTAGACGTAGGAGCTCACCGTGGTTCTAGTGCGCACGCTAGTTGGATGGAAAACGACCGGAGGCGAGCTGCAGTCGGCGGCGCTGATGGCGGCGGCGGTGCTCCGGTGAAAACGACGGTGTTCCGGTGTGTCCTGTGCACCAGAGAGCAAACCACGGTGCGCATGAGGAGCAGGAGAAGATGGATGATAGGATAGAGGGGTTGAAGGCAATATATTTTCACCGTTGGCGGCGGTTGACGACGAGAGAGCTCGCGGCGGCTTGGCGATCGGCCGCGAGGAAGACGACGACGCGCGGGCGACTCGGGCGGGGAGACCGAGCACGGGCTAGCTCAAACTGAGCGCAAGAACGAGGCAGAGCTTATGGAGGAGAAAATGAAGGCGGGGCACGCTCGATGGTGGCACGCGGCGGAGTGAGGTCATCGGCGGTGAGCAGAAAGAAGAAAAGAAGACGACGGTGATCGACCGCGCGTGTAAATAGGGCAGGGGAGGGGTGCAAGCTGCGGACACGCGGCGGGGATGCTTCGAGCGCCCGGGCGAGCTGGTGGCCGTGGCATGTGCGGCCTGCACGGCGGTGGACGGCGGCGTGACTTGAGAAGCCGGCGATGGCGGCCGACGATAGGGTTAGGTGCTGTTCGCAATAATTACAGAATTGCCATTCGTTCAAAATTATAAATTACTCTAAAATTTATATAAGAACTTGAAAATCTCCAAAAATATCATTTGCATAACTTTTCAAGAGCTACACTTTTCATTTAACCGGCATCCACAAATTCTGTTTGGATTTTGAAATGTGAATTCAAATTCAAAAGGGGAATAAAACCCTAGAAACAAACATTTGAAATTACTTTTGATTTTTCAATAAAACTTGAAAATCTTCAAAACTATGAAATGTTTAACTTTTAGACCAAACCTTTTTCATATACAAATTTTTCCTAAATTATGCATAATTTTTGAATTATGGTTTTAAAATAAAAAATGGACAAATGTTGGAAAACTATATTTTCAATTTTTTTTGAAATTCTTTTTGGAAACTTGAAAAACTTTGAATACCAACTTTGTAGATCTTTCCAAGATCTACAAACTATCATTTTAGAGTATCCCCAAATTCCTTATAGATTTTGAATTATAGAAAAGGGGACAAAACTAGGTTTTGAAATAAAAGGTTTTTAAAACCGAATTCAAACTCGATTTAGTTTCTAATTTAATTGGTTGGTTATTAGTGATCACATACATCATCCAAGGACATTTTTGGGTCAATGACCCAATGACACCCTTGGTTGACCAAGTTGACTTTTGAAAAACATTTTATAGCTTTCCAATTTGAATTTAAATTTGAATTGCAACACTTGGGAATAAGCTTTGAAATCCAAATTCAACTTCAAATATGGAAATCATTTTTAGGGTTGGACTTAGATTTATACACTATGCTTGACTCTAGTGTAAACACGGTTTACACCTCAAGTACATAGAATATAAACTAAGTATTTGAGATGACATACGAAAGTAGGGTTTTATTATTTCATGTGACCACACATTCCAGAAACACAATCAACCTATGAAATGTAAACTTATTTTAGTTAATGCACATCAAGGTTGACCTAATCATGAATGCTTTGCAGTGCATATGATGACATGGCAAGTTTTAGTTAATATAACACCAAAGGTGTTACAGCCTTTCCCCCTTAAAGAAATCTCGTCCCGAGATTTAAAGATGTAGGTAAAGTAATGGAAAAGGAAATGTGTCAGGAAAACACACTTCAACTAGTTACATAAGAGAAAAGGGTCTTTACAACTCACACTAATGAAGCTATTACTCATAGAGGGAATTATAACTTAGATAGAAGCATAGAATTCCGGGAAGTTTTCCAATAGGTAATCCTCCGATTCCCACGTAGCTTCTTCTTCTGAATGTTGATCCCATTGTATCTTGTACCACTTAATGGTTCTGCTTCTAGTAACACGGTCTTTCTGATCCAAAACTCAAATTGGATACTCAGAGTAAGTCAAATCAAGCTCAAGTTCAATTCCTTCCACATCAACAACCTTATCCGACACTCGAGGACACCTCTTAAGTTGGGACACATGAAACACATTGTGTACAACCGACAACTATTCAGGCAGTTGCAGACGATATGATACCTTCCCAATTGGTGCCAAGATTTGAAACGATATAATGTAACAAGGTGCTAACTTGCCTTTAACTCCAAATCGAGTAACTCCCTTCATGGGTCACCTTTAGATACACATAATCTCCTTTATTGAAACATAATGGTTGACGCCTTTTGCCGGCATAACTCTTTTGATGAGACTGTGCCACTTTTAAGTTTTGTTGTATCTGTTTAACTTTTTCTTTCGTTTCTTTTACTAGATCAACCCCGAAGAATCTTCTTTCTCTAGGTTCAGACCAACTTAACGGAGTTCTGCACCTGCGACCATATAGCGCTTCAAATGGTGCCATTTTGATACTTTCTTGATAACTATTGTTATAAGAAAACTCTGCTAAGGGCAAACATTCATCCCATTTTTCTGGAAAATTAAGAACACATGCTCTCAACATATCCTCAAGTACTTGGTTCACTCTTTCAGTCTGACCTCCTGTTTATGGATGGTAAGCTGTACTGTGTAGAAGATCAGTACCTAGCGAATTATGCAATCGTTTCTAGAATTTATTGATGAACTGCGTGCCTCGGTCCGACACAATAGTCTTTTGTACACCATGAAGATTAATGATACACTCAAAATACAATTTGGCATATTGCGAAGCTGAATTTGTACTTCAAACTGGAAGGAAATGTGCAGACTTTGTGAGTCAATCCACTATGACCCAAATGGAGTCGAAACCCCTTGCTATTCTAGGTAGACCCACTATAAAGTCTATACTGATATCTTCCCATTTCCAAGCTAGAATAGGCAATGGTTGAAGTTCTCCTGCTGATTTCAAATGTACAGCCTTAACTTTCTGACAGGTATCACATTGAGCCACATACTTAGCAATTTCTATCTTCATTTTAGTCCACCAAAATTTCTGTTTTAAATCATGATACATCTTATTACTTCCTGGATGAATAGAAAATTTTGAGAGGTGTGCTTCATCGAGGATCTTTTGACGTAACTCAGTAACCTTTGGTATGACCAGCCGATTCTTATACCATAGGACATCTGCTTCATCAATTATGAAACAAGAAACCTTCTCTTTTCTAACTTTCTTTTTGATATGTTTAATTCTCTTATTACTTCTCTGAGCAGCAATAATTTGATCTTTGAGTGTTGATTCAACCGTAATGTTGGACAAACTACCATGTTGCACCATTACTATACCCAACTTTTCTATTTTATGACATAGAGAAATGTCTAGAGGTTTTATTGTCAAGCAATGGCAATAACTCTTTCGACTAAGAGCATCAGCAACTATATTTGCTTTAGCAGGATGGTAATATATTTCCAAATCATAATCATTGATTAGTTCTAACCACCTCCTCTGTCTCATATTTAACTCATCTTGAGTAAAAATGTATTTCAAACTCTTGTGATCACTGTAGATATTACATTTATTACCCCATAGATAATGTCGCCATATCTTCAATGCATGGACAACAGCTGCTAATTCCAAATTATGTGTTGGATAATGTTCCTCATGTTTCTTCAACTGTCGAGAAGCATAAGCAACAACTCTCCCTTCTTGCATCAACACACATCCAATACCAATGCCAGAAGCATCACAATAAACATCAAAAGGTTTCTCAATATTTGGCTGTGCTAGGACTGGAGCAGTGGTCATTAATTCCTTCAATTTCTAAAATGCCTTTTCACATTCTGGTGACCAAACAAACTTGACATCATTCTTTAACAACTCGGTTATGGGCTTGGATATTTTTGAGAAATCCGGTATAAAACAATGGTAATAACCCGCCATTCCCAGAAAACTTTGAACTTGACGCACTATTTTTGGTGGTTCCCAATCAAGTATATCTTGTACCTTGCTGGGTTCAACAGCAACACCCTTGTCTGATAAAACATGTCCAAGAAATTTCACTTCTTTCAACCAAAACTCGCACTTACTAAACTTGGCATACAGTTGATGTTCTCGCAGACATTACAGGACAATCCTAAGGTGTTCAGCATGTTCTTCTTCACTCTTGGAATATATCAAAATATTATCAATGAAGACTACCACGAACTTATCAAGTTCTGGCATGAACACTGAGTTCATCAAGTACATAAAATAAGCTGGTGCATTGGTAAGTCCAAAAGACATAACCAAATACTCATACAGACCATATCGAGTAGTACAGGCAGTCTTTGGAATGTCTTTCGGGCGAATCTTAATTTGATGATACCCGGATCGAAGATCAATCTTGGAAAACACCTTCGCCTCCGCTAATTGATCAAAAAGCAGATCAATGCGGGGCAGAGGGTACTTATTCTGATTGTTACCTCATTTAAGGGATGATAATCCACACATAACCTCAAACTTTGATCTTTCTTTTTCACAAAGAGGGCAGGACATCCCCAAGGTGACGAACTAGGTCGGATAAAACCTTTATCCTGTAACTCTTGTAATTGAGTTTTGAGTTCTGCTAACTCAGGTGGTGCCATCCGATAAGCTCTTCTGGATATTGGAGCAGTACCAGGTTTCAAATCAATTCTAAACTCCACTTTTCTGTTAGGAGGTAAACCCGGTAACTCATCAGGAAACACATCTGGAAACTCACATACCACGGGTATATCTTCGATTTCTTTCATAGAAGTGGCACATATCTTTTCAACAGTCCTCTTAAGAGTTGGAAGATGGATAAGAAGTTGAGATTTACAATTAAGTATGTTCACTCACAGTTCTATTCAGGATGTCTATCACAACACCATGTCATTTCATCCAATTCATACCTAGGATCACATCTATATCTTGATCCTTTAATATTATCATATCGGTGGGAAAAATATACCCACCCAAACTTATAGGCACATCGTGTACCATTTCTTTAGTACACATATGCCCCCCAGGCGATTGTATAAAGAATTTTTCTTTTGTCCCCATCGTTGGTATTTCATGTGTCTTAACAAATGTACCATTGATAAATGTATGAGATGCACCAGAATCGAAAAGCAGAATTGTAGGATGATCAGCAATAGGAAACGTACCCATCATAATTGGTTCTCCTTCTAGAATTTCTCCAACCTGAGTGCAGAACACCTTACCAACCTTCTTCTCATTCTTATGCTTCTGCACATTCTGATTTCCTGCCTTATTTTGAGTCTGTGGCTGTTGTGGTGCAAAGGCCCTGGGAACATAGGAATTGTACTGCCTCGGATGTGGGCAGTATCTTGCAAAATGACCAGTCTTCCCACAATTGTAACATGGGTAACTTTGTGGTTGAGAAGTAGGGTTACGAATACCAGGGGCATTCGGCTGTCGTGGATAAGGAAGAGCAGCAGCAGGACGAACAAATGTCTGTTGCTGGGCTTGGTATTGTGGTGGATGGTAAGAAGGACGGAAATAATTTTGGGGATGATAGATTATCTTCTGGCGCTTTTGATTGCCTCCAAAAAATCCCGAGGTTACTATTTTCTTCTTCTTAGCTTCCATGTGTTGACGGTTCTTTTCTTCATATGATATAGCAATATTTACCGTCTCATGGAAGGTAGCATTTGGGTTCTCAGTCATCATTCTCTGAATCTTACTATTTAAACCCCTGAGGAAACACTCCTTCTTCTTACGGTCAGTACCAACATGGTCTGACGCATATTGGGACAAGTGGTTGAATTTGCCAAAGTATTGCATTACTGACATATCTCCTTGCCTCAGGGAAAGAAACTCTTCAAGCTTTATGGTCATGATTCCCTCAGGAATAAAATGTGCACGGAAAGCTTTGCGAAACTCAGTCCAAGTAATGCGATGACCTTCAGGCTGAGCAGCGACAAAGTTAACCCACCAGCCTACAATGCCTCTCAACTGCTGGGCTGCAAACATGGGCTTCTGGTATTCGGTACACTCAATTAGTCCAAACTTTTGCTCCATAGTACAGAGCCAATCATCTGCCTCCATTGGTTCATCCACTCTGGTAAAGACAGGAGGACATGTGTCGGTAAAATCCACATAGGTGGTCTCATTCCTGTTATTCCGACCATGATTCCCCTGATGTGTATTCTGATTCTGATTCTGGGCCATCATGGTGGTTGCATTGACTAAGGCCGCAACTACATCGGCTAGAGTTGGTGGAACTGGTGGAGGATTTGGGACATCACCTGCATCATGAGATGAACCAGCAGCATCACAGGAGCGAGTGTGAGCAGACATCTGTTGATAAACAAACTATGCTTTATTCGCAAAACTTTATTGAACTAGATCAACAGATATTACAGACTGCAACACACTTATAATACATTATTTTTTTGTTACAACAGTCTGCACTCTGGCAAGACTTCCCACACCTCCTAAGTTTTAGAAAGCAGGGAAAAGACATATTACACATCTCACTTTCCAAACTATTTACTCCTCCTCCTCACTATCTTCCACTGGAATTAACTCCTCCTCTTTGGGATCCTCTTCTTCTTCAGGTTCTTCTTCTACTATCTCAGGATCTTCTTCTTCGATAGGATCCTCTTCACTTTCATTTGCTACACCTATCTGGTTTTCTTCTTCCTCATCGATGACATCATCATCAACGGATTCTATTTCTTCAGGGTTTTCCTCTTCCTCATCTTGACCCATCACAAGACCAAGATCATCTTGGGCTGCCTGTCGTTGATATTCAGGATCCAATAGGTTATTCAATCTTACACACTCATCATCAGCTTCCTCAGCATACTCCTCCAATTCTTCCACGTAATCCTCATGTTCTTGCACACGACCATTTGCTGCATCTTCTCGTGCCCAAGCATCATTCCTTTGATGCTTCATATACCTCCGAGATCGTCTTAACTGAGTAATCTCAGTGGCCTCTTCGATTCTATCGGCTTTAGCCCTTTCCAACTCAGCCCTAAGTCGTGCTATTTTAGCTTGTGGATCTAGATGTGGATTGTTACTACTTTCGGCAATCTCATATCTGGGGGCTAGTTGATGTAGAGGTACTCCCTTTGGTGCAGTACTCTTACGAGAAGTTTGCTTGGTAAGGGCCATCCTGAAGAAAGGTAGGTCATAAGAGATAAGGATAGATAGGTAGGACCCTGAAGGTTAGCATGAAAAGGACTGATACTACTTAACCCAAACCACTTTAAAGGGGAAGGTAATTTAAACAGGTTAATTAAACATGATGCATGAACGAACTTACGATCTAAGCATATAAGGTTTTTAAGCAATACATGTATATAAATAACTTTTATAACATAGGGCAATATATTATGCTATTCCACCACCACACTTTTAGAAATCCGAATAAGGGTCGATAGAAAAGTTTATAGGTAAGGAATAAGCAATTTGGACCCAAAATAGTCAAGTAAAAATTATTTGACTCAAAAACTTTTGAAGTTTTCACAAAAGAATACTGCAACAACTCTTTTTAATAGCGATCCGGCTCCGATACCAGCTGTGGCAGAACCTCCTAAATCCTATGGCCCACACGCATGATTATTGTCTAAATAGACTCCAAATAACCATGAATGTGTTCTATAAAACTTAAAAAGTCTGTCGGGTAAATCCTGAATCATCCATGATTCTCCGAGTAGGATCAATCATTACAAAGAGACATTGCAGTATTACAATAGTTTTATACAAATAATACACATCGGAGTAAAATAGCAGAAGGATTACATTAACATAAGTTGACAAATCTTTTACAAACCATAAGTTGGATTATTACAAACCATATAGCAGTGCAATAACAATATAACTTATTACATCAACCTTGTTTATATACTCTGCCCAAGAGCGAGGTATCCTATTCGTCGTCACTTTCCTCGACGATTGTCATGCAGCAGGATGCGAAGCATTCCTGCCCATGATGCTCACCTGCAACAAGGGTTCAATAAACCCTGAGTACAAAAGTACTCAACAAGACTGACCCGACAAAAAAGAGGGGTGAAGACTCAAGAAATGTAGGCTAGAGGGACAAGGTAAGGTTTGCAGGAGATAAGAAATTTTGCAGAAAAGCTTGAAAGAAAGAAAAGCTGTCTTGTTCAAGATCAAAAATTACCAACCACTTCTTTCTTAAACCCTAACCATTGTTCAAGTTGTTACTACGACGATGAACACCGATCGAGTCTTCTTCTCCGAGAAGCAACGGTGATTCGAATCCATTTTCATACCCAGCTAGGACCTAGGTTACTGATATGCAGGAGACTCTAACTCCTAAGCATGGCAGGTGAACCGATATGCCGGGATAACAACCGCAGCCATATATCACCACATGATACACATGAGCACTTCGACCCAGTGTACCGATATACATGGGAACTTAAACCCACAGTATAACACACTATGACATATGTGGGATCTCTGGCCCACTATAAGTCACTCCATGATATACCCGGCTACAACCATCAGTATATCACTTCATGCATGTGGATTTTCTAATTTCTTGATGTCACCAGTTCACTATCGACACGGGACCTAGGGCATCAACAGACGGAAACACTACAGAGGGACTCCGTTCCCGATGCAAGTTAGCCGTCGGGACTCGATTTATTAACTAAAAGCATGATTCCAACAGATAAAACCAATCTCATCTTTTTCATTCTTTTACCTCTGAACACTTAATTAATTAAGCAGGGCTAAGCATCACTATGCATCTTTTAGAACAGTAACAAGGAATATGACAATAAGACAGGTAATGCAGTTGGTGGGTTTTCACTCAACTCCTATTGCTTAATGCAACATATCACAGCTGAAGCAGTAAAACTTTTATAAAATAGAATAGGGTTTGAATACATCCGGGGCTTGCCTTGGTAGTCGGGGTAGATGGTTTCAGGCTCTGGATCAATTCCAACCTCCGGAGTCTGCTCTTCCTTCGGATCTATCGGAAACTATACGATGCAATGATATGCTTCAACAAGATTGAATAATAAACATGATGCTCGATGGATGCATTACCAGATTAAAGGCTTGAGTACAACTTTTCTTCACGATAAAGTTGCAAGCCACCCAAAACATACCTACTAAGTTTATTAGGGTTAGCTACATTATTTAAGAAAGTTATTAAACACATGAAATAACGTTAATTAAACCCTAATGACATGATCCAGGTAAGCGCAAACAATTAATTAAAGTGCCAAAGGTCATTAGGGTTAATGACCCAAGGTCATCAATCAATCCCAAAGTCAAACAAATCCTATAATGATTAACTTAATTAAATGGAATTAATTAATTAATTAAAATATTTAAATAAAGGCATGAAAATTAAAGTTGTCCAATTGAACTCAAAATTTTATTTTAGAAAGCTCTTGGCCTAATTAGATGGCAAAACAAATTACAGAATTAAAAACAAATTATTTTATTCATTAAAAATCATTGAAGGTTCATTTTTCAATTAAAAGGGATAATTTTAACTTATGCAAAAAGTACTCAAATTTGGCATTTCATATTTTTCCTAGGTAGATGACATCATAAAGAACATCCACAAAAATTTTTAGAATTTTTGGAGCTATACATGAATTACTATGATTTTTCCAAAAAATAGCATTTAAATTATTTTCTAAACATAGAAAAGAAAAAGGAGCACAGTGCTCCCGCGCTGACCGATGGTCCGTCGGCGGTTGACCGGTGATTACTCGTCGACGGCGAGGTCTCCGGTGACCGGACTTGAACCATCGGGCTCAGCTTGGCACGGGGAGTCGATCAGGGTGGTAAATGACACGGCGGGGTGGCGGCGGCACCCACGCCGGCGGCCATGGCGGACCGGCGGCGCGGCGGCCCGGCGGGAGAGCTCACCGAAGCTTCTCTGGCGACGGCGAGCGCATGGTTATGATCTATACATCCACGCGAGCCTAACGGGCAACAAGATGAGGCTCAATTTGGCCCCCAGCCGCAACGGCTATGCACGCGGCGGAGCGGCAAGGTCTCGCCGGTGGCGAGTCACGGCGGCCGGACTCCATGACGCGAGATGAGTGAAATTGTAGGCAGGGGTAGACGCAGGAGCTCACTACGGTTCTAGTGCGCATGCTAGTTGGATGGAAAACGGCCGGAGGCGAGCTGCAGTCGGCGGCGCTGATGGCGGCGGCGGTGCTCCGGTGAAAACGATGGTGTTCCGGTGTGTCCTGTGCACCAGAGAGCAAACCACGGTGCGCATGAGGAGCAGGAGAAGACAGATGATAGGATAGAGGGGCTGAAGTAATATATTTTCACCTTTGGCGGCGATCGATGACGAGAGAGCTCGCGGCGGCTCGGCGATCGACCGCGAGGAAGACGACGACGCGTGGGCGACTCGGGCGGGGAGAGCGAGCACGGGCTAGCTCAAACTGAGCGCAAGAATGAGGCGGAGCTTATGGAGGAGAAAATGATGGTGGGGCGCGCTCGGTGGTGGCAAATTTGGGCGGCGGAGTGAGGTCGTCGGTGATGAGTAGAAAGAAGAAAAGAAGACGACGGCGATCGACCGCGCGTATAAATAGGGCAGGGGAGGGGTGCAAGCTGCGGACACGCGGCTGGGATGCTTAGAGCGCCCGGGCGAGCTGGTGGCCGTGGCATGTGCGGCCTGCACGGCGGTGGACGACGGCGCGACTTGAGAAGCCGGCGATGGCGGCCGACGATAGGGTTAGGTGCTGTTCGCAATAATTACAGAAGTGCCCTTCGTTCAAAATTATAAATTACTCTAAAATTTATATAAGAACTTGAAAATCTCCAAAAATATCATTTACATAACTTTTCAAGATCTACACTTTTAATTTAACCAGCATCCTCAAATTCTATTTGGATTTTGAAATGTGAATTCAAATTCAAAAGGGGAATAAAACCCTAGAAAAAAACATTTGAAATTACTTTTGATTTTTCAATAAAAATTGAAAATCTTCAAAACTATGAAATGTTTAATTTTTGAAACCAAACCTTTTTTATATACAAAGGTTTCCCAAATTATGCATAATTTTTGAATTATGGTTTTAAAATCAAAAAGGGCCAAATGCTGGAAAACTGTATTTTCAAATTTATTTGAAATTATTTTTTGTACCTTGAAAAACTTTGAATTCCAACTTTGTATCTCTTGTCAAGATCTACAAACTATCTTTTTAGAGTATCCCCAAATTTCTTATAAATTTTGAATTATAGAAAAGGGGATAAAACTAGGTTTTGAAATAAAGGGTTTTTAAAACCGAATTCAAACTCGATTTAGTTTCTAATTTAATTGTTTGGTTATTAGTGATCACATACATCATCCAAGGATATTTTTAGGTCAATGACCCAATGACACCCTTGGTTGACCAAGTTGACTTTTGAAAAACATTTTATAGCTTTCTAATTTGAATTTAAATTTGAATTGCAACACTTGGGAATAAGCTTTGAAATCCAAATTCAACTTCAAATATGGAAATCATTTTTAGGGTTGGACTTAGATTTATACACTATGCTTGACACTAGTGTAAACACGGTTTACACCTCAAGTACATAGAATATAAACTAAGTATTTGAGATGACATACGAAAGTGGGGTTTTATTATTTCATGTGACCACACATTCCAGAAAAACAATCAACCTATGAAATGTAAAAATGTTTTAGTTAATGCACATCAAGGTTGACCTAATCATGAATGCTTTGCAGTGCATATGATGACATGGTAAGTTTTAGTTAATATAACACCAAAGGTGTTACAGTGGATGAAGAGAGTTACTAATATGTGTTTTAATTAATAATTATAATCCCATGATGGTGATTAATAATAATCCGGTGACGGTGACTTTATGAAGCTTCGTCCTCGCCCCCGTCCACATTGGTTTGTGCCTCCTTGTGCAGTTGTGCGCCGGCGACACCTAGCCTCTGCACCCGTCCGTCGTGTGATCCGTCCGGTCTCCAAGGGCTTGTTTGGAAGGGTGGCCCAGGGGGTGGCTGTGCCCATTTGGGCTCACTCGTGGTGTTTGGGGTCACTTTCTCCTTTTCTAGCCTGGCCTACCAGGGCCAAATGCACCCCCTCCATTGGGCTCCACTCATACACCAGAATCTCACGTACGAGTCGAGCACGGCTGCTTGCGGCGCAAAGAGGGCGATTTCGACTGCCGGCGGGTGGCCGTGGCGGGCTCGCGCGGGAGCGTTGAAACCTCTTCGGGCGCTTCCCCGACCATGAAATCCATGGCCTATACAGCTCCTTCCCCTCCCTGCCCTCTCCTTCTCCCCTCTTCCCTCCATGTTCTTGCACTCCCGTGAGAAACCGGCTAGGGTTTGGGATGGTGCACGGCGACGACGAGATGGTCGACGGTGGGCTTCGTCTCTATTCCCCCATCGCAGATCTACTAGGTCACAGTGACGCACCTCCTTCCAAGCTGGGACTCCTGGCGGCTCATTTCTTCTTCCTCGGTGCCAGTGGTGACCTAGGGTTTGGAGCAGAGTGCATCTGCTTCCTCTGCTTCCTTGCCTGGTGCTTCTTCCTCGGCTCAGTCTTCTTCTTTGCCGCTGCTTCCCCGTGCCTCCTTCGAGCACCCCAAGGTGATATCCACTTACGTAGGACTCTGTTACTCCTCATGTTATGTCTGCCTTCTTTACGATTCTCTGTTTCATGTGGATTACTTCTTTGTTAAGTATGGTATCCTTTGTATTGGATTGTGCTATGAGTTTATTTTTTTAGTCTTTAAAGTTCTGGTATGTGTTTGTCAGTTGCTCGTATGAGTTTCTTTGTGGTCGATGATGTTGTCCATTTTAGCACTGGGAGACTTCTTGATTGAAGCAGTCGTGGTGTGTTCATAAGCTACTTGTCCCTGTTGATGCCTACCAGGGCTATAGAAGTGTAGATGTTAATTTATTTTACATGCATGTAGATGGATCTTGCTTCTAGAAATCAAGCATTGTTGGTGAGACAGGCTACTGGCATGATTGTTACCATATGGTTTCTGTTATTGTTTCTACCCTGAAAAGAAAGAAGCCTGACAGTGATGAAGAGGCTGAGCCCAACCCACTCCTATATAACCTTAGAAGTGATGCTGAACAACATAGGCAGAGAACCATCCTGGCCATCTACCATTTCTCAGATATAGAATGCATTAATATGATTAGGATGAGGAGGGCACCATTCTTTGGGCTATGCAACCTGTTTAGGACCAGGGGACTCCTTATTGACAATGCTGGTGTGTCAATTGAGGAACATGTTGCAATGTTCCTTCATGTTGTTGTTGGCCACAACCAAAGGTTCAAGGTAGTCCACCAATGCTTTAGAAGGTCAATTGAAACTGTCCATAGGCACATCCATCAGATTTTGTATGCTGTTGGTGAGCTCAGAGAGGAAATGATCAGGCCCCCATCCACCCAAACTGATGCTAAGATCCTAGATAGCCACAAATGGTACCATACTTCAAGGTAACCCCAAATAACATGATCTCACACATTTAACCATAAGTAGCCATGGCTCCTGTAACAGAACCGCCCAATTTATATAAGCATAAGTCCAAATTAACCTGCTGAGACAACTTAAGTTGCACCTAAGCCCATACAAACCCGGTAGTTCGTGAAATCACGAAGGATTTCAAACCAACTTACAACCAAGATCGTACATAGTTCAACAACCACAGTCCACATGTTACATAAGTTCACAAATACATCGGAGTTTACAACATATTATTACAACACCTTTGAATAAAGAATAGCAGAAGCAAATTACTTTGAAGACACCCACACTCATAATTTATTTAAATACGGTGCCAGCTCATACTCAAATCTAACAAAAGCATTGAGATAAGATATAAGGAATGACCGTACCCATGGTTTGATTATCTCCCATAGCGGGATAGGAACCCATCTTGCAGCCATAGCAACCTAGATGAACACCTGCAATAAGTAGGAGTAAAACCCTGAGTACGAGAATGCCAGTAGGAGTATGCAAAGCTTTATAGGTGGGTAGCTGACTTATACATTTACAAAAAAAGTTTGAGCTTATTAAGAACAATTATTATAACCTTCTGGCATTGTATTTTATAGTCATTAACCTTATCATGCTAGATTAGCACCTAAACTAAAAAAGCATGGTATAAATTATTCAGCAAGAATAGTAACCACTTCCGGTTGAGCATGTTTCAACATCAACATCATAACCATCTCATCTCTTTGTTTAAGTTCTTACTACGTGCCGCTGCTCAAGTCAAGTGTTCACTGTCCAGGAACGATGGCGATTATAATCGATTACTAACCAGCTGGCGATTTATTCCCCACACAAACCCAAACAACCTGTTCCTTGGTCGCCTTAGGTCATCGACCGACTATTCGAGTAAAGTCGTGAGTCCAACAGGTACCATCGTATCTGGGGACCGCTCGGCTGCAAGTCTTGAGGTAGACAAGGAATATAAGTAATGCATCAACGGTTTCATGCAACGCCTATAACTTAATGCATCAAACAAGTAAAAGGACGTAAGTTAGATATTTACAACCACAGGAAGAAATGCTCTGGGGCTTGCCTTCCTTAGAAGAATGAGGTCGATTCTCTAGGTATTCGTACAACTCCAAGTCTTGCTCTTTGTTCCCAATCACCTCCCGTGCGAGAACTTCTCCTTCTGGCTCCTCGGCTTCACGACGGGTGTTCTCTCGTGTGGTCCTGTATGATGCGTATGTGCATATGAATATGACGAATGCACATGGGATGAAACTAGTATATGATGATGATGAATGCTTTCATATGAAATGGTAATAGGTAGTCAACATCATCCAAGAACATATGTACTATCAGCACATGGCATCTACCGCATCCTCTTCTACGATAACTACTACATAAGCATTAAAAAGGAAACATCATACAACTAGCACATCATCAATTCTAAACATATAAATGTCATCCACTTATTATAAGCATCAACCATAAACAACGATGCATATATATACACATAAACACCACACATGAGTTGCAAACTTTAGAGCAATTATATAGTAACAATATATTCTAGACATCAAACTAAACCTACTCAAAAGCACTAACAGATTATACCCTTCACACAAGCATAAAGAAACATTATAAATAGCATGAAATGATAAAGCAAAGCACTAACAATCACATATATAATTAAGGACAGAGTTGCATCATATATTTATCTTGCACAGAAAATTCTACAGAAATTACAAGAGCATAATCATTCCTAATATAGCCTGCCATAAAAATTTAAGGGTAAAATAGTAAGTATTTTAGTATACACAAAAATGATAAGACAACACATTTAAATAGACATAAAAATACTTTGCACAAAGAAAAGTGTGAAACAACAGATCTCATATCATAGTTAGCTACTAATTAGCATAAGAACAACCCATAAAAATAATCATGCATAAATTCCTCATATATTATTTATTATGAATTTCTAAACATATAAGAGAAATTAGCACAAAAACTGAACAGAGCAATATTCCTATAAGACATGGACAACAAACATTTTTCACAGATCAAGAATGGCATAACAAGACTAACAAAACTAGAATCACATTTTTCTGAGCCATATATGATTTACTATGCATTTCCAAAATTATCAAGCAATACAACAATTAAATAAAGCTCTACAGAAAAGTATCAAAAACATGGCATATACTATTTTTACCAGGTAGGTCCGCTCAAGACAAGCACGATAAAATTTGTTTCACTCAAATCGCAGCAATATTCGTCAAAATATGAATTTTATAAGCATTTTACCATTTTGTGGAAATCATTTTCGAATAGACCAAAAATCCATATAGGATAGGTGCTTTGCAGAAAAGCCCCTAGACTTTTCTCAAATTATTCGCAATATTCGTTAAAATATGAATTTTATAAGTATTTTACCATTTTCTAAAAATCATTTTCGAATAGACCAAAAATCCATATAGGACAGGTGCTTTGCTGAAAAGCCCCTGGACTTTTCTCAAATTAACCGAGCCTGGATTTGAACTTCCTTCTCTCTGGCGTACTTGCACTAGCACCCTCACCTTTTCATGAATTCGCAGACGACGTCCTTTGCGGGATTTGGAACAGAGGGATGCGTTGGAGCTCGCGAATCCGGCCGGGGAAGGCTCGCCAGCGGCGTAGGGATGGCGGCGGAGAACCCAGAGGCTCACCCGCACCTGGTGGTGATCGCAGTTTGGCCCGCGGTGGCCCCTGGTGCCTTGGCCACGTGCGCCAGCGGCATGCTTGGTGGCGCGTGGAAGAGCATGATGGCGACGGGCAGCAATTCAGCGATGCGAAGCCCTATTCGGTCCAATCAGCGGGTGCGCGAGCACCAGGGCGACGACGCGAAGGAGGCGCTCGTGGAGGAAGAGGCAGAGAGGCGCGTGGTGAAGCTAGCCACACAGACTACAAACTTCACTGGAGCTCCGGGCATGGCGGAACGGCTTGGAGGCCCTCTCCTTGGCGCATTTTGTGCTGCTGCCTGGCTCAGACGATGGCGCGAAGGATGGCGAGTCCGGACGTGGGCAATTACGGGTGATAGCACGGTGGGGAGGCGGCTGGGTCGGCAAGAATGCGACGACGCTTTGCCCTGTCTGCAATGGGGAAGAAGGCCAGGTGGGGGAGGCAGGGAGAGAGTGGGAGGAGGAAATGGGAGAGTGACGGAGTGGGTGAGGGCGCTGCGGCGCCTTAACACGGCTGGCTGGGCCACTGCCGCCCGCGACCGCCGGTGGCCGATCGCCACGCGGCGCGCGCGGCCTGGCCTGGTCGGCCCGATATTTTGCAGCCATCATTTTCCTGACGGCCAAAGGACTTCCGTCACAGAAATACTGTTTTCATGCCCCCAAACTGATTTCTTTCTTGCTCTATATCTCCTAAATTATGCCGAATTAGACCAAGTGTATATTGAATGAAATGTATCCCATGAATAGTAGACCATTTAATCTTCAATGACCATGGCCAAATTGTGCCTAGATTTTGAAATACAAAATTCCAAATGAAAATACCTCATAAATTCATTTTAATTGAAAAATAGCCCCAAAACCTGCCTTTTTTAACCTTTTTGAACATTGTCCAATCATTTTCACAAAAAGTGAGAACTAAAACTTTTGTTCCTTATAAAATTATCAACAAAAATGATTAAGGGTGCACACACATGTATTGACTCTAGCTATCCATTCAAAGCAAGTTAAACCAAATCATTTCAAGGTCAAATCTAGTCAAACCAACCATGCAAGCATAATTAGCCAAAGTTGTTAACATAAACATTGATTCATTTTGCATTCTAAATATGTCTAAATGTGTTTAGTGAGCAACAAGGTCAAACACTTTCATTAACAATCATGTTCACATGCACTTTAAGCACAATTTGAACAATTCAAGCATCACACATGATATGACACTTAACCTTCATATTAATGCCATGCATAATGATGCTTATGATAATGAATGCAAGTGCTTATGCATGCTTAACACCAGGGCTGTTACAACTCCCATTGATCTTATTCTAGTTGCAAAATTTTATCGGATGTTGTTGGTTTCATTGATGGCACTCATGTGCTGACAAGGGTGCCTAGGAGGATGCAGCAACCTTTCAGAGGTAGGAGGATCAATCCCACATAGAATGTCATGGCTGCTTGTAACTGTGACATGAAGCTCACCTTGCAGTTAAGAGTGCCGCCGATCGAGTTCGTCAAAAGGATCGCCTGTTGATATCACCACTGGAGAGAGAAAAGCTAGGGTTTGAATCGCAGATGAAAAATGGGCCGCGGTGGAGGAAGCATTATATGGGCCTGTGGGTACAGGATTTCCGCTGCCGTGCGCACGACCCTCGAGGAGAAGTTCAAGCGGTTTGGGTAATCATGACCTGGAGGAAATTTCGGCGCATAAAGTATTTTATACTCCGAAATTGGGGGGCATATGTTGACACCGTTTTTCGGCACGTGTCAATAAGGATCGGGAGACTGAACTAAATCGGCAAGAGGGTGGTTGTTCTTTAGCATTGCTTCTGAGTTGCCGATGGGTGGTGAAGGACATGTTGATCTCATATGTTGCCGATGAAGCTAAAGAGCTATTACCGATAACATGGGCAGGAAGGCTAGAAGGTTGTTGTCGATGCCAGGGATGTGCCGATAAGGAGATGACTTCATCGTGATGGGAGCGGACGGAGGATCGGCGACACGAAGCTTATAATTTTTCGTATTGTAGTTTAAGTCCAACTCATATACAAGTTTTATTTCTTTTTCAAGAAATAGAGTTCGTATAAGGAATTAATTTATTTCTTCTATAGTTGAGCTTTACGTATTAGATTAGGACTTTTGATTAGCAGAGTATAAATATATGCCGAAGGGCATTGTAATGGATATCTAAGCATCAATAAACAAATCTACTTTTTATTTTACTTTACCATTACTTTACTTTTCGATGACTTCGCCAAGTACCTTTTCTTTTTCAATGAGTTCTTTCAAGAATCGACGGGCTGCATCAACTTGATCTCCGACGACCTTGCAGGTTCCGCGTCTACCGAGCACGACTCAGGCTTTGACTTCTGGGCGTATCGCTGTCGTCTCGTCTGATCTGTTCAACAGTTATCGAATACTTTCTGAGCTTTGGCGTCCGGGCGTATCGCTGTCGTCTCGTTCAGATTTTATTCAAATTTATTATCCTTGTCGATTAACAGGTCAAATCGACTGGCATGCTTCGGATATCGATTTTGGGTATTAGCCCGGTGTGTTTGTAGATATAATTTTGCATCAACATATCTTTTGGCACGCCTAGTGGGACCAAGTCAACAGACCTATCATGAAGAATCCTGCTGATATCCATCCAGAGAACATCATTGAGATATCAGAGTCAGATCTCAAGGAGGATCAGAAGCTAGCCATGGAAAAAGCTATGGAGGATTACAGGAAACTCTGCTTGAAGTCTTTCAGCATGAATAGGGGCGGAGAAGTCATCCAGAAGCAAGATCTGCCGTTGCCTCGACAGGTAACCTTTGACTCCAACCCTGGTAAATTATAGGAGATGGTTAATTCTGCATTAAATCAAGCTTTGATCAACCACTCCACCGTGCTTTCCAATACTGTCTACAATGCTGTTGTGCAAACGTTAAGAGACGGACAAGCACTAGGTTATGTCAGGCCAGTATATCATCAGCCAGGATCGGCATCTACCAGTACTCCATCGGTAACTCCAGCCGTTAAGAGTATGGAAGTGCCTACTCCTCCAGTTACATCAGGGCCACCTATCATTGAAGGTACGCTGATAGGATTAGATCTAACGTCTCAGGAGAGGCCTAGCACTCAGTTGAGCACAGATCTATCGGCATCGGCAATATCAGGTCCTTCAGGTCAACACAGTCAGGTTGCTGTTAATTGGTGGGGATACGGGATGCCTCCAGGTCCATCTACTGTCAACTCTGGACTGCCTTAAGTGTATGATGTAGCAGGGAAGGGTCCAATGACATCGGCTACTCCAATTCGGCCGATGGCTCAAGTGTCACATTATTCTACTACGCCTCCTGCTATACAGCCATTGTCAATGGGATTCTACGCGCCTCCGCAATAGATATATTATGCGAATCCATTGGCTAATCCTCCACCAGTTCAACAGAGAGTTTCCACTACAGGGCAGCCCATAGTGCCATTCATATCTCAATCTAGATTACCTGCAGTTCAGGGCAATTATGCTGGTTATCATCCACCTGTACAAGAGCATCAATTGTCCGCAAGCTATCAGCCATCGGCAAGTCAGATGCCGATGAGTTATAATCTCAATTGGTCAGGGCAAGCGTCAGTTCAGCAATCTGCAATTCAGCCAAGTTACCAGGCAATGGGGACTCAGCAGTATAGTCCACAGGCAACTTTCCAGGATCAAACATCGGCAAAACAGCCGATGAACTTTACTCCACAGATTGGTGCCGTAACTATGCCGATTCCTCCAAGCCAAATGCCACATGGGTATGTAGAAGCATATCAGTCAACGCCTCCAGTGGAGATTCAGCCAGTGCATCGGCAAGATCAGGATGCACTCTTAACCGATAAGATTGCAGAAGTGATGAAAGAATAATTTGGGATTCAGCCCAAGATTAATACTTACTCTTATCGGACTCCGTACCCTTCATCTTATGATTCAATTCCTTTCCTAAATCGGTACAAGGTGCCAGATTTCACTAAGTTTTCTGGGCAAGATGATACATCAACGATGGAGCACATCAACCGATTCATCATCCAGTGCAGAGAGGCACCGAACAGAGATGAGCTGAGGATCCATTTATTCTCGTCCTCTTTGTCTGGATTAGCATTCGTGTGGTTCATCTCATTACCACCAAACTCCATTCTTACTTGGGCTAACCTAGAGAGACAATTCCATAAATACTTCTTTGCTGGTGTCCATGAGAAGAAGCTTACCAATTTGATGAAATTGAGACAACAAAGCGACAAATCGGTAGAGAGTTTTGTGCAAAGGGTACGAGACATGAAGAACAGGTGCTACAGCCTAGTGCTTGATGATCGCCAGTTAGCTAGTTTGGCTTTCCAGGGTTTGTTGCCGCATCTCAGGGACAAATACGATGCTCAGGAGTTTGAAAGCTTAAGCCATATTGTGCAGAGGATCTCTGATCAAGGTGCTCAAGCTCCAGAACATAGGAAGGGCTGGAACGGGAAGGTATCCTTTGTAGAAGAGGCAGAGGAATCAGACTCAGATGAAGAACCAACTATCGGCCTGGCTGAGTGGGTAAAGGGTAAGAAGCCTATGTCTTGTCCCTTTGGTCAGAAAGAGCCAGAGAAATTCACGTTTGACATCATGAAGGCCGATAAAATATTTGATCTGCTACTTCAAGAAGGCCAAATCAAGTTGTCACCCAACCATGTGATTCCATCGGCAGAAGAGCTGAAGAAGATGAGGTACTACAAATTTCATAATGCAACTTCGCACAGTACCAATGACTACAAGGTTTTTAGACAGCAGTTGCAATCGGCAATTGAATCTGGGAGGATCAAGTTTGACAATTCTAAAACTCAGAGGCCGATGAAGATTGATCAACATCCTTTCCCTTCAAACATGGTGGATGTCGTAAATAAAGCCAAAGTGTTGACATCGGCAAACGCTAAAAGGAGAGCATCAGTGGATTCTAGAAATCAAGCTACTGCCGATGACTTGAAAGGGAAAGAGGGAGTTGAAGAGAGCAGTAGTTCAAGAAGACCTCCTAGACTTGCTCCGTACAAGATTTCAAGTGACCGCTATCGACATCGGCAAGAGGAGTTGCGTCGGGAAGCGTGGCATCGGCACGAAGATCATTGGAGATGCCCCTTCTTCATCTACTGTTGGGAAGAAGGCATTAAATTGCCTACTGTGGATAACTGCCCCGAGTGCAATGGTTATGATCGAGCCGGTCGGGCAAAAAGAAGATCGCGCTATGGTGATCGGAGCAGATACATCGGTATGCCGATCAGAGAGAGGGCATCGATACATGATCGGCTGGGGGG
>CM041632.1:55506424-55520769 GCA_023333625.1 Bothriochloa decipiens
CCCCCCGCGCACAGCAGCGTGCCGGGAGGTACCGGTACTGGCCCCCGTGCGCCCGATTAACCCTTGCCCACGCGGCGCCTGCCCTCACGTGCTTCGATAGTGGCTGGAAGTGGAACAATATGGACGGACCATCATGCCTTACCCGCTCTACTCCGACTCCGACTACGACTCCAGCTACTATGATCCCACGCGAGAGTGTTTCCACGTCGACATAGCCGCCGCGTCGGGCGACGACGATGCTGATCCCGCAGAGACGTCCACGCCACCGGCTGCAACAGGTGGACCCCTCCTCCTGGCGGGACAGGAGGAAGGGCCCCCTGCCGCGACCAATGACCCGTACGATTCGCAGGGCGCTCGCGTCGCCTAGCTCGCGTAGGTCCGGGAGCTTCGAGCCAAACTCGACGAAGACAAAGAGCGACTGCGCCAGCTCGAGCGTACCCTCGAGCAAGACAATCGGAATCCCCCAGGCGGAGGGGCTCGGGCTCGAGCGCGGCAAGTTCAGCGGCAGATTGTGGGCGCGGATACGGTTACACGTCCCGCCTTCAATCGAGCCAGCCAGAATGTCGTCGCGGCAACCATGCTTCTTCGCAACATGCCAGCCCCCTCGAATCCTGAAGCCCAACGAGTCCAACAGGAGATCCAGGGCCTTCTCGAGGTGGCCGCCATCCAGCAGGCCGAAAGTTCTGCCTCGAGGCGTCGAGGTGCGGCCTCAGGGCAACACCACGAACCCTCGCGGCATAAGAGGCAGGCCTCGACCCAGCCGGTAGACTCCCCCCATTCGAAGGGGGCGGTCATGGCCCACGATCGCGTTCGTGACAAGTGCGAGCCTCGTGATGCGCGTCACGACATCAACGAACACCGCAGACGCAAGAGCGGTGACGCCGAGGCGCGAGGCTACAGCGCTCATCGGGGCGGACGCTACGACAGCGACGAGGACCGACGTCGATCCCCGGATCCGCCGGGACCTCGAGTCTTCAGCCGTGCGATTCGCAACACGCCGCTGCCTAGCCCCTTCAGACCCCCGACAAGTCTCGTCAAATACGACGGTGAGACAAAGCCTGAGCTCTGGCTTGCCGACTTCAAGCTGGCGTGCCAGCTTGGTGGGGCCCGCGACGACAGCGCCATCATTCGACAACTCCCACTCTTTCTCTCCGACACCGCACGACGGTGGCTCGAGGAGCTTCCCCCTAACCAAATCTATGACTGGTCCGACCTGGTCAGGGTTTTCGAGGGGAACTTCAAGGGCACCTATGTGCGTTCGGGCAACAGGTGGGAACTCCGAGGCTGCAAACAGAAGCCCGGGGAATCCCTTCGCGACTTTACTCGACGTTTCTCCAAGCAGCGTATTGAGCTTCCCCACGTCACCGACGAAGAAGTGATCCTGGCTTTCATTGCCGGGACCACCTGCAAGGAACTGGTCCGGGAGGTCGGGCGTGCTTCCCCAAAGACCGCCGACGAATTGATGGACATCGTGGCCAAACTTTGCCGCCGGAGAAGAGGCCGTCGGTGCCTTCTTCGACGGTGGCAAAGGCCAAACGCAAGCCAAGGCGGCCAACCCTGAGGGTTCGAACCAGGGCGGCAAGAAAGGGGGCAAGAAGAAGAAGAAGAACCCGCGAGGCAAGCGCGAAGACGCCCCTGACGACGACCTCGTGGCGGCTGTCGAGCGCAAGAAGCCTCGAGGTCCTCCCGAAAAGGGCCTCTTCGACGAGATGCTCAAGAAACCGTGCCCATATCACAAGGGCCAGGCCAATCACACCCTCGAAAACTGCCGGATGCTCAAAAGGCATTTCGGGGGTACGGTTCGAGGAAAGGAAGAGGAAAAGGAAGAGCCCGACGACAAGAATGACGACAAGGTTGATGGGTTCCTCGAGGTGCAGGACTGCTACATGATCTACGGGGGACCTACCGCCCGGCTCACCCCTCGACAGCGTAAGTCGGGAGGTATTCTCCACTCAAGTCGCCACCCCTCGATTCTTGGACTGGTCCGAGACGGCTATCACGTTCGACCGTGATGACCATCCGGACCACGTCCCGAACCCGGGGCTCTACCCGCTTGTTGTCGACCCTGTCATCGTCAACACCCGCTTCTCCAAGGTCTTGATGGACGGAGGCAGCAGCCTCAACATCATCTACTCCGAGACCCTCGACCTTCTCGGAATCCCAAGGGAAAAGCTGAAACTCAGCGCCGGGGGCTTCCACGGCATCGTGCCAGGCAAAAAGGCTATTCCCATTGGGTGCATCGATTTGCTGGTATATTTCGGTACTCCCGCAAACTTCCGAAAGGAGATCCTCACGTTCGAGGTAGCCCCGTTTCGAGGCACATACCATGCGATCATTGGGCGACCGGGCTATGCCAAGTTCATGGCAGTTCCCAACTACACTTACCTCAAGCTCAAGATGCCGGGCCCCAACGGTATCATCACCGTCGGCCCCTCCTTCGAGCACGCATACGACTGCGACGTCGAGTGCGTCGAACACGCGGAAGCCCTTGAGGAGACGGCGATGCTTGCAGCCACTCTCGAGGCCCTCGCCGACGAGATCCCCGAACCCAAGCGACATGCCGGCGGCTTCGAGCCTGCCGAGGACACGAAGAAGATCCCCCTCCACCCGAGTTGCTCCGAGGGGAAGGCGCTGCTCATCAGCACCTCCCTCGATGCCAAATAGGAAGCAGTGCTCGTCGACTTTCTCCGCGCGAACGCCGACATGTTTGCGTGGAGTCCCTCGGATATGCCGGGCATACCGAGGGAAGTCGCCGAGCACGCCTTGGAGATCCGCCCCGGGTCTAAGCCTGTGAAGCAACGCCTGCGCCGCTTCGACGAGGAGAAGCGCAGGAGCATCGGGGAAGAAGTCAACAAGCTCTTGGCAGCCGGATTTATCAAGGAGGTCCACCATCCTGAGTGGTTAGCTAACCCTGTAATAGTCAAAAAGAAAAATGGGAAATATAGGATGTGTGTAGATTACACCGGCTTGAATAAAGCATGTCCTAAAGTCCCATTTCCCTTGCCACGCATCGATCAAATCGTTGACTCGACGACGGGATGTGAGACCCTCTTCTTTCTCGACGGCGGGATGTGAGACCATCAGATCCGGATGAAGGAGTCTGACCAGCTCGCGACTTCCTTCATCACCCCCTTCGGCATGTACTGCTATATTACTATGCCCTTCGGCCTTCGAAACGCCGGGGCAACGTACCAGCGGTGCATGCTCCACGTTTTCGGAGAACACATCGGCTCGACGGTCAAGGCCTATGTCAACGACATCGTGGTCAAGACCAAAAAAGTCGAGGATCTCGTCTCTGACCTCGATGCCGCGTTCAAATGCCTCCGGGCGAAGAGCATCAAGCTGAACCCCGAGAAGTGTATCTTCGGCGTCCCTCGAGGCATGCTCTTAGGGTACATAGTCTCTCAGCGCGGCATCGAGGCCAACCCGGAGAAGATCTCGGCGATCATCAAGATGGGGCCCATTCGAGACCTCAAAGGCGTTCAGAGGGTCACAGGATGCCTGGCAGCCCTGAGCCGCTTCATCTCCCGTCTCGGGGAAAAGGCGTTGCCCCTCTACCGCCTTTTGAAGAAATCAGAGCACTTCGAATGGACCCTCGAAGCCGAGGAAGCCCTCTCAAAGCTTAAGTCTACGCTAGCCTCGCCCCCGATCCTAGTACCTCCTCATCCGGCCGAGCCCCTCCTCTATGTCGCCGCAACCACCCAGGTGGTCAGTGCAGCTATAGTGGTCGAGAGGGCAGAAGAAGGGCACACCCTGCCCGTTCAAAGGCCAGTATACTTTGTCAGTGAAGTACTCTCGGAGACCAAGGCCCGCTACCCTCAGATTCAGAAGCTGTTGTACGCTCTAGTCCTTACGCGGCGCAAACTCCAACATTACTTCCAAAGCCACCCGATAAACGTGGTCTCGTCCTTCCCCCTCGGGGAGATAATCCAGAATCGGGAGGTCACAGGGAGAATCGCTAAGTGGGCAGTCGAGCTCATGGGCGAGACCCTCACTTTCGCACCGCGAAAGGCCATCAAGTCACAGGTGCTGGCGGATTTCGTGGCCGAATGGACCGACGCTCAACTACCGCCCGTACAGATCTAGGACGAACTATGGACCATGTACTTTGATGGGTCGATGATGAAAACGGGAGCGGGCGCGGGCCTGCTCTTCATCTCGCCCCTCGGGGTTCACATGCGTTACGTAATTCGACTCCACTTTGCAGCCTCGAACAACGTCGCGGAGTACGAGGCCCTCGTGAACGGACTACGCATCGCTATCGAGCTCGGGGTTCGACGCCTCGAAGCTCGGGGCGACTCGCAGTTAGTCATCGATCAAGTCATGAAGGCTTCGAGCTGCCGCGAACCTAAAATGGAAGCGTACTATCAAGAGGTCCGCAAATTGGAAGACAAATTCTACGGCCTCGAATTAACCCACATTGCTCGACGCTACAACGAGGCCGCAGACAAGCTCGCAAAGATCGCGTCAACCCGAGGCACCGTGCCACCCGACGTCTTCGCAAAAGATCTCTACAAGCCATCAGTTGACTTCGCGGGTGAACACGAACATCCGTCTAAGGGGATCGAGCCTCAACCAACCCAGGCCCCCTCGACCGGGGCCGAGGTCATGGACCTCGAGGTATCATCCCCTCGAGCAAGCGACGAAGCCGATTGGCGTAAGCCCTTCCTCGAATACCTTACTCAAGGGGAGCTGCCAGACGACCGGAACGAGGCTCGACGCATTGCGCGAAGGGCCAAAACCTACGTCCTCTTCGGTCCAGACAAGGAGCTCTATCGACGGAGCCCGACCGGAGTTTTGCAGCGTTGCATCACCGTCGAGGAAGGCAAAAGGTTACTCAACGACCTACACTCGGGGGCTTGCGGTCATCATGCTACGCCCAGGACCCTCGTCGGGAACGCTTTCCGACAAGGCTTTTAGTGGCCGACCGCTGTCTCTGACGCCATCAGCCTCGTCCGCTCATGTGAGGGGTGCCAGTTCTATGCCAAGCAGACGCACCTCCCTGCGCATGCTTTGCAAATGATCCCCCTCACATGGCCGTTCACCGTATGGGGGCTCGACCTCGTTGGTCCCCTCAAAAGGACAACTGGAGGCTTCACCCACCTGCTCGTTGCCATCGACAAGTTTACCAAGTGGACCGAGGCCCGGCCTATCGGCAATATCCGCTCCGAGCAGGCGGTCGAGTTCTTCACCGACATCATTTATCGCTTCGGGGTCCCGAACGTCATCATCACTGACAACGGCACACAGTTCACTGGCAAGAAGTTTTTGGATTTCTGCGATCGCCATCACATCCGCATGAACTGGTCCGCGGTTGCTCATCCTCGAACTAATGGCCAGGTCGAGCGCGCCAATGGCATGATTTTGCAGGGACTCAAGCCGAGAATCTTCAACCGCCTTAACAAGCACGGCAAGAAGTGGGCCATCGAGCTGCCCTCGGTCCTATGGAGCCTAAGGACAACACCCAGTCGAGCCACAGGATTTACCCCGTTCTTCATGGTCTACGGGTCTGAGGCCATCCTCCCCATCGACCTCGAATACGGGTCCCCTCGATTAAAAGCCTACAACGAGCAGACGAACGAAGAAGCCCTCGCAAACGCCGTCGACCAACTCGAAGAAGCTCGAAACATGGCCCTCCTCAACTCCGCAAGATACATGCAGAAGCTTCGACGCTACCACGACAAGCATGTGCGCAAAAGGGACCTTCGAGTGGGCGACCTCGTCCTACGACGGCGACAGAGAAATAAGGGCCGGCACAAGTTAACTCCACCGTGGGAAGGCCCCTTCATCGTAGCAGAGGTGTTGAAGCCCGGAACCTACAAGCTCGCTAACGACAAAGGCGAAATCTTCAACAACGCATGGAACATCGACCAGCTACGTCGCTTCTATCCCTAGTCGATGCCTTCTACTTACGTTTTCGCATAACGGAATGCTTTCGATCACAAGCTCAATTTCCTTATACATATAAGAGGTAGCCTCGACTCTGCTCCCCCAGAGCCGAACCTCCCTCGGGGGCTATAAGGGGAGGAACCCCCCGAAGTCCCCAAAAAACTCGCATGATTTTTCAAAACTCAAAAAGTCTATTTTCTCCCACGCACCTCGATACGTTCTAATACTTAGTCAAAAACGCAATGCCAATGTCCTAAGCGTCGAGGGCTATCGAGCCAGGAGACCACCTATGCCCCAGGGCTACGGTACCTCCACTCGCTCCCCGACGAGGGGCACGAACATGCGTCGAATTCGCTAAGTAAGAAACGTTATCAGGAACGCGAGAAAGAAAAAGACTTAAAAATCATACACTTTCTAAGTCTCGAGGTCCACTCTGCCTCGATATGCCTCGACATGGGTTGATACTAAGTCGAAAACGACACGAGAAGGTCCGAAAGGTCGAGGGATGTCGGGTCGGGAGACCGCCGACGCCCCAGGGCTACGGCACCTCCACTCACTCCCCCCTTCGAAGGGCACGATGGTGTGACGAAATCGATAAAAGTAGGGTCCGGATCAGGCAGTAGAGACAGAGAAGACTTAGAGCACACTTAGACATATACATACGAATATAAATGTACATTGTCTCGAGGCTTCGCGACCTCGAGAACAAAAGATTACAAGATTTCTTACAAAGGCCTCTTTGCCCAGGTTTGGCTCACAGGCCATCATCCTCAGGAGGCGGAAGCACCTCACGCTCGAAGATGCTCGCGAGACGACCGCCAGGTTCCTCGGCAGCCTCGACCAACCCCATGAAGACGGCTTCGTTCTCCTCGTCAGTCTTCGAAGGGTCGCTGACGAAGCCGTGGGACACGACCTCCATGTCGTAGATGTAGCCGGAGCCGATGACCGCCATCGCCCGCTTCACGCCGACATGAAGGGCGCCCCGCACCTTCTCCTTAACCACGCGGCCGAGCTCGAACAGCCGGTCAAGGAGAGGGGCCCCATGGACGTCATCCGCGGCCGCTTCGGGATGAGGGACGTCGAGGCTGTCACAGACCATATCGAGCATACCGCCGAGCTCGCCGGTCAGCTTCACCTCGGCCGTGTACGACTTCTGAAGCAGGCCGAGATCGCGATGAGCCCGAGTCAGCTCCTCCTCCAAGGCTGAAAATAAACAAACGGAGTCAGTAACGCTTAAGAAAGAAGACAAAGGCAAAAAACTCTTCGAGAGAAGAAGGAAGACTCACCGACGACGTGGGTCTCGAGCTTCATGTGTGTATCTTGCAGAACAAGATACTCGTTCGCAAACGCCTCACCAGCGCGGACCATCGACGCGTTCTCCTCCTTGAGCTTTTCGAGGGCCTCGCCTGCCGAAATGGCATTCCGCCTTTGCTCTTGCCAGGCTTCGGAAAGCCTGGCGTTTTCGGAGACCAAGGCCTCGAGCTCCTTCCGCACCGCTTCGAGGGCCGCGCCAGCCCTTGCCAGCTCGTCGCTGGCCTCGGACTTCGCCTTCTTAAGCCCACTTCGAGCGGCGGCAGCCTCCTCCTTCGCCTTCGCAGCCTCGACCCGGGCAGCCTCGAGCGCTGCTTCTAGCTCGGGGATCTGGTTCCGCTTATCCCTGGCGCCGTGGATAAGATAGGACTTGATGTTCGAGCGCTTTCTCAGATCCTAAGAGCAAGAAGAACAAAGGACATCATCAACAAAGAGAACACACCCCGAGTTCCATAACTTCGAAGAAGGATGCTTACCGCGAGGCGTTGGTGAAGGTTATCGCTGACGAGACCAAGCATTGCCTTCAGCGAGCTCTGAAGGCAAGAACGCTCCTCCTCGACAGCCCTCCAGCACTCGAGCTCCGAGAGGTCATCCACCTCCCACGAGGGAGCGTCGTGACTCGTGGGGTCGTGGACGCGGATGGGCTCCGAGCCCCATCCCGAAGTCTCCGCCTCGGAGCGCCGCCGCGCCGTCTCTGCTTCGGCGCCCTCCGCGTCGACGGCCGCTCCTGCCACAGGTCGTTGCCCGGGCACCGCGGGGGGAGACGGACCCTCCCACGGCACGATAGCCAGCCTCCCACGGCGGGGGGAGACGGACCCTCCCACGGCTCCTCCCGCTCGACAAAAAGGTCCGCCGGGGCAGACATGGCGACGCTCGCCTCCTCGACCGAATCACCCACGGGGGCCCCGCCTGACGGGGCCGCTTCGGCACCCCCGGACTCGACGACCCCCGACCTCGGTGGCGACAGGGGGGGGGCGCGGCGTCTTTCTCCTTCCCTCCGTCGACGGAGGCCTCGCCCTCCTCGGCCTCGAGGACGATGGGCGCCGCCTCCAAAAACCCCAGCCGCGAGTCATCCGAGGGGCCCTCCGGCACGCTGCTGCCCGGCGCCTCGACGGCCATCCCGGCTCGGGGGCTCGACGCCGCAGCCGCCGCAGGCTTGGTGGCCGCTTCGCCGATAACCGAATCAGGGCCCCGGGCCAACGCCGCGCGTGCGGCCTTGACCCAAGCGACGACCCCCGCGTTCGAAATCGACGGAGGAGTCGAGGCAGCGCTCGTCGCCGAAGGAACCGGGCCCGTAACCGGAACCGCCGCGACCGCCATCACCTCCGTCGCAGCCTCCGTCCGAAGGCGCTTGGCCGGAGCGGGCCCCGCCAGTGCCCGCTCGCGCTTGAGTCTGTAAGAAAGGAAAAATTAGATGCGTGGAATCGAGACGCGAAATATAAAGCTGCTCTAAGGTTAAGAACTTACCCCACCGGGAACCTTCCCGGGGTTCGTGAGGCCCCCGTCGACGGCCGCGTCCCGGCACCCGGAAGGCTTGAAGTCGCTGCCGGCGGCATCACGCCGCGAGGCCCCACAGCCCCGCGAGCGGAGGCCGCCGCCGATGCGGCCAAGGCCAGCGCCACCGGCTCGGCTCCAAGGGCCAGGTGACTTTCACGGGACCCCTCTGTGGGCCCCTCAAGACAAGCGGCGCCCTACGTTGAAGGGGCACCAGCCGCGACCCTCCGGGTCAAGAGGTGCTCCTCTTCTCCGCTCCACTCCTCCCCCGATTCCTCAGACGAGGACCTTCCGACACAAGCCTTAATTTTACGTATGTACCTACTATTGATGTCTATTGTCTATTTAACCACCAAATTAATTTGAAAAATACTAAGTATATTATCTCTTCATGGTTATCTGGGGTTTATATGGCATCATCAACTGAAAGGCCAGCATTATGTTTTTTAACCAAGAGAAATCCACGAGCTGTAGCATCTTACGACAATGCTTCAATGAGGAACATGACACAAAAATATGTTAATTGCTAAATCGACAGAGAACCAAGAAAGACTTTCACTCGAAAGCATCCACATCCCAACCAACCCAATCCCCAACCTTATAGGCCATAGTAGCGTTCGCAATAGTTGTAGTGGGTCCAAATTCCACAACTACAAGGTAGCATTTGAAATTAGCATATTAGAATTTGACAAGTCGCTATAGAGACTGTATTTGAGAGCTTTTTTTCATCTAACCTTTTTTATTTGAAACTTATGCTTTAATGGTTTAAATTTTAGTTGGGTAGGCTATTTGTTATGGTGGAAGATACATATGTTTGTGTTGTTTATGTTTTAAGTATCACTAAACTTATGTTGCCCGTTACGTGCTACCATACCCTTGAACTTGACAACAATTTGCTACTAACCCTCACATTTTATTTACTACATTGCCTCAAATCCGTGTTGATTATTATTTATGATTCACGACTATGTAAATTTATGATTTGTGATTATATGTCTAATTTAATTGTGATGTTGTATAATTTTTTGTCTGCTACATTGGATTGGATAACAACCATAGACATTCTACTTAGGTGGTCCCACCGTACTCTATGACCTCCACATTCTATGACCTACATGAAACTAGACAAAGGTGCAGTGCTTCACTTATCCATTCAAACACAAGAATTTGGTGCAGCGAAAGGATTACAGAAGAAAACTACAAGATGTGACAGCGATGATGCTGATGATACTGAAGTTGCGTAATTCTTATGAGTAAATATAGGCATGCATTTTCTTGTTTGTTTGAATTATTGTATTTTAAACCTATTGTTTTTTCACTTGTTTACCTTTATAGTTTATATTTGAGAGAACAATACACAAATATAATTTTATATTTTAACACAAAAGAAGAGTATAGTATTATATTTAGTTATTACTATAAACACACTCGTGGGTAGAGGACATTTTTTGGTGACTGAAGTTGCTTCTCACAACTAAATATAAAATACTTAAAATATTTGTTGAGACTTAAGCATATGAAAGAGAAAACCTACAATAGTGTAACCAATATAGGAAAAATGTCATGAACATATAACAATACAAAAAATTATGCCATACAAATAAGGCACAACTAAACATAAGAACCACCATGCCAAAATTGACAAGTAGTTGAGTATTTGTATAATGATATAGTTGTAGTTACAAAAGAGATAAATATTATGTTAGTTACGTGAGCAAACATGCTCATACATATTAGTATATTATCACCTCGGTTGAACATAAACTATAAGTTCACATTGTTTTGTCATAATGTATTACAAGTTTCTATTGTACATGTTTAAAAAAAATTCTATTTTTATACCGTCAAAACTAATGATATAGTATACCACATAAAGATTGTCATGTCATAGTAAATTCACAAAATCATGTCACTTTCACATACATATATGCTCCTTAATGGAAAAAACAATAAACATTTGAAAAAGTGTTTAGACAATGTTTTTTTTTGAAAAACTAGTTTATATAATTTGTTGTCTTTAATACGTAGCAAAATTATTTAGTAGTAGCAAAGAAGTCTCTCCTTATTGAATAATAGGTTGTTTTCTTATTTGGTAACACCATCATATCTTCTTTTAAGATCATTCTAAATGACAATAGTATTGGTATGCTATGGTAGCATCATAAGGCTATTTGACTTGGAATACAATTTTGATTAGTAATAATGGAATGTTGAATATATGCTAATTGATAGTAGTAGAATGCACTATGAAGAATAATAATAGTATGTCCACACTAGCCATGTCTGTTAAGATGTAACAACATATATAACAAAAAACTGATTTTCTATTCCTTCTATGTGCATTGCTATTATGCTTGGAACCTAGTTTTTCCTTAAAAAACTTGATAAATATGTGAATGAGGATGCTAACTTGAGTATGGTTCTTCTTACCTTATATATGGAAGCAAGCAAAGTCAAACCAACACTTTAAGTAATTTCACATGATCTTGGCTAGCAAGCAAAGTCAAATCAACACTTACACGTGATTTCACATGATCTCAACTAATCACTATTTTTTACACTTCTTCCACCGTTTCCACTCTTTTCACTCAAAAGCGGTTAGTTTCTAGTCAACCTTACTTTTGTATAGTTCGAATATAGCTTTATTTGCTAATACACTTAGTTTTGTTCACTTGCAAATTATACTCGAGAAAGCTACCCCTTATAAATATATACAATGTATGGACATGATGACTAAAGTGTCACTAGAGTCATTGCTCTTATGTTTCTTGACATATTTTTCCTTGAGCTTATCTAGAAGGGCTCTTTTGTTGTCCTAAAAGCCCATCACTAGGTCGCTCTTAAGTCATGAACATGTACTCAACTTATTCCATAAATTTTGTGTCCTTTCATACCTATCATTTTAAACTGGCTAGGATTAAGGGTGCAACATCTAAGAAGAATGTTGCATTTAGCGTTCAAGGAAGGCAAAGAAAAAGGAAAGTCGAAAAGACAAGAAAAGTTGGTTATCAGCTTCACTTACATACATAGCAATGGAAGAAAACCATGTGGGTAGAGCCATGTGCACCAACTGGACTCTAGCACCCAGTATAGAACATGTCATGTAAACAAAAGGCTTTCACATCCCATGTTGCACCAACTGGACTCTAGCACCCAATATAGAACATGTCATGTAAACAAAAGGCTTTCACATCCCATGTTCTTGTAGAATTCACAATGTTTGAAGATGGAAACTTTTGTTGGGAGGTGGAAGTGTGTGGATGCAATTTACCAACTAAATCAAATTAATCGATACATGGTGCAATTTACTCCCAATATGTAGAAAGAGCGCAAAACCCTAACTAAGCATTTAGTTATCAACTTCCTCCTCACAACCCACCCTACCAAACCTCAAACCTCTTGGATTTTTCACATGGGGATAGTCTCTTTGAGTCTGACTCCTCTAGTACCTAATCATAACTTCAGGACCTAGAAGATTTAGATGGTTGTCTTGGTATGTAGTGGTCCAAACTCGAGCCAATTTAGATGGTTGTCTTGGTGTATAGTGGTCCAAACTCTAGAGTCAGATAGAAGGAACATCACCTTACATTAATAAATATGAATAAATATGATAGGGTTTGTATGGTAGAGAAACTTCTATTTTCAAATGGTTAACTCGGATATATAGATGAAACCATACCTAGGATTCTCAAAGTTATAGATCATCTTGCACTGGAATCATTTCTTCTTCAAATGAATATACTTGAAGCCCATCAATACCATATTTGCTCTACTCGTGTTTATCACCCATTGTAAGTTTTCCGTTAGAATCGTTATCCCATAGAATGTCTATTTTTATTTCCTTTTTTGGTTTGATCCTAGAGCTTCATATAAATATGTAAACACAAAAAAAAAATCAATGATCTACATGTAAATCACATAAGACATCTCTCCATGTGGTGATTCAAGGGAGTAAAAGACAAAAGGTATAAATAAGGAGTTCATAAAGAAAAATTGTCATAGTTCTTTACATTTACTTGTGTAATTGCTTGATACAAGCATTTCCGTGGTTAGCATATATGCCTAGTGATTCATCAAACTTTGAATAGAATCTATATTTCCCTCTAGACTCCAGTAACAACATGTCATTTTAGGACAAAATTTGGTCAAACCTTAAAAACTACAAACATCAAATGACTTTTGAATCTATTAGTTTGGATACATAATATAGTTGTATTCTAAGTAGTTATAAAATCTTGAAAATCTATTATAGAAGATATTGATGGTCCAAGGTCTGCATCGAAGACCGTGCAAAGTTAGATGTGACAAGCAGGTTGTATCATCGCTCAGTTCTGTTATTTCTATATGATCAAGAATATAGCAATGAGAACTCTTAAAACATCTAGAGAAACAGTGGTGCAAAACCTTTATGAGAACTAATCAGAATAGAATAGTAGTATGGAATGTGATGAACCAGGGCATGAATTCAACTTTCTTGTCCTATCAAGTCAAATTCGGAACCATAATGAAACTGGACATCATAATAATAAACTGTATTCAAGTGTAAGATTCAGGATGTAATTCATAATAATATACTCACCTGCAATAAAACTGGCCGCATTTTTGTCCCACATGAGGTGAATATATAAACTGATTTTCCAATGAGTACATTATGCAATGAGCTAATATCATATTCATTTTTTTCTCCTTTTCAGCATAAAGGATACATATAACCGCTATCAGCAATTTTCTGGAGAAGGAAGGAATATGAATGACGATCAAAGTAAAAACAATGTAAAGATCTTGATGTGGCTTTTCCAATGCATAACATGCAGCCTAAGGTTGCCCAGCTTTTGATAATATTTTTTTAGAAAAAACATGTCTTTTCCTTACATACTGTGACACTTGCGAGTTGCCAGTATCAAACAAAATGCTCTGTTGGCACTATGCAGAATGTCCTGTTTGTACAGTATGCATAATACCAGAACAATTATAATTATCAAATTTTTGATAAATGTAGCTTACTAGGGTGTTTCTGGTACAGAACAAGGATGCTTCTTCACATTTACAGTTGATGCTGAGCGAGATTGCAACCTGGTACACCCAGAATTCAGGATTTCCACTGATTTATTTTTTGCCACTTTTGATAAATGATTATAAGAATTGCCTCAAATCAGCAGGTCTCCCAAGAGCAATGCTGACGAATCAGATGTCAATGAGCTGGAGAAGCTGGAAAATCTTCTGAGAAATGCTTTGAAGGATACAAGATCAAGGAAGGTACGGCTTTTTTTTTCTTGAAATCTGAGCAATAAGCCCACAAGCAGGACCTTTGATTAGTTTGCACAAAACTAACCAAAGCTGTTTTCTGGTTCTATCTTTGTGCCTTATTCAAGTTGAGATGAGTCAACTGTGGTGCCTTTGGGTAGCTAGTTAGCTAGTTCAGCATCTCACAACTTTGGCGCACCTTCAGTTTGGTTAATGACAGTCCAATAATGGTGTGCAGGATACCAAATTTCTTTGGTTGTTGCTAGTTTTTGGTGATTTCTTTGGACGTTGCTAGCTTGTACCTTTGCATGTTGTGTAAATTGCCACTTTGCCTGGAAGTAACACTGGGATGGGCAGTACTGAAGTTGCTACTGGACAACTGGGAGCAATCTAACTTCTTCGGTGCA
>CM041632.1:55530406-55548480 GCA_023333625.1 Bothriochloa decipiens
TCCAACGGGCGACTGGTGGCCTATCCCTGCAATTTTTTGAAAACGGATACTAATTTTGTATTTTTTTTAAAAAATAAGTTTATTAATAAAAAAATTCGATAATATTAGGTGCATGAGCAGGACGGGCAGGCGGGTGGATATATATGAAACGAGATGTTGGCCCGGGCCTGTTCCTGAATGCACGCAGCCTTCTCTCTCTCTCATTTGCCGTAGCAACAACAACACCAGTAGGCAGCGGCTGCATGCGGTTCTTTTTTCCCGTGACAAAAAGAACTGCATTTCACCCATATATGCACGCAATAGGCTTCGCCCATTTCACCAGACTAGGGTGGGTAAAAGTTGTCGTCCCCTTGCTACCAATCAATCCCTCAAAGATACCGATGGCAAGAGGGCTCAACATCATTTTGACCCGTGAGTTAAGTAAGTTCCACCAATTTTGAAGAAACTACCGACGAAGTAGCGATCACAGCTTAATTTCCTGGCTTCTTGCAAACACCATTATGAACTAAGGCTATTGCAACAATTAGGGGCAGAGCCAGAAATTGAGGATAGGGACCCATGTATTTGTGTAGAACCAGTAAAAGTACCACGTTGTAGTCACATATATAATGGAATATTTATATGTTCACAAATCATAACAACAAAATACATTATATCTATTAATGCATCTGATCCAACTTTTCCAGTTGATTTCTTAGAAAATAAAAAAAACATGGTACAAAGTACATGTATACTAACTATATACTACCATATTATACTAAGGGATTAGTAGCACATTGCTGAGTGGGGGTGGGACGGGGGGCATGCGGCATGCCCCCTCCCTCTACAACTAGTTACAATTCTTTCCAAGGCTAAGAATATGATGCGATCTGGCGCTGGCCATGTGTCTTACGTTTAGGTTTGTTTGCTTTTGCCAGTTTGGTTATTCCCTTTTGAAAACACCGGTGAGACCATTGTTTATACCTCTTTCATTAAGCGTGGTCTTTGTCTCCCCGCTTCAAAGTTTCTCCATGCGCTTCTCCACTTCTACAACATCCAACTTGTCCACTAACTAGCTTGAATCCCAACGGAATCTCTCAAATCACTATTGTTGCTCATATGTGTGCAGCCATCCTACGGCTTCGCCAAACTATCGACCAATGTTACTTTTATGTGAATCTCCTCATATAAGGAGCACTGGCGGAACCAGAGTGCAGCAGAGGCCATATGCCCCCACCCCAAGCACATTAGATTTTTTAAAATACCTATACATAAATCCAATTACATAGTAAAAAAGTCATTGATTCACTCTTTTTTTAGATAAAATATTGTGTTTTTCGTTATGAGCACTAAATATATGTGTAAACATTGGTATGTGATTGAGACATACTCTTATTGTATAATATTTATCATGTACGGTTGTACACTAACTTTTCCTGTCGTAGCTTGGCCTTTTGAGTATTTGTGCAGCTCATATGGTTGAATTTTTCCTGAAGGGCGGTCCTGGTGCAAGCGGTAGAGCTTTACCACCTGTGACAAAGAGGTCCAGGGTTCAAGCCCTAGCCTCTGCCCATTTGTGCAGGGATGGCTGTTGGCTATTTTTTCTTCCCCAGACCCCGCAGTGCGGGAGCCTACGGCACTGGGTACGCCCCCCTCTTCTATTGTGAGTTGATGTCAAATTGTAACACATGAGTTACCCGTAGGTAATTCTCTCTCTACTTTGTGAAGCCCTTAATTTTCTTTTTTTGAGAGAAAAACCCTTAATTAAAAGAGGCCGATCGTCCTTTTTACCACCATGCTACCAGATATTTGGGCCGGCCGACCAGATAGCGCCCTATCCTAGTCCCAAGCTAGACGCACGGGCGTGCAGAAATTTGACGTGGCCGCCCTGTGGTCATGCATGGATGAGTGGTGGGTCGAGCCGTGGGGATGGCGTGCTGCTCCCCAACTCGAGGATGGCGTGCCGCCGGTGGAGGAAGAGCCGTGGGGAGCACTTGGCCACCCGCCGTGCCGGAGGGGAGGAGCTCGAGGGTGGATCCGCAAGCAAAGGGCTGCCGGAGGATAGGGCTGCCGCTGTTGGAGCACCGCCGCCCCAGCGCCCCGCCTCCTCCATCCTCCATGCCCTGAGCTGCCGCCACCGCTGGGACCTCCATGGCCTGAGCTGGGAGGGGGCGCGGTTCAGGGAGGGGGCGGCGCGGCCAGTGCTCGGTGCTGGCCGTGCGCCCGCGCCGCTCCCGTGTAGCCCGCAGGTCATGGCGGGACGGAGGAGAGCAGAGTCGCCGGCCATGGCTCCGATTTGCCTACCACCGATTCGCCTAGCTTCGATTCGCACCCACCACCTGGCCTCCTCGTCTCCTCGTCCTCGCCCGCGCCCACCAGCGAGCCCAGGTCCTCGCCGGCGGCGGAGCAGGAGGATGGGGAATGGGGGAGCGGGAGGCAGGGGAGGGAATGAATGAGAGAGAGGAGTACACAGAGAATGGGATGGGGAAATTAATAACAAAAATTAACAAGTGGGCCTATATAGTGGATAGAGTTTGTTATAAAGTATGGACGGGTGCAGGAGAAACTGGTATAAAGGAGAAAATCTTGATGACTAGGACAAAATATTCCTTTTAGACGTTGGATTTAGACTTCCATGGGTGCGGATAGCGTCATGCGCGTGCGCTGCGTCGGCCACGGGGTCCACCTGGGAGGATAGGTACGCCTCGTCGCGGAGGGGCCATGCATTGCTCCGACGGCCCATGTCAGACTTGCTCAGCTCACAAACGTGATGCACAACGACCCCAAGCCCAGCCGCCTTTTCCCATTCCCGATCTGCAGATTCTACGACGCACACGTAGTGTAAGTCAGGCTTCCCCGCTGTCACTGAGCGGTGGGACCGAACCAGTGCGAACGTCATAATCCGGTCGTCCCGTCGGCTCCCCGTTCCGACTCCAAATGAGCGATTTATATATTTTCCCTCCTTACGGACGACTCTTGTCGAGTTGCCCTCCTTACGAACGGCAATTGTAGATTTGCCCCCAGAATCGCTCCGGTGCTATATTTTTGTCCATTTTGGCTTGGTGCCAGACCAACTCAGCCTGCCATCGTGGACTGGCCATGGGAAAAGACCTACGCACCCCTCCCTATGTTTTTCTCCCTGCCTGAACGGATAGCGGCTATTATATTAAATTTTTGACATCATACATGCTTAATATTCATGGCCGCAATATACACAAATTGGACATCATATATCATCATATTTCGTCCACAAATTCGTACAAAAATCACAAGATCCAAAAACACAGGATGAAAGTAACATCAAATTCATCCAAAAAAAATCCTCAGATCGATGGACCAAATCTCTCAATCCATGCAGTGCATGCCACACCGCCGCCTCCAGGTCCTTCCACGAGGGAGCTGCAGCTGCTTCCACACGGGGCAAACTCGTTGCGGCTCGCCCGATCCACCATCGGAAGAGGTGCGCGTGGGGGTGGCAGCACCGTCGGGACTGAGAGGGATGGAGCTGTAGCCGTAGCAAACACCAGAGGCCCTCAACCATGCGGGGTACGCCACCTGTGGACGGAGGGGCCAGTGGCGCCGCCGCTCGAGGGAGAAGCAGGGACCGCCGCCGCTGGAGGGAGGGGCCGGGGGCGCCGCCACGCGCCGGAGGGGTCGGGGGCGTCGCCGCGCGCCGGAGGGGTCGGGGGCGTCGCCGCGCGCGGGAGCGAGGGGCCGGGGCGCCGCCACGCGCTGGAGGGAGGGGCCGGGAGCGCCGCTGCGCGCTGGAGGGAAGGGCCTTGGTGGCGCCGTCGATGGCTTCGCTCGGGCCGCGACGGGAGAAGAGGAAAGAGGCGCGTGTGCGGACAGGAGGGCGGCGTGCGGACGGGAGAAGAGGAAGCGTGGCCCCTGCGCGTAGGGAGGGGCAGGGAGTTCTTTTTTTCTGGCCGGTCCACGGTGGCAGGCTGAGTTGGATTGCCACGAAGCCAAAATCGATAAAAATATAGCATTAGAGCAATTCTGAAGATAAATCTAAAATTACCGTTGCAAGGAGGGCAACCGGACAAGAGCCGTTGGCAAATATATAAATTGCCCGCCCCAAACCTGTCTAGTGTCTGCTCAGTCGAGAAGAGATCGAAGAGATTGGCTGAGCCTCAGATCGATTCACAGCTGATAAGGGCGAGATGGCACGTCGTCGCGGCTGCGTGGAGATGCGGCGGATCGAGGACTGGGTGAGCCCGCAGGTGCGCTTCTCCAAAGCCGCGCGGGGCTCCTCAAGAAGGCCTTTGAGCTCTCCCTCATCTGCGACGCCGAGGTCGCCCTCATCGTCTTCTCCCCCGCCGGCAAGCTCTACGAGTGCGCCTCCGCCAAGTCACACTCTGTTGACACTCAGATTGGGCCCATGTTAATTAAATAGGCCCATGATAGTGTTTAGCCTAATCTAAGGAGAACTTGGACAAATTAATAGTACCACATTGGTTTTGCAACGGGATAAGACCACCCCTACCCCCTATAAAGTAAGGGGTATATGGCCGATTGATCCCATCCAATCAATCGATCAAAAACCAATTTATCCAACCCTTTTACCCCTTTTCTCTCCTCAACCTCTCTACCTGCTGTCCAGCCCTTCTCTCCACAAGATTGGTTGGCATCTTAGGCGGCCTTGTTGGTCCTAAGAGATCCCTCACGTGCTCCCTCCCGACGGATCCTTTCGGAGGTGGTTCTGAGGTCGTTTCAACCATACACGAGCTCCACATCGGCCTTTTCGATCTCTAGATCGGTTTGACCGGTTACGCTGCGTGTTTGCTGCGTTGTAGGTTGTGAAGACAACCTCCTTAGACGTCCAAAGCCCGCTGGTGTGTTGACACGGTCGTAAATCGGCATCAACACACTCCTATCCTCTCAAACATGCACCTACTTCCTCGTCCGTTAGCATTTAGCGCAAGCGAAGCAAGAGAGCCGACCCCGCCGGCCGCCGGCTGCCGCCCAATCCACCGAGCAGTTTGTTGGCCAGCTCGATCCCGGCCGGCCGTTTCTAACTAGCTCGACAGCAACGGCGGCGAGTTCCATTGCACCACTGCACGCGTGCTGACTGCTGACACAGGGACACGGAGAGGGAGCTCTCGTCCTTCTCTTTTTCCTTTTGTTTTTTTTGCCAAAAGATGGCCAGTCTTCTGCCTGTTTTCCAACGAAGCTTCCAATGATACACTTCTTGTATGGATCTGACCGTGACCAGAAGCGGATTATGATTCTGTACTGGTTAGCCCTGGTAATGATGATAGGGTTTATAACTTATAAGAATCGACTGTTACTATTACCGTGCCTGTGTCCTTCAGCCCTTGTATGTGTAGCTGCAGCAGCAACAGAATGAAGTGATAAAATCACCCCGAAAGGGAAGCTAACTCACAAACCTTGTTTTTTTTTTTGGATGCCTGAAGCTTGTGGTTTGAATTGTACCAAGGTTTGTGTTGTGATCCCATAACCTGGCCGTGGCATGGGATTTTGTGTGGATCCTTGAGCTTGAGGAAGGAGCTGCTGGGCTGGCCGCTTCCCTGTTGCTGTTGTTTGCATATTCATTGAACACGTTTTTTGTGAAAATTATACACGCTCATTTGATCTTAGCAGAAAGATGATACCGCGATAACCGGGAAATAGAATCAGTATGTCACTGTTCCCTATGGCAACAAGCTTTGGGCCGTATACAACAAACTCTTGAGCACGAGAAAGAATAAAAAACCGGCTGATGCAAAACTCGATCCGTAGGGTAGTGTGCAGTGGCTGAATTTTCCAGGAACAGCCTATGACAACAAACTAGTAATCTAAGAACAACTAACAATGCATAATTTTTATTTTCTAACCGAACACTGACAAAATCCTAACAACAACAACCAAAACATAATCACGGCGAATACAAGATGCATGCGGCGTCGTAGCAGAATGGAAGAAGGAACCTCGCTCACCTGACCTGCAACTTACCAGGCATCAGGACCGCATCCCTTTCCCTGCTTGTAGGCGAACGGGGAGAAAACGGAGATGACGCGCGCGGCTGCATCTATATATCTGCATGCCGAATTGCCGATGCAAACAAGCGGCCACACGACGGCACAATCCATCACGTATATAGTGTAGACGGACAGGCGAGAGAGCGGGAGCGGCGCGACGTGACGCGGTGCGGTTGCACACGACACCTACGTCGGTCCAGGTGCCGCTGCGCGCTTGGCTCCTCTTTGGCGGGCGGGTGCGCTCGACACGACACGAAACGTTCGTCTTGTACGTAGGAGCGCTGAGTACGAGCGGTCTAGTCCAGGCCTCCAAGGCTTTGAAGCGCTGCGGCCAGCGTATCGGTATCACCAAGACACAGGTGTATTGTTTCAACTTCTCTAATTTCCAAGTTCCGTCCACATTTTAATTTGTCGTAGAGTGAATTTAATTTAAATTTAAATTTAAAATCTAGAGCAAAAAATATTATAATCTAATACATATCAAACAAGTAAAAATATATCTTTTAATAAATCTAATTATAATGGTGCACGCAGAGCGCCGATGAAGCGGTGAGAATACAGTAGCACCACGGAGTAGTTGTTTGTGCCAGAGCGAACAACCCTACGTTGAGTCTATTAATTAATGGCTTCGTAGCCATGCCGATGGAGTATTTGCCGTCCGGGTATGCAGACACTTAGGAAACATGTTCTCGCCGTCGTCCGGTCGATCTCGGCTGCAGCCACGGGCGGAGCCAGTGGGCTGTCCGGGTATGGCACGGCATACCCTAAGCCCAGACCAACAATAGAGGTACCCCTCTGTAAAAAGAAAAAAGAAAAACGAGTTGCTGCTCTCCTGTCCGCGTCGCTGCTCATGCGAGCGCTCGTCGCGACCGAAAGAGGGGCGACGGAGCGGCGAGCTCAGAGCACAGGCGTCCACCCGCTCCCAGTCTCCCTGCATCGCATCTCCCGCACGACTGATCTCCCAGCGTCCGGTCTGGCGACCCGCGTCCCCTCTGTCGCTGGCTCCCTCTCCTCAAAGGTACTGAAGCAATTTTCCCCCAAATCCCTAACCCTAACTGTTGGTTGTTGTTTAATTTCTTCACAAATTAGGAAATAGGGAGGAATTAGTTGATTTCTACTTATACAGAATAGTATTTCCTTTGTAGGATTTGTGAACTATGAAGAGAGATGGAGACATTGCTTCTATGTTTCAGAAAGCTGCTGCAAAGAAACATGCTTCTTCAACTCCTGTTGTGGAAGAGCAGAATCTGGAAGAGGAGCAAAATCAAGTGGAAGAGGAAGATACAATGATTGAAGAAATTATACATCCTTCTACAGAACCAACTGAAGATGTGATTGCTGCTGTAGAACCAACTCCTGCTCCTGTTCCACCTTCAGGTTATGATGTTGATCGCCTTCCACATGATCTAAGTGAAAGGTTGCCCATTTCAAGTTATCAAGCTAATGATCAAGATGCAGTTAGGAGAGCATACATTCTTAGAGGGCCATTCCAACCTTATGCTCATGAGTTTCCCAAAAGGAAAATTGGAGATAGAGACCGCAGTTTCACATGTATATGGTTTGCCAAATATGATTGGGTTGAGTATAGCATCAAGAAGGATTCTGTGTTTTGCTTTGTGTGCTACTTGTTCAAAAACAAAAAATACAAGGGCAAAGGCACGGATGCATTTATTGTAGATGGATGGAGAAATTGGAATGTAGGAGACACTTCACTTTTGAAGCATCATAAATCTAAGGCACACAAGGAAGCTCAAGAGAAGTACATTGGCTTTCTGAATCCTAATGCAGCAATTGATAATAAAATTGTGAAGTGGAGTGATGAAGAAATAAGGCATTAAAAGATCAGATTGACATATTCGCTAAGATGTATCAAGTTTCTTTTGCATCAAGGGTTCACTTTCCGTGGACATGATGAAAGTGAAGAGTCTAGCAACAGAGGCAACTTTATAGAATTGTTGAAATTTCTTGCAGCAAATAGTGAACAAGTGAACAAGTTTGTGCTGAACAATGCTCCAGGTAATTGCTCATTAACTAGCCCAATGATACAGAAGCAAATTATTTCCTGCTTTTCCATAGAGACTAGAAAAAAAATAATTGAAGAGATTGGTGAAGATCGCTTTGCTATCTTAGCTGATGAATCTAGTGATGTATCACATAAAGAACAACTAGCTCTTTGCTTACGTTTTGTTGATAAATTGGGGAGACCGCGTGAGCACTTTATTGGAGTAGTTCATGTAGATGATACTACCTCTTTATCACTTAAGGAAGCAATTGAAGCTGTACTTGTTAGTCATGGCTTGACTGTAACTAGCATCCGTGGTCAAGGCTATGATGGTGCTAGCAATATGAAAGGAGATATTAAAGGGCTAAAAACATTGATCATGCAAGAGTCACCATCTGCTTATTATGTCCATTGTTTTGCACATCAACTCCAACTAGTTCTTGCCGTTGCTAAGGACAATACTGATTGTGTATGGTTCTTGGACCAAGTGACCCTCTTGCTAAATATTGTTGGAGTTTCATGTAAGCGTCATGGGATGCTTCGAAATGCTAGACTTGAGAGTATCACAAAAGCACTTGAATGTGGGGAACTCAAAACTAGGAGTGGATTAAATCAAGAGATGGGGTTGGCTAGGCCTGGTGAGACTCGATGGAGCTCTCATTACAAAACTATAGGCAATATTATTGCCATGTATCCCATAATCCGTGACGTACTCATCACTCTTGGATAGGATACAACACATAAGAGTGATTGGACAAAAAATTATTTTATGGTTGGAGCATTAGAATCATTTGATTTTGTGTTCAGAGTACACTTAATGTTTGTTATTCTTGGATATACAAATGAATTATCTGAGTGTTTGCAATGGAGGGAGCAAGATATTATTCATGCAATCCAACTTATTAATGTGGCAAAAAATAGAATGCAACACTTGAGGTCAAATGGATGGGATCAATTCCTTCAAAATGTCACTTTGTTTTGCAATAAACATGGTGTCGGGGTACCTGATATGGAGGCTAATTATGTTCCTTATGGAAGATCAAGAAGGTTTATCCACGGCCAAACAAATGATGATCATTTTAGAAGAGAGGTATACATTGGGGTTATTGATAAAATCAGTCAAGAACTTGATAATCGGTTTGATGAGGTTAATATGGAGTTACTTTCTTGTATGTCTGCCCTCAGCCCTTCCAATTCATTTGCAGCATTTGATGCACAGAAGATATGCCGACTTGCTGAATTCTATCCTAAGGACATATTTGTTTCTGAATTGCTAAAGCTTGAATTGCAGCTTGATACCTATACTGATGTCATGAGACAAGATGATAGATTTAGTGGTCTAGAAAACCTTGTTGACCTCTCAGTCAAGCTAGTGGAAACAAATAGGCACAAAGTTTATGATTTGGTTTATGTGCTCATCAAATTGGTATTGGTTCTACCGGTAACGACGGCAAGTGTTGAGAGGGCATTTTCTGGAATGGATTTTGTAAAAACCAAGCGGAGAAACAAGATGACCGATAATCTCTTAGATGATTGCCTTGTCACATTCATTGAGAGAGACATTTTAGATGAAGTAGATGAAGACGATGTAATCAAGACTTTCTTGTCCATTAGAAAGCGTATGCCTAAAAAGTAGTGTTGTACTTCTATTTGGTCAATTTGTATAATGCATATTCTAAACTATTAGTGTGCTATTTGAACTATTTTCATCCGTTCATATTACTGTAGCAAATTGCTGAATGGATTTCATCAATTTGCACATATAAATTTTCGTTCGGCATACCCTTTGCAAAAATCCTGACTCCGCCACTGGCTGTAGCCTAGCCAGACGCATCAGGAAAAGCACCAGTTTGCTTCCACGGTTCGCCGCGCATACACAGTACGTGCATCCAGGAATGACGGGCACACGTGCCATCCGCACCGGAATTCGAGGTGCCAAGTACACAAGAATTATGGCAGCGAACACTCGTCGGCAGATTACAGACGGCACCGAATTGGCAACTGTTTCCGTTTTCGCTCACCTTCTCTTCTCATGACGATGATGAAGAGATGCAACGTCAAGTGTTCTTTTCTTCATTCATGATTCAGGGGGCGTCGCCCTCACTCTCTGACCGTGGGGCCGCACCCGTCTCTCTCAGCCCCTCAACACCTCGTCTCTCCAACTCCGCGTTCCGACGCACATCCATGAGACGAGCGCGATTGGCCGAGGTGGTTCTCGCGGATTCCCACACCCGATCGACGGGAGGGAGGCAGGTGGTTCCGATGGCGCCGCGCGGCCGCGTTCAGCTTCGGCGGACGATTGATGACCGGGTGAGCCGGCAGGTGCGCTTCTCCAAGCGCCGCACGGGACTCTTCAAGAAGGCCTTCGAGCTCACCGTCCTCTGCAACGCCGAGGTCGCGCTCCTCGTCTTCTCCCCCGCCGGCAAGCTCTACCACTACGCCTCCGCCAGGTACGGTTCTCTACACCAGCTCCCGCCTCCCCCGATCTCCCTTCCGACCACCTCGCTTTTGACATGCTCGCTTGCCGGTCCGTATTGATTCGGCGGCACGCGGCTGATGTCGGCCAGCTAGTCTCCGGGTCCTCAGCGCGCCGCCATGTGAGCTCGAGGCGCGCGGTCTCCGAGTTGCACCACCTTGCATGACCCTACATACAGCTCATGGCGCCACCTGCTCGCTCCGGATCTGCCTATTTTCAAGTAGCATGGAGCAGCAGGTACCTTTGTCGATCTGTGCGTGTGTTTGTGTTTCTTGCTCCCCGCGCACGTGGACAAGTTGGCTTTGGACCGGTTAGTCAATTAAGTCAACTTATTTTAATGATATACACAAAAAGTGTACCAAGATGAATCTAGCGATATTTATTTTATAATAATAATATAAATATTTGTATATACAGATATTTTCATACAAATATACGCCACACCTTTGGTGAACTTTTTCCGGTACACTTTTGCGGTGGCGCCACAGCGTGGCTAGAAAACTACAAATCCTAAACTCTTTTCATTCAACCTTAAACTGATAGGCCTCTCAATTTATCCTTGAATCAAGAGCTACTAGAAAAGTAGAAAAAAATCATTTTCTAAATCAACAAAATTTTAAACAAGAAAGAATCAATGAAGAATTTGGTGGAAGGAACTTGAAGAATCTATAATCCAAAAGGCCTAATAGAGCCAACTCTGGTTACCTCTTCTTTAGCAATCCGCTCCCTCGCCCTCTTGAGCCGGCCCAGCGCCCCGGCTCAGCAAATCAGCCAGGCAATGCAGCGGCCCGCGTCCCGGCCCTTGGGCCCCACGACGGCCCGGCCCCACGCGTCAGCGACGCGGTCGTCTTCCTCGTCACGCCGCGTGATGCGGAGACCGCCGCCGCCGTTCGATCCCCTCCTGCGTGTAGTCTGAGGATAAAGGGCCTAGTCCCTGCGCGCACAGCCCCTTTTAACCCTAGGAGGAGCTGCGCCGCCACCCTAACCCTAGCTCCTTCGCGCCGCCTTCGCCGCCACCGCACTCAGCTTGGAGCCGCCGCCGCCGTCGACTCCGCCACTCTTGGAGCTGCCGATAAGGACGAAACTCTTGGCGTACTGAGCCGCCGTCTGTAAGCATATTGGCTGCCCCATGGGCACACGTTTGATATGCGTCCGCAAAACACACCACTTAGTTGCTCATCGGACTACACTACATGGGCAGCACACGCAATTGGCTTTTTGCAGGAAGCGTCCAATTTCATCAGTGGCGTTGCAGCTCCTATTGCAGCGGCCAAAGGCAAAAGTGATGCACTTATGGGTACGTTGCGCTCTCTTTTTTATATATACATATGTATTTGCACGTTATACTATAATTATCATTACAACCCGTCTCCTTTGTTTTCTATGTAGATCTTGGTGACAGAGCTTTCAAGTCTCTGGATCGTAACGATCCTAAAGCCATTGTCCTTGGGAAACAAATCAAGCCACTTTCTAGCAACGTTGACGACGTGCAGTATGATAATCAGATGGCAAGCCCGGCCGCTGTCGAAGGGTCAGTGGATGTACAAGTACCCGACCCTGCTACCGAGAAAGATGTGATGCCTAAGAAGGAGAGCAACCACTGCTGCTGAAGCTTCGAATGGTGACGGACCACGACGGCGTTGCAGAAAACGACGGCGCCGGCGACCATCTCAACGGCGGCAGCCATATGCCACGCAAGATCGGTCGACCTCACGACAACGGCGACAACTACGCCCAGCAAGTCAACAACAGCTAGCCCAATGACAAAGGTGTATTTGCGGCGGCTCGGCAACATAGAACAACCACGATGACCGCGCGTCTCGACGATGGCGGCAGCCCGGCGTACATGTGCATTGGCATGATGATCTGCGTCCGCGACAAAGACGGTGCCCCTTCGGCTCGGCAAAGCCCCCAGTCAGCAGCAAGTCCGGTGGTGGCCAGAACGACCAGCAAGCATCATGAACATCGCGGTGGCGGAGTAGTACAACCGTGCGAGCGGTACATCCACATCACCAACTCCGGCTAGAGGCGCAAGCAAAGCAGCCCGATGCAGCAGTACACAACCTTTTGTCATTTTCCCGTCGACAAGATCAGCAGCAGCAAGTCCGGCGATGGCCCAAAAAAACATAGTCACCGCGGCGGCGGAGCAGTGCGGCCTGGCGATAGCCCACCTTGGCAAGCCTTCGGTAGTAGCAATCCAGAAATACATACACATATACATGTACTTGTACAATGTACAACAAGAAAGCAGATCGAAGATGCAAATAGAGAAGCAAGCAAGTAGAAGGCTACAATAATGAAAATGGATGTAGAGGGTGCGGCAACAATGGAACCTATCGACAATTCTCAGATAGTTACCGAGGACGGAGACAAAGAAAGCGGCAGTGTATGTATATTATATCTATATAGGTCATTACATATGTATAAGTTACTAATCTCTACTTGAAGCGGATTAATATTATATTGTTCCATATGCAGATTAATAGAGATATAGATAAATTGCCGGCCAAAGACAATGCCGAGATGATAGTTCATCTAGAATCAGAAGATGACAAGAAGCGGAAGCGTGCCGACAATAATGTGGTATGCAACGAACTCTCAAACAACTCACATTCCACTCATGTATATCTGACATTGATATTATAATATTGCATATGCAGACAGGTATTAGGGACATTGAAGAAGTGCATATCAAAGAGAAAATGTGTACACATAGTTAATGTAGAAAAAGAAGCCACCAATGAGCATGATGACAAGGATGTGATGGCGATACCTCGATATAATAAACCTAAGAGGGCGAATAATGCAAAGGTCCTGCCTCAAGGTGAGTCATTTAAATATTTTCTTATTTTTAATATTTTGGAATTAATAAGTAAATTTATTTTGGTTGTAGACTACATGAGTACACAACAAGATGTCAATGTAATTGAGTACATGAAGGGAAAAAAGAACATATTAAACTTGTCCGAATCGACGATGCTTGCACTACCGGAATCAGTGTCTTTGCCGAGTGCAGGAAGCACTCGACAAAGGCCTGAAAACAGTCGGTAAAGCCTTTGCCGAATGTTTTCCACGTCGGCAGTCGGTAAAGAGGTGTCGGCAAAGACCTCTTTGCCGACTGCCACGCTACAGGCACTCGGCAAAGCTTTTGCCGAGTGCCTTCTGAAAAAATAAAAAAGGGACCCGCCAAGCCCATCCATAGGGCCCGGCGAGCCCATCGGCCGCCGCGCCGCCTTCCGGCCGCCGTCCCGTGCCCCCTCCCCCGTCGGCACGGTGGAGGCCGAGCCAGGGCAAGGAGGCTGCCGGGGGGCCGCCGCGTCGCCGGGCCGCCGCGAGCCTCCGGGAGGCCGCTCCCCCACCTGGCCGCGTCGCGCCGCCATGCCGCCGCCGCCAGGGGACCTCCGCGCCCGGGGGGCGCCGCGCGCCTCCGAAAGGCCCCGCCCATGGGGCCGCCGCGCGCCGCCGCGACCCGCGTTGCCTCACGCCGACCGGGGGGCTCGCCTCGCGCCGCTGTCAAGGGGGGGCGCCTCGCCTCGCGCTGGAGAGAGAGGGCCGCCGCGCGTCTTCGGGCCGCTGGGCACCGCCGGGGGTCGCGCCCCGCCTGGCCGCGTCGCGCCGCCGTGCCGTCGCCGCCAGGGGACCGCCGCGCCCGGGGGGGCGCCGCGCCGCCGTGTGCTACCGGGCCGACTGCCGAGAGTGAGAAAGAGAGGGCCGCCGGGGAGGAGAGAGAGGGCCGACTGCCGAGAGAGAAAGAGAGAGGGAGGGAGTGGGAGCGGTGGTTGTGATGGGGATAGACTGCGGTGGGGGTTAGGGTTTTGTGATTTATATATTGGAATGAGTGGGGCTGGGAAGCGGGCTGGTGGGCCTATTGGGCCAGAGCCTTTGCCGAGTGGCCCAGGAATGACACTCGACAAAGGCTTTTTTTAATTTTTTTAATTTTTTTGTTTTAAATCTTTCAAATTCAAAAGCATGAGAAGATGAACTCCTTTGAATTTAAAATTTTTATGTTGTCCTAGTATATTGTTTATAAGCACGTGTTCAAATGTGAGACTTTTTATAACATTTTACTATATTTGCTTTTTTTATTTCATTTACATAATTTTTTTCGGATAATCCAAATTTGAACTGCAGGTGTATAAAATAATGAAATGTATCCACTTAAAAAATTATATTCATGTTGTAGAGTGTATATTAAGGCCATATCCAGGAACTCACCCAAAATTTTGAACGTCTTGTTCATGAAAAATGACCATCAAACCGCGGAAGAAGTATTTTTTAATTATATAAAATGCAAATGAAGTCTGAAAATCACGAAACTTGTCAAGGTGTCATGATATTGCATGAAGAACCTCTGATAAAAAATTTAGAATATTTCGAGGAAGTTATGATGTCGAATGTCTAAAACCCAGACATCTCCACATGTGATCACTTATGATCACATGTGGAGATGTCTGGGTTTTAGCCATCCGATGTCATAACTTGCTCAAAATATTCTTAATTTTTTACCACAACCTCCACATATGATGGGATGACACCTCACCAAGTTTCGTGAGTTTCAGACTTAATTTGCATTTTATATAATTAAAAAATATTTCTCTCGTAACTGAATGGTCATGTTTTGTGAACAAGACGTTTAAAATTTTAGGTGAGTTTCTGGATACGGCCTTAATATACACTCTCTAACATGAATATAATTTTTTGAATGGCTCTATTTTGTTATTTCATGCACCTGCAGTTAAAATTTACTTTTTTGAAAAAAAATCAAGTAAACAAAATTAATTCAAAATATATAGTAAAATTTATAAAAAAATTTCAAATTCTAAAATATGATTCAATACAATTTAGAAGGACCACAGAAAAAGTTTAAAATCAAGATTAAAAAAAATCAAATCTTTGCCGAGTGCCTCAACTGGCTGTCGACAAAGGCATCTTTGCCGAGTACCGTGCTGAGGCAGTCGGCAAAGGCGTCTTTACCGAGTGCCTGAGTCTGGCAGTCGGCAAAGAGACCTCTTTGCTAAGTGCCTGAGTCTGGTAGTCGACAAAGAGGCCTTTGCCGACTGCCAGACTCAGGCACTCAGTAAAGCCATCTTTGCCGACTGCCTGACATTTGGCAGTCGGCAAAGCCGCAGGCAGTCGGCAAAGGCAGGTTTTTCGGTAGTGTTGCGTAAAAAAAGAACATATTATAAGCATGATGGCCAAAGAATACGAAATGACTTCATGATGAAGCTATTGACATACAACGGAAATTCAAGAAAAATGTTAATTCCTAAAAAAATGTAAGCTTGTATTTTGCATATCGTAAACATGACGTGATATTTTCTTACATTATGCTAAGTTGGGGGAGGAAATATGCTAAGTTGGTAAAATTGCCAAGTTAGAATGTAAAATTGTTAGAGGCTATTTTTGTTGTTTTGTAAAAAAAATTATGAACACTAAGTTAATTCGGCAAACTCCTGAAGATGCCTAGCTAGCTAAAATTAAGCTGGAGCACATCAAACAGGTCCAACTAGATTGAAATAGTTGATCTTTTAGTTGCACTATTTTTATGCGTAGCACGCTAAGAGCAATTTATAAGCGATTAGCCAAATCATTTTATAAAGCTTAATTTAGCTATTATTAGACTTAAAACTTCTTTAACAAAGTGTCCCTCCAAATTTACCGCCAGTACAACGTGGAGTATTCGCTAGCTATAGATGGAGTCGGAGCCATAGTAGCCGTCACTCATCTTTGCCGTGCGGGGCGGTCTCTTCCCGCTTCTGCTGACCACGCGTGCTCGGTCTTCTGTTTCTCCACATTTTTCTTCTTGGTCCGTGTGCAATCACCTGTCGATCGGTAATACATGTGTGTGCCATCGTGTCTCCAATCTTGCGGCACCTACGCTATTGGCCTGATACTCACGGCTGCCTCCGGCTGCATACTGCTTTGTGGATTGGCCAGCAGCAGCTGCCACTTGATTGGGTGGCCGGCAACAGCAGGGCAATCTGGCCTTACGAGACAAACGACGACTAGGTCTAGGTGATCAAAAAGATGTGAGCTCGGATGACGTGGCAGTTGTTTTTATATAAAGGATCAATTTAGATAGTTTGTTGGATTAGTCCAGTTTTTTTAGATCAATCAATTTAGTTTACAAAGTAGCTGAATTATTAAATTTGGATATTTATTTTTACTAATCTCTTATAGATGCTCTAACCCAATTAAACTTTAGATAGTCTTTTAGCTGGGATGTTTGGATGCCTAGCAGCTTAATTAAGCCATCTAAATTTCTTACTAATGTAGTATAAAAATATCCATATATTTTGGGCAATTCCCATCTACCTAGGGACCACTAGTTCCAATTAACCCCTCAAGAGAGACTAGTTGACTAGATACTATTAGTCTCCCTCTTTTAGTCCACAATTTAGTGACTATAAGGACTAAAAGTTAGTCGCTAGTCTCTTATTGGAACCAAACAAGGCCTAATTGGCTAAGCCAGACTTAAGACCACTCATTTCAGAATTCTACAAAATGATAACTCATGATTGAAGAAACATAATGTGAATTTGCATATAGAAGCTGACTGATGGGACCAAACCTGAAACTTCAACCGCGGGTGCTGAAGGGACCAAACTTCAAACTTCAACCACGATGCTGAACGAGGTGCAGAACATACGGTGTTGAAGGATGATGGTGCAGAACATGTGGACAGCTATGGGGGCTATACGATCTCCATCTTCCCAAACGTCGTCGAGACGTCCTCCTGCCCCACCAGCCACCACTCACATGTGCATCCATGTGTTTATCTAATTTTGCAAAACAATAAACGTTACAATGACATAATCTTAATTGAACAAGTTTAATAATGATCGATGAACAATGCAAGACTTAAAAGCCTGTATATGATGAGTAATTAAATTGGCGATGGAATAAACTGATGTTCTAGTTTTCGTTTTCGTTTTCGTTTTCTTTTCTTAGAACCAGACTAATGTTCCTTACGTACCATTGCAAAGTTCGAACCTCTGAATCTGAATTAATAAACTATAAGGAAAGAAGAAATAACTCTAAAATTACCGGTGTCTAGGATGTACTACCTAAATAAAGATTAGATAACAACAAACAGAAAAGAAAACCCCAAACCTCCGATTCGTCGGAGACGCCTTCAGCCTTTCGATGCCATGGATCTCTATAACGGATGGTCACTGGTCCGTGGACGCCACGCTCGCCGACGCCGAAGTCGACAGTCGAGGGTCCGATCAGCGTGATTGCGTGGATGGAGCGTGCCCGCGCGCGTCGATCATGGGCTCCTCGCGACGTCGCGCCGCCGCCCTCGTCGTCTGGAACTTGATGGCGGCTGGAGCGCAACTGCTCTGTGCTTATATTGGGAATTTGGGATTTGGGATTGGTTGCTTGATCCGTGATCTCGCCTTCCTTGCTTTTCGGCTCGGAGCCTGGCAATATTGGGCCATATCAATAATGGGCTGCAGGTCGGGGATTTTTTTTGCGATTTAACGGGCTGCAAGGTTAGGGCTGTGTGATTGTGTCTAGGCCAGTTTGTGCCTATACTTAGTTTTTGTTTTTGCGATATACATACACCCACACGGGCTCACCCCTACAAGCATAGTAATCAGTTCTAGACTTCAGGGTTTAGGGTTCATCATAT
>CM041632.1:55568480-55583957 GCA_023333625.1 Bothriochloa decipiens
AGGCATCACCTCCATGTTGCTTATGTGTCTAGTCACACTTAGATGAATCATTAGCAACATTGAGTGTCATCAATTATCAAAACCAAAAAAGAGCTTTCAATCTCTCCCTTTTTGGTAATTGATGACAACCCTTCACAAAAATCTCGAAGATATGGAAATTGAATTCAATATGAAATTGAATTGCTTGTCTAAGATAAATTGATCAGGAATCTTGGTTGGACAAACAACTTTGGTTTTGGTAGTGGTAGCTCCCCCTACATATGTGCATCCAATGTTTGGTCGATTTTCAAGCACATATGCATAGATAAGAATTGTGGGAGAGATATCACTACCAAAATTGATGCTAAGGTTTATAGAATGGACCTTTGAATCGTGATACCAATCGGAGTGCGATAATTAACCATCCTTAGCATCATGGTAACTAGACATATATCAAAACTCAAAATACCTCATGAGATCAATATTATAAGAGAGATACCTTGAATTGCATGAAAAATACTATATCTAGAAACCACAAGAGAGCATGCTAGTACTTCATATCATCATTCAAGTTTTAGAACTAGCATACACCATTCAAGCATGAATATTGAATTTAAACTTGCAATGCTCCATATCATCATGCTATGCACATACAAATGCAACAAATAGCTTGTGAGCTTGCTCCCCCTATTTGTGTGCTCAACTTTTAAGTTTTAATTGATCCCCTTCCATTGATCTTTGTGACTTTTTGTGACTTATTTCTCCTCCTTTGTCAACAATCACCAATAAGGGTGTATAAGATGAGAGAAACAAGTCAATCAAATTATGGTCAAATCTAGATCACTTGCCTAGAATATATATTTCGATTTGAACCAAGGACAAGCTTCTTCACACCTCAATAATAAGGGTTATCTTGACCATGTTGAAATACACATCATGAGCTCATGCTATAGATTCAACACTAGGTTTGCAAGTTCACAAACATGTCATATGCCACCACTAGATCAAATCAACCATAGAAGCAATATTGGTGCCATACATACATCAAATTCCTTTAATTTTCATGAATGATCCTAATAAGATGCACCATGACTATATGTTCTACACAACTAGCAAAGGATGCATGATATGCCACAAATAACTTTACCTTGCTATGTTGGAGGAGAGAAATGTCATATATAAGGGGGTGCATCAACTCATGTTGGAGAAGCTAAGTATGTTCAATTCATTCCTCAACTTGCAATATCTTCTTTCATCAAGTGGCTTGATGAAAATGTCGGCTAGTTGATCTTCGGTGCCAATGCTTTCAATGCTAATATCACCTTTTTGTTAATGATCCCTTATGAAATGGTGCCTCACATCAATGTGCTTTGTTCTTGAGTGTTGAACCGGATTGTTGGTCATCTTGATAGCACTCTCATTGTCAAAAAACAAAGGCACATGCTTGAACTTGATTCCATAGTCCTTCAAGGTGTCTTTCATCCATAGCAATTGTGCACAACAATTTCCTGCACTAATATATTCGGCTTCAGCGGTGGAAAGTGCAACACTATTTTGTTTCTTTGAGGACCAAGAAACTAGAGATCTTCCAAGCACTTGGCATGTTCCACTTGTACTCTTTCTATCAATCTTGCAACCGGCATAGTCGGAGTCCAAATATCCAACCAACTCAAAGCTTGACCCCTTTGGATACCATAAGCCAACATCTTATGTGCCCTTTAAGTATCTCAATATTGTTTTAGCTACCATCAGGTGACTCTCTCTTGGTGAGGCTTGATATTTAGCACACATGTACACACTAAACATGACATCCGGCCTAGAAGCGGTCACATATAGAAAACTTCCAATCATAGACCGATATAGCTTTTGCTCCACCATATTGCCACTATCATCAAGGTCCAAGCCTCCATTTGTACCCATTGGTGTACTAATAGCTTTAGAATCTTGCAAACCAAACTTTTTGATCATGTCCTTGATGTACTTGCCTTGACTAACAAAGGTGCCATTCTTCATTTTCTTGATTTGAAGTCTAAGGAAGTAACTTAGCTCTCCAAGCATAGACATTTCAAACTCACTAGCCATCATCTTAGCGAACTCTTCACAAAAGCCATGATTGGTTGAACCAAATATAATGTCATCCACATAGATTTGCAACACAAACAAGTCATCTCTAATTCTTTTGGTGAAGAGAGTGGTGTCCACTTTTCCCATCTTGAACCCTTTAGAGAGGAGATAATCTCTCAACCTCTCATACCATGTTCTTGGTGCTTGCTTCAAACCATAAAGAGCCTTCTTGAGCTTGTAGACATGGTTGAGCTTCTTCTCATCTTCAAATTCGGGTGGTTGCTCAACATAGACTTCTTCATTGATGAATCCATTTAGAAATGCACTCTTCATATCCATTTGATATAGCTTGATGTTGTGAGCACAAGCATAGGCTAATAGGATTCTAATTGCCTCCAATCTTGGTACCGGTGCATATGTTTCTCTAAAGTCAAGACCCTCTACTTGTGTATATCCTTGGGCAACCAATCTTGCTTTATTTCTCACAACCAACCCATCTTGATCTTGCTTATTCTTGAACACCCACTTAGTTCCAATCACATTGTGCTTCTTTGGCCTCTCAATAAGCTCCCAAACTTGATTTCTTGTGAAGTTGTTCAATTCTTCATGCATGGCATTTATCCAATCGGAATCCTTCAATGCTTCATCAATCTTGATTGGCTCAATAAATGACACAAATGAATAATGCTCACATATGCTAGCCAATCTTGATCTTGTTTGCACACCTCTTTTAATGTCTCCAATGATATGATCTAGAGGGTGATCTCTTGCAACATTTGAAGGTTGAAGCACTTGTTGATTTGGATTGCTTGCTTGACCTTGATCTTGCTCTTGATCTTCATGTTGAGTGCCACTAGTGCTTGCTTGATTTGAATCTAAGTTCACAACTTGGCTTGTCATTTGCACCTCATCATCAACTTGCCTTGCCCTAATATCACCAATGTCCATGTGTATCATTGCATTGCTCAATTGTTCTCTACCCACATCATCTTGATTTTGATGATCACTTTGAGAGCCTTAGGTTTCATCAAACTCAACATCATGAATTTCTTCCATAGTACCACTAGCCAAGTTCCACACTCTATATGCCTTGCTTGATGTAGAATAACCAAGTAAGAAACCTTCATCACATCTCTTATCAAACTTTCCAAGTCTTTGGCCTTTCTTGAGAATGTAGCATTTGCAACCAAACACTCTAAAGTATGCAATGTTGGGCTTCCTTCCATTTAATAGCTCATATGGTGTCTTCTCATGCTTTCCATGATAATAGAGGAGGTTGCTAGAGTAGCAAGCCATGTTGATAGCATCACTCTAAAACTTTTGGCTAACATTATATTCACAAAGCATTGTTCTTGCCATTTCAATCAAGGTTCTATTCTTCCTTTCCACTACACCATTGGATTGAGGAGTGTATGTTGGAGAGAATTGATGTCCAATGCCAAGCTCATCACATAACTCTTCAATCTTTGTGTTCTTAAACTCACTACCGTTGTCACTTCTTATCTTCATGATGGTAGTCTCAAACTCATTTTGCATCCTCTTGACAAATGACTTGAATAGATCATACACTTCACTTTTGTCATAGAGGAAGAACACCCATGTGTATCTAGTGTAGTCATCAACTATCAAAAAGCCATACTTGTTGCCACCAATAGATGTGTAGGTTGTTGGGCCAAACAAGTCCATGTGTAATAACTCAAATGCCTTTGATATGCTCATCTCATTCTTCTTGGGATGTGGCTTCCCATGTTGCTTGCCGGCTTGACATGCACTACAAGGTCTATCCTTCTCAAATATGACATCACTCAAGCCTCTAACCAAGTGATGCTTCACTAACTTGTTCAATTGCTTCATGCCAACATGACCAAGTCTTCTATGCCATAGCCATCCCTTACTAGACTTGCCAATCAAACATGATTAAAGTTGAGATTCACTAGCATTGAAATCAACCAATTACAAGCTTCCATGCCTAAACCCCTTGAATATGAGATTTGTTTGATCCATGCTCACCACTTTAACACTATCTTTGTTAAATATGCATTTGTAACCAAAGTCACACAATTGAGCCACTGACAATAGATTGAAGTTCAAAGTATCAACTAGAAACACATTTGATAGACTCTTGTCATTGGATATAGCAATCTTTCCAAGCCCCATGACCTTGCCTCTATTGTTGTCACCAAATGTGATAGAATCAAATCCACCATTGTCATTCTTATCAAGTGACTTGAACATATTAGTCTCCCCGATCATATGATTTGAGCACCCACTATCAAGCACCCAATGCCTTCCTCCAGCTTTATAATTTACCTACAAGCAAATCAATAAAGCTTAGGTACCTATTTTTTCTTGGGTCCTTGAAAGTTAGTTACCAAGCTCTTTGAAACCCAAATAGCCTTCTTCTTTGGGCTCACCCTTGGGTTACCAACAAACTTGGCTTTTACACCCTTCTCACCCTTGGTAAGCACATAACAAGAATTAAAACATATAGAATAATCATGAGGTTTCTTCTTGTTATGGTTCATTTTATTGCAATTATGCTCTAAATGCCCAAGTTGCTTGCATTTGTTGCAATAATGACCATCGCTCCTCACAAAGCTAGGCTTTGGAGTCATAAAGGTCGTCTTGCCTCTCTTGGGGGTATAGCCCAATCCTTCGGTATCGAAGGGCAACTTTTGGCAACCCAAGAACTTAAGCAAGCGGGCCTCACCACCATAGGCTTTGCCTAAGGCATGAGCAAGCTCATCCACCTCTCTCTTGAGAGCATCATTCTCAACTTTAGTGATGAATCACTAGAAGTAGAGATAGATTGGATGGTGGTGGATGAAGAGCTACAAGAAGGGTTAGCATTATGCACAATGATAGGCTCAAAGAAAGATTCATCAAGTAAATCACATGTAAAGCCAACATTTTTTTCTCAACAACAACAACTTGGGATTGCTCTTTATCATGTTACTCAACTAGAGAGGAATGAGATTTTTCAAGCTTGGAGTGAGCATGTTGAAGCTTCTTATGGTCTTCCTTTAGACTCTCATAAGATACTCTTAACTTCCTAAGTTCTTGCTCAAGGTTTTTTCCTTGCGCAAGCCCCTACATTCCTTTCTAGATGACTTAAAGCCATCCTTGCAATCCTCAAGCATAGTGATGAGTTCATCTTTAGTGGGTTCATCATCATCATCACTATCGGGTTGTACCTTAGTGGTCTTAGCCATGAAGCAAGTCGATGGAGCACCAAATAGAGAAATCTTCTCTTGAATGGCAATGCTTGCATGCCCCTTCTTCTTTCTCTTGGAATCATCCTCATCTTCATCACTTGACGAGGAGGAGTCACTTTCCCATGTAGCCACATGAGATTCACCCTTCTTCTTCTTATGGGAAGAATCATTCTTCTCTTCCTTCTTCTTTTGCTTCTTCTTCTCCTTCTTCACCGCATCCTCATCATCACTATCATATGGGCATTTGGCGATGAGATGCTCCTTGCTATGGCACCGAAAGCACTTCATTGAATGTTCACTTGTCTTGGAAGAGCTTCTCTTTCTTCTTGACCAGTACCCCTTCTTCTTCATGAGCTTGCCCATCTTTTTGACAAGAAGAGCCATCTTGTCATTCACCTCTTTGTCTTCACTAGAGCTTGGGAATGATTCATCTTCACTTGATGACTCTTGATTCTTCTTGCCTTTGCCCTTAGATGATGTGGCCTTGAATGCCACACTCTTGTTCTTGTCATCTTCATTCTTGTCCTCATCCTTCTTCTTCTTCTTCTTGTTTACCAACTCCTCCTTCTCAAGATCTTGTCTAAACTCATCATCGGCTATGATCTCTTGAAGAACTTGATTTGGAGTTGGGCTATCCTTCATTATGGTTTTCACCATAACCATGATCAAGGTGTTAAATCTCTTGGGTAAGCATCTCAAAAATTTTGTAGAGAATTGACTATCCTTGATTTGTTCCCCAAGTGCCTTGAGCTCATTCACAATCAGTTGCAACCTATGAAACATCTCCGGCACACTCTCATCATCCTTCATCTTGAAGCTTGAGAACTTCTCTTGCAAGACATATGCTCTTGCGGTCTTCACACTTGCGGTGCCCTCAAATGACTCCTTGAGCTTCTCCCATGCATCATGAATCACTTTGAGATTTTTGATGATCTCAAAGGTCTTGTCATCAAGAGCTTCATGGAGAGCACTTATAGCAATGTCATTGCATTATAGCTTTCTCTCTTCTGCCGGTGTAGGGTTGTCGGCATTGGCAACCTCCACCTTCACTTCGGTGGCCTTCCACACCTCTCGATTGATTGACTTGAGGTGGCCAATCATCTTGACCTTCCAATAGGCATAATTGGTGCCATCGAAAGGTGGTGCCCTCTTGGTGTTGTTGATATGCAATTATGCCATTTTTCACCATAGGAGGTTCATCCAATTGCAAACAAATGGTGCCTAGCTCTAATGCCACGTGAAAGGTCCTAATGGATAGAGGGGGGTGAATAGCCTAATAAAATTTCTTGCAAAGACACTTAAGCAACTTGTTAGACTAAGAGATGGCGTAAATGCAAAGCTAAAGCTTTGATTACTCTATGCAAGCCTTTCTAACAAGTCTAGTATATAGGCTATACTACTAGCACCCAATCAACAACAAGCCTAGCAATTCTAAATAAGATTACTCTAGGCACTTCACTCTACTAGCAAGAGCAACAAGATAAGAACACAAAGGAGATGCACAAGCTAGCAATTCTACTCACTATCTAGCAAGACAAGCAAACAATAAAAGAATGAATAACAAGCTAGATACAAGAGAGGGAGATTGGATTGCTATACCAATGCGAAGTGTAGATGGCCAATCACCCAATCGAGATAACCGCACAAGAGAATCTTCGACAATCACAATGAACACAATGATTTTTTTACCGAGGTTCACTTGCTTCCGGCAAGCTACTCCATGTTGTGGCGATACTCCTGCTTGGAGATGTGCACGCTAAATTGACACTCAACGCCAAACCCGCTGTCGGGCGCCACACTATCAACATAAGACGGGGATCCTCCAAGCCATGCGCAATCCACTAGAGTATCCTTTTGCGAACTCCCACGGGGAAGGATCAAGAACCCCTCACAAGAACACCGGGTGTGGCCTCGAACAATCTTCACCTCGAACTCCACACCCCGCTACCTCTAAACCGTCTAGGATGACGGGAATCACCCAAGAGTAACAAGAACTCCACAACGAACTCGAAGATCTAGTGCCTCTAGATGCAACTCTCAATGCTTAGCACTAGATTCTCACTCAATCTCACTCTAGATGAACAAGAAAGTTAAGAGATAAGTGGGGAGGAGTTTTTCTCGCTCAAAGAATGCTCAAGAATAAAAGAATGGGCAAGAATACCTCCCAACGGCCGGCCAAAACCCATATATAGTCACCTCGGATTGGCCTACCGAAACTTCCGGTGGATCCCCACCGGAACCTCCGGTCAGTTCAAATCTAGCCGTTGTACGCGAGTTAGTCCAGATCTAGCCATTGTACACGTCAACCAGAACTTCTAGTCACCTGATCGAAACTTCCGGTCATCCACCAAAACATCCGGTTGTGAACTGGAAGTGATTCGAGGCGCGCGGTTGCTCGGGCTGGGCTGACCGGAACTTCCGGTCATCTGACCAGAACTTTCGGTCATCCATTGGAAATTCCGGTCATGAACCAGAAGTGATTCGGGGTGCACGGATGCTCGGGCTGGGCTGACCGGAACTTCCGGTCCAGGCCCGCCGGAACTTCTGCTGGTATAGCACCACCCCGCACTAAAACGGGCATATCTCTTAGCTCCAAACTCCGTTTTCGATGATCTTAGACTCTATGGAAAGATTATTCAGAGGGCTATGCAACCAACATATCCTCAAGATCTAAATCATTATGGATTAAAGCAGTTTTCAAATCCAAGAGCCATCACTTCTCTTTTCCAACACAAGTGTTCTTCATCGTCGCGCCTTTGGCAATCCAAGTCACACCACTTGCCAAGTACGCTAACCTCAACATGTAAACCTCTTTGATCACAAGAGTTAGCATATCTCCAAGAAGAACAGGGGCAAGGGTTAGCTCTCTATTTAGTCTCTCATATGCATCATGCCAAGTCAAACCTAGAGGCACTTGAACCGTGAATTCAACCGTGAATTCCCCTCTTGATAGTCGGTTATCAATCCTATATGTGATCACACCCTCTATAGTGTCTTGATCATTGAAAGAAAATCATCTATCTCTTATACCTTTGCCTTGAGCCCTTGATGCTTGATCAACACAATGTCCAAGTCCACCATCAAGTCCCTAGGCATCACCTCCATGTTGCTTATGTGTCTAGTCACACTTAGATGAATCATTAGCAACATTGAGTGTCATCAATTATCAAAACCAAACAAGAGCTTTCACCAGCGACTAAGGGCGATGTATACATCGGCCATTTTTGTGCTAAGGGTGACACATATACTGGCCATTGCTTGGTAGAGCACTTAGGCATCTTGCCAAACACTTGGAAAGTAGTTTTTGAGGTACTTCCGTTGGTTGCCTTTGGGAGAAGCTCACCTTTCATCGTCTCTAGCAAGTATGAGTTCCCAAAGATGACTATAAACATTCTAAAAGGACCCTTCCAATTGGGCAACCATTTACCAAATTTGTCACTCTTCGATCCAATAGGAAGTATAGTTTGCCACACCAGATCTTCCACTTGGAATGATTTGCTTCGAACCTTCTTGTTATAAGCCCTTGCAACACGAACCTTGTCTTTCTCAATCTCCTTAAGAGTCTTTAATCTCTTGTCTATCACTTCATCCACATTATCTATCGTTAGATCATAGTACACAACAGGAGATAGATTATTTTGTTTAGCAAATCTATATGCACTTCAACGAGCAACATGGCTTCTTGACCATACACCAGCTCAAAAGGAGTAACATTTGTAGCACCATGCTTTGATATGCGATATGCCCGCAAAGCTTCTAACAAAGTCTCATGCCACTTTCTTGGTTGTTCCTCAATTTTCTTCTTAATGGGCTTGATTAGAGTCTTGTTACTAGCTTCAGCTAGGCCATTAGCTTGAGCATAGTACGGAGATGAGTTAATCAACTTGATTTTATAGGATTCGGCAAACTTCTTCACCTCTTTAGTCATAAAAGAAGTTCCTTAATCCATGGTTAATGATTGAGGAATGCTGAATCTATGCATGATATGCTTAGTGATAAACTCAATAACCTCCTTGTGAGTAATATTCTTCAAAGGAACCGCTTCACACCACTTAGTAAAATAATCAGTGGCAACCAAGATGAATTGATGTCCCTTTGAAGATGAGGGATGAATTTGGCCAATAAAATCTAGCCCCCAACCTCTGAATGGCCATGATTTCATAATAGGATGGAGTTCTGCAGTAGGCACCATCTGAATATTATCAAACCATTGGCACTCATCACAACCTTTATAGTAGCAAAAACAATCGGCCATCATAGTGGGCCAATAGAAACCATCCCTCCTCAACAACCACTTCATCTTCGGGGCCGATTGATGCGTACCACAAATCCCTTCATGGATTTCTTCCATTGCCACTCTTGCATCATTAGATCCTAGGCACTTGAGCCATAAATCATCAGCGGTTCTTCGATAGAGTTTGCCATGCTGAATAATATATTTGAATGCACTTCTTCGCACACTCTTATCAACTTTGACACTAGGATCCTGCAAATATTTCATCAACAAAGTCCTCTAATCCTCCAAATCAGTATTAGCATCACCAGAATTTGAGCTAGACCAATTTAGATCATCATTAGATGAATTAGCAGCAGCATCTGTAGGGGAGCCAGCTAAGCCGACTATAGCAGTTGGCTTAGCCAACTGGGCCACCCAGTCAGCAGAGTCAGCTAGGCCAACTGCATCAGTAGGCTTAGCCAACTGGAGCATCCAATCAACAGGGCCGGCTAGGCCGGCTTGGCGACCCCTCTTAGCCGAGTGGTGGCCGGCTAGGCCGACTGAGGCAGTCGGCCAAGCCGGTTTATCCAGACCCGCACAGAAAAAATGATCGTCTTGATGCATCGGCTTGTTTTGAATATGAAAATTTTGCCCACTGACATCAAAGCCTGATGCTTGTTGAGCTAACATGTTGGGCTTCTGATTTTCAAGTCTTGGAATATGTCGAATATTGAATTTGGCAATCTTAGCAATAAGTCCAAGACAAGTGTCAAGAGAAGCTCGAAGTGATCCATCTAAACATTGAAATTCACCAGCAACTTGCTGCACAACCAGCAATGAATCACCATAGACCTTAACATGCTGCACCTCCATAGAAGTTAACATGATCAATCTGAATATAAGAGCTTCATATTTGGTTTGATTGTAAGTACATTGAAACTCCAACCGGCTTGACATCCCTGTCTCAACATTGTTAGGAGAAACAAGAACAATACCAACACCTTGGCCATCTTTACAAACCGATCCATCAAAATATAGCTTCCATGGAGTATAAGTAAGGTAATTGTGTTGACACCGTTTTTTGACACGTGCCAATATAAGCCAAGAATTGTGCCAATCGGCAAGAGAGTGGTTATTCTCCAGCATTGCTTCTGAGTTGCCGATGAATGATTGCCGATAAAGGACATGTTGATCTCGTACATTGCCGATGAAGCCAGAGGGCTGTTGCCGATGAAGAGAGAGGCATGGTTGCCGATGGAAAGCAGAGCTGAAGGACGTGGAAAGCAGATCTGAGTCATTATCGATGGGTTTTGCCGCTGGAATCTACAAAGATGAGGAGCGTGTCGATAGAGGTTTCATCGTAAAGCAATGGATAAGGAAACTGGCAATATTTATGTCATTATTTTAATAGTTTATTTTTGAGTCCGACCTTGGTACGAGTCGTTTTTTTTAGAGATAAGACTTGTTTAGGTAATACTTTGTCGTGTCTGTTTAGGACTCATAGTACCAGGGTATAAATATGTACCGAGAGACAATGTAAAATATATACAATCAAATACAACAAATCTATTACTTTTATCTACTTTTCAAGCAATCTACTTTTCGACGACTTCGTCATCAGTACCTTTTCCTTTTCAACGAGTTCTTTCAAGAATCGGCGGGCTGCATCAACTTGATCTCTGGCGACCTTGCAGGTTCCGCATTTACCGAGCACGATTCAGGCTTTGACGTCTGGGCGTATCGCTGTCGTCTCGTCTGATCTGTTCAACAGTTATCGAATATCATCTGAGCTTTGACGTCCGGGCGTATCGCTGTCGTCTCGTTCGGATCTTATTCAAATTTATCATCCTTGTCGATTAACAGGTCAAATCGACTGGCACGCCTTGATATCGAACCAGGGTATTAGCCCGGTGTGTTTGCAGATCCAACGCCTTTTTGCATCAACAAATTGACTTCTTCATCAAGATCAATACCATGCTCAACAATAAAATCAACAAGAATTTGACCCTTCATAGATCTCAATGGTTCATAAGTCAAGTCATATTCAATTAAAGAGTATGCCCATTTGCCCAACCTCCACTAAGGATTGGCCGATATAGCATATGCTTAATGATATCGGCTTGGCATGATACAACACATGTACTTAACAATAGATAATGTCTCATCTTGTTACATGCAAAGTATAGTGATAAGCATAATTTTTCAATATGGGCATACCTCGTCTAGGGATCAAGAAGACGACGATTAAGATAAGCAATGACATATTCCTTTCCTTCATCTTCTTGAGTCACCACAGCCCCAATCATCTTTTCTTCGGCAGCCACATAGATTCTGAATGGTACTCCTCTTCTAGGCGCACGAAGAATGGGCGATGATGATAGATACTCCTTTATCTTTTCAAATGATGCTTGTTGACTTGCCCCCCAAGTGAATTCAGATCCATCCCTCAACGTAAGTATAGGAGTAAAAGGAATAATCTTCCTAGACAAATTAATAATAAATCTTCTCAAGTTGGGTTCAAATAAATCTTCTCAAGTTGTTCACCTTCCCTAAGAATTTCTACACATCCTTCTTGCATGTAGGTGGTTGAACTTTCTTGATCTTCTCAATCCTCTTAGGATCAACTTCTATACCTTTGTCATGAATGATAAAGCCTAGAAACTTCCCAGCCGACACTCCAAAAGCACACTTGAGCGGATTCATCTTCAAATTATAATGGCGCATTCTTTCAAAAGCAAGACGCAAATTGGCTAAGTGAGATTTATGGAAAGCCGATTTAATCATAATGTCATCAATATAAACCTCCATAATCACCCGAATTAGATCATAGAAAATCAAGTTCATTGCCCTCTGATAAGTTGCATCTGCATTCTTCAACCCAAAGGTCATGACAATCCACTCAAACAAACCAACAAAGCCAGGACAAATGAAAGTCGACTTTGATGTGTCTTCTTCTGCCATGAAAATCTAATTGTATCTAGCATTACCATCAAAAAAGCTAATCACTCTATGTCCAGAAGCATCATTAATCAACATGTCGGCTATAGGCATAGGATATTCATCTTTGGGAGTGGCTCTATTAAGATATCTAAAATCAACACAAACCCTGATCTTGCCAGAATCCTTCTTCTCAATAGCACAATATTAGAAACCCACTCTACATATTGGCACCGACGAATAAATTCAGCTTGCAACAACCTATTAATCTCTTCCTTAATTCAATCATGGATAGCCGAATTGAAGTGCCGCAGGTGTTGCTTGATAGGTCTGAATCCATCTTTGATTTTGAGCCGATGCTCAACAAGATCTCGGCTCAAACCTGGCATCTCTGTATAGTTCCATGCCAAACAATTAGAATATTCCTTGAGAAGCGTGATTAACTCAACTTTGTAATTGGCTTCCAAGTTTTTATTAACAAACATCGATCGTGGCATGGAGCCATCCCCAATATCAACTTGTTCTAAAGGGTTGGCCGACGTGAAACCTTGTCCCAACTTATTGAGCTCATCAAAGTCATCAATAGCTTCACAGGCATCGGTCTTTTCAGCCCGATACTGTTCAACACGACGCTTTAACCCTTCAACATTATCCATTGATTACATGATGGTGCTAAGCCGATTGTCAATTCACTTTAGTGACACAGGAACAAAGCCTTTCCTAGTGAAACTTATAAAATCATATTCTGACAAGTCTCTACCCGACAAGCATCCAAAAGCACCATGCCCTCCAGCCTCACACGCAATGGTTGTGGCAACCTCTACCGATGAATCAGCATGGACGACTTCAATGGCATCTCCCACCCATTGGATGAGAAACTAGTGCAAGCTAGATGACACACATTCATTGGCATGAATCCAATCACACCCAAGTGTCACGTTGTAGCTCCCCTTGATATCAGCAACGAAGAAAGCTATAGCCAAAGTCTTGCTCCTGATGATCAACTCAACGTTAGCAATACCTCTAGCTGGGATTGGAACTTCACTACCAACACCTGTGATGGTCATATTGGTCTTCACTAGCTCTTTGTCCTTGTTACCAAGCTTCTTGTACAGTGAGTATGGTATGACATTCACAATTGCACCGCTGTCCACTAACATGCTATGAACTGGCATCCCGTTGATGTGACCCTTCAGTGGAGTAGCCTGAGATCATCCACTCGCACCACTGGCTTCTTGAATATGGCATCTTCAATGGCAAACACCAACTCTGCTGTTGGTGGCTCCTCTTCATCATGGCGAATCACATAGTAATCAGAGGAGAAGTATACTACGTTCACATCCCCATGTGGCGGTGATGGCTCATAATCCACCATCTCCTCCTTGGTACTTCTGGAGTCTCCATGCCCACCATATTAGCAACAACAGTAGCAAACACCTCTGGTGAGTCACCAAGATCTTCAGAACCTGTAGGAATTGACACATGCATCTCAGAAGACACCACAGCCGATTCAGGAAACACCGAAGCAGAATCATCAGCAATAGCTGACTTGGCCGACTCCTCATTCGGCCTAGCCGTCTCAGCCAGCTTAGCTGACTAAGCAGTCGGCTTAGCCAACTCCTAGCCTTCCTGGCCAGCATTGGCAATGGGTGCCCGCCCAACCGATTTTGGAATTGGCTTAGCCAACTCATTCGGCCTAGCTGCCTCTGGGGCCAGCTTAGCTGTCTGAGCAGGAGCAACAGCCACGATGATGGTTTTTTGTTAAATCTCTTAGGGCTTTTCTGGCGTAGGTGGGTCCTTAACTATCCCAAGAGCTTCTTCTTCAATTTATTTTGTCGAGCACGCTGTAACTTCCACCTTTGGGTTTTATCCAACCCACGTGGACACCACTTGGGTTGAGTATATTTGGAGTCCCTTGGTGACTTTTCCTTTTCTTTAATTCCAGCAACTTCTTCAGTAGCTTCTTCTATTTGTTTTGCTGGACTTTCAACTCCAATCATAATTGGCTTATTGTCATTAACAACAGGAGCTAACATCGAGCCGATTATAATGCTAGGAATATGTGTAGGTTTCTTGAGCACCTCAACCTTCTTTGCCACATACACTTGTTGCATAGGGGCTTTCTTTGATTCTTGAGGGGCTTCAACCTGCGTCTCAATCATCTATTCTTGATTTAATCCGCTAGAGCATGATTGACCACCCAATCGGCTAAAGACGGAAGGCTTTCAAGATGGACCAGCAACGTCTCTCAACCTTTGGAACACAGGAGCCTGAGGATATGGCACCCTCACTCCACAAGGTCCCCACTGTGGCGTTGGTATAATTGGTGGAGCTGGAGGCACTGGAGGTCCCCAACGTGACACACGAGGACGAGCAACCTACAAGGAAGAATCAGCTAGTGGAGTCATCGCCATTTGCTTGTTTCTATCTTCTTTACGTTTTGGAGGCATTGACTCTCTTTTTTTATGGGCCGATTCTCTAAATCGGCCTTTTGTTTCTTGTACTTTGCCATAAGTCGATCAAAAGTACAAAGTGGTTTCACCATAGGTTTCTTGACTTTCTTCTCCTTTTCTTTCCAAACACCAACTTCCAGTTTTTGAGGAACAAATGTGCGCAATACACGGACACCAGAAGCTGGACTGCCTGGAGGAGGGGAGCCGGCCTGGCTGACTGGGTTAGTCGACTTAGCCAACTGGCTGGACCTGGCTAGGTCGATTGAACTAGTTGGCTTAGTCGGCTCTGCCTGGCCAGCACTGGAGTTGGCTTGGCAGACTCTAGTCGGCCTAGCCGGCCTTTGCAGCGTCGGGCGCATCTCATACCGTCTTTGCCTTTTCAAAGCTTTCGTTGATCCAACGGTGATTGTAAGCTTGTTCTTGCCTTCCTGGTCTTTCTCAAGCACCACTTGTCGCCCCTGAATTCTTTTGAGCATTCGATGTGGCACGCGGTTCGCTGATAATGACATTCTTGCCTTTAGCTTTATCAGCTTGCTCGGGTCGGATCAAGATTGCTGGGCTTCCTGTGAAACATCCTCAATTTTCCACGAAGGGAAAATACACAGAATGGCGG
>CM041632.1:55583967-55594959 GCA_023333625.1 Bothriochloa decipiens
TTTTGAAAGCCCGTATTTTTAGAGACCGGATTTCTAGGGTTGTTACATCCTGCTTCAATTGTATTCATGTGACCAGGAAAAGGATTCTTGTTGATCTCCATATTGAAAAAACTCAATCGTCCCTCATTAAGGGCCGATTGGACCTGCCAACGAAAGACATTACAATCATTAGTTGCATGAGAATAAGAATTATGATATTTATAATAAGCATGTCTCTTAATCTCATCTGTAGAAGGCAAAGTATAATAAATTCCAATGTATCTAATTTTGAGTAACTCATCAAAAATCCGGTCATATTTAGAAATATCAAAAGTAAATCTCACTTCCTCATTCTGATTCTTTTGAATCGGCTTGAGAGAAGGGCAAGTAACTTGTTTATTCTCCGTTGGCCATCTAATTTCAGCGGCCAATGTCTCTTTACTTTCATCATCCGAATCATCTGAAAAAGCACCAAGAGCATGTGTATTTGAACGATATGGTTTATATGCATCATGACATTCTTTAAGGCGTGATTCCTAGAAAACGGCCCTCTCGACAAGATGACTAAAGCTAGCAAACTGTATATTCTCAAGTTTGTTTTTAATCATATCATTCAAACTATTAAAACATATATCAACAAAATCTCTTTCAGAAGTATTCAAGTAAAAGAATCTATTCTTAATCTCTCTAGCCTTCTTAAAGAAATCTTGCACAGATTCATTACGCACTTGTTTAATGGCAGTAAGATGTGCTAGCCTAGTTTCTTGAGCTCTAGTGTAAAAGTGATCATGAAACTTTTCTTCTAAATCAGCCCAAGTACAAATAGTCAAAGGTGGTAAAGAAGTAAACCAAGCAAAATCAGTACCAGTAAGAGATAAAGGAAAGCTACGACCTCTCATATAATCATGATTAGCAGCTTCACCTAATTGTGCAAGGTATATACTTACATGCTCCATGGTTGATTTATTATCATTACCACTAAACTTTTGAAAATCCGGTACCTTCCAGCCATCAGGAGCTTTCAAGCGATCATAAGCTGATGGGTACAGTTTTGAATACAGATGCTTGGAAGATTTTAGAATAACGCCTAATGTCTCTTGGATAGACTTAGCAAAATCCTCCTTAAACCGATTCAAAATATCATCAATTTCGGTAGAAGGAGCCCTATCCTATGTACCTTCAAGCATTGGATTGACACTAGGGGACTTCGGCGGGTTAGGTAAAATGTTATTGCCCTCCAAAGCTCTTGATGCCCTATAATCGGTTCGTAATGCTTGAGCCAATTTTCGAGCACCTCCTGATGAACTAGTTCCAACATGACCAGTCTTATCGGTTGGAAGAACAAAAGAGTCCAATGCTAAATTTTTAGCTTGATCATAAGGAGTTTGTTTATTAAAATATCCTTGAGACATGCCAAATTCAGGTACCCGATTGATCTAAATCGGTTGTCTTGCCTTCTAAAGCATCTAAACGTTTAGCAACACCTTGATATGCATGTCTTATGGTATTATTTATTGAATCAACAACTACCTTATTATTCTGCATAGTCATACTACACACATATTCTTGTGAAACTAGAACTTCATCATACTTAGGGGAATTGTCTTGAAGATTTACCTGCTCAGATGATGAAGTACCCATGATTTTAGCAATGCCTGGCGCCTTGAATTGCGTCACCTTGTCATGCCGACCTTTGGAGCATCCTTGAAGAAAAGCCTTCTGAAGCTCCTCGATCTGCGGTTGAAGTTTGGCCTGCAATTCTGGCGTGAGCTCCTCCACGGACATGGGATTGATGATGTTGCCACTATGGACTTCACTTGAGTCCTTCGTTACATTGCCATCTACACCCATGTCGCTGGTTGGTTGATATGTCAATCTACGCCTTGAAGATTTCCCCAGCGGAGTCGCCAAAAAGTATGTTGATGCCAATTCAAGACCGTGCCAACACACCAACGGGTCTTAGACGCCCAAGGAGGTTGCTTGGACAACCTGCAACGCAGCAAACACGCAGCATAACCGACCAAATCGATCTAAAGATCGAAAAAGCTGATGTGGAGCTCGTGTATGGATGAATAGACTTCAGAACCACCTCCGAAAGGATCCATCAGGAGGAAGCACATGAAGAATCTCTTAGGACTAGCAAGGCCGCCTAAGATGTCAATGAATCTTGTGGAGAGAAGCACCGAACAGTAGGTAGAGGGGTTGAGGAGAGAAAAGGGGTTAAAAGATTTGATAGATTGGTTTTGATTTGATTGAGTTGGATAGGATCAATCGGCCATGATCCTCTCGTATATATAGAGGGGGTGGTCTTATCCCGGTAGGAAACAACTTCAACACGTGATCTCCAAGTTTCTCACGACCAAAACTTGCCAAAACACGATTTAGGGATAAATCGGTTCGGACTCTAGCCCTAAGCCGGTATGGCCGGCGTGGCACTCAGCTAAACCGATTATCACGGGCCTGGGCCGGCCTCTCAGGTGGCCAGACCTGGACTCGGCTAAGCCAACCTGGTCAGCCGGCTTAACCGGCCTTAACTCGCCACGTCAGCATAAAGCCGGCTTAGCCGGCCTGTGGACCCGGCCGAGCCGACTGAAAGGGGAGAGCCGGCCTAGCCGACTCGGCCACTCGGCCTAGCCGGCCTGGTCAGCTTATCGTGGCTCGCCGTCTTTTCCGCGCGATGGCCTGCTCTATTGACGATGCCACTTGACCCTGGCTATGTCTAGGGTTCCCATAACTCGCTCGTATTGCCATATATACCATCGGACAATTTTGAGTGTCGAAAATTATATATACAAAGTGATGAGGAAGATATGTAATTACGTACTAGCCGCTAAGCTGCCCTCATGACTAGATTATCGGAGTATTGGACTAATGCGAGCACTATGACGACTTGCATGCATGCAGAAGTGACTCGTCAGCCGTTCAATGGATCGGAGTACTACGAATATCTGACAGTGACAGATACAGCAATATATCTGACAGTGACGAATATCGGAGTGTATATATATATGTGTGTGTGGCGGGCCAGCTCATGTCATATCCATAGCAATGCATGCGCAGGGATCCGCCGTGAGGATCCATCCAGATCCAGCAGTCAAAGATCCTGACGGATGCATCGGCCACGGTCTTACATCAACAGCATTTTTTAGACAAATCGATAGGTCGATCATCCATTGGTTACTCTCGTAGTCCATATAGTCCATATATTTTGCTCTGGAATCTGGACACCCTGCGTCCGTCCTTTCGTACTGGCACCAGCAATGTAAAAGGACTATGAATCTATGATCCTTATAGGTCGATAGGATCTATCGCAAGTGACTGTTAGCTATGTAAAATTCCACACTGAATGACATGTGGGGTCTATTCCTAGGTGTTTTACATAACTACAACAGTGTATACTTCCAGTTTCGCCATAGCTTCTTTTTCTAAAGCCACGGCCTATAGGAGCTTTTTCAGAAGCTACAAATCAACCAAACAAGGCCTTATTCAAGTATATAGGATAGGAAATAAAGGTGGGTCTCATGGTGACCCTTCGATCGCCTCGAGAGACTTCCGAACCCCAAATATCCACTCATTGGTGTCCTCAGATTGCTTGTTTTCCGTGCCTAATCACACAGCCTATGTGCTCTCAGATTCAGATCCAAGGGGACGACAAGTGTGCGACGCCGTCGATATTTGGCCACTGGAGCAGTGAGCATTTGAAAGGCTGCAGGTAGAGGGCCATATATGGTGGCCGGGTATAGTTGTCTAGAATGCCAAAGGGGTAGAAGTTATGAAAAAAAAATATGGGTTGAAGCTATATGGTAAAATTAGATTGGCAAAAATATTGGGGAGTTAAGTTGTTGGGGGAGGAGAGCTATGGCAAGAATCTTATTCTTTTAAGAACTACGAGAGTCCTGGTTTATAAGACCTGAAAAATTCTGTTGGAGGGATCTATTTATGGATGTAGTAAGTTTCTCAAATGCGAGATATGTGATATACATATACGGAAAAAGTCTATTTTTGGCCATCGAACTTTTGGCGAAGTCTAGGAATGGTCATCGAACTCCAAAACCATGTATCTTTGGCCATCCAACTCTTAAAGCCGTTCAATGGTCATTCTCAGACTTCGCCAAAAGATCGATGGCCAAAAATAAACTTTTTCCTATACATATACAATCTGACGAGGGTTCTCTCTTTGTATTATACATAGGTGTTGGCGTCAGCTGGGATGTCACTGCGCTATGAAGGCAATGACCACCTTCCAACGGCTCATTGCTAGGGATGAAAGCAAATTGAAAAAATCCCATCCCATCCCCAATCCGGTTTGTTTCTGCTTTTGTCCAGTCATCGCTGGGGAGGTGTACTATGTGGAATGGACTGCTTTATCATCGTTGCTATAAAGATCACACAGTGTGTCAAAATGTACTCCGCACCATGCTATAGAACTGTATTAGATCACACAGTATGCGCATGTGCCTAGAAAGAAACCCCCCCTGTGTGGCGAACCCAACTGCACAGTTTGTCAATATCATCCACGTACGATATATGATACAGTGTGACAGATGTGTGTATATATAATATGATCGCTTTATATGTTCTTGACATATGTATTGTGTGAGTATTATCGAACATCTGACAAAGTTTTGCTTGACTACGACTAGCTATATATAGTAGACAGCCGCCAGTTTTTACTGCAAAAAGAAGAGAGAGAAAGGGTTTTTTTCCTCTAATAAATATATAAGCAGATGACAAACAGGTCTGTAGTTGTTTCGATGGACTATATATGATTAATTAGGCGAAATATGTTTGTTTCCAGTTTCAATGTCAAAATACTCTAGCAGTGCCTCAATATAATGCATGCACGGCTGCAAGTCAGAAACTCTCCGTACGTCTGCATGCCCTAGCTACAGTAGACAACTAGACGTGTGGACCGAAATGCAACCGGGTCCTCGGCTGGTTACTGTACTGGTGGAAATTTCACGGGCAGGTAGGAGGAGATCTGCACAGGCAGAGCCAATCGTACTACCTACAGTGCATCTGATCTGCATGAATCAGGATATCGATGCAAAAGTCAGGGCATCCTTTCCTTTGATTTTTCACGAAAGCGATTGTGCATGCATGAACTGTTGGCCTGCCAGCGCATCATGCTCGGGCCTACATTGTACCACAAGATTAACCTGGATTCGTGTGGGACTCCGGCGGGGGAAGATTTGGATTTCCTTTAGCGGCAGACGATGCATAGCAATGGCCATACTTGGTTAGCCTGTTGCATACGTAGCAGGCGCAGAATAATTCGTCGACCTGTGAGAGGGTTTCGTAGAAGGGCCTCTTGCCTGCCGCCCTCTCTCGAGGGCAACTCCGCCTCCGTCGCCGCCTGGCCCCCGTTCCTCTCGCCTCCGGCCTCCTGTCGGTAGAGAAGAGAAACGGGGTCCGTCGTCTTAGTAGATCTACTATTTTATTAGGTTTTTCTCCGGTTATTTCCCTTTCCACCGTAATAATTAGGGTTAGATTTTGTTTGGCCACTTCAATGTCTTCGATTCGGCTTCTTGCTTCGTACCAGATCGTTGGTGGGTGCGTCGTCACCTCCGATGATGACATGTTCCTGAGATCGAGGTATGTTGGAATAATTCTTCTCGAGAAGGGATTGGATCTATTTTTCTCCTTCTGCGAGATCGTTTTTCCGGCCGCCGATGCTACTAGCGGCAGCGGATCTGTCCTTCCGGTTGCTGGTAGTGATGCTAGCAACGTCGGATATGATGTTCAGTTCAACCTTCAGAAGATACAGGCGACGTGCATTCGGCGCCCTTTACTCCCTATACTGCGCCTCTTATGCGGTCTCCATGTTCGTAGAGTCTTCTGTTGGTAGGGACTGTGGTTCTCGGGTCCAGATCTAGTGTACTTTCATGGAGTTTCCTGAAGGGTACGCCGCCGGATGGGAGGAAGATGAAGATTCAAGACCTAGTGGTATGCTTCAATGTAATTTTATTTTATATTGAGGTCTCAGTTGTAAAAGGGATTTTAATTTAATGAAAACCAGTCCCTTTCTAAAAAACTTGTTGCATACATGCATACAAGTTGTTTTTCAACCTACACACTTATACCTCTACAAATACACAAACACCCTATATACTTCTTCTATCTTGTAATACAATGCATTTTAGCATTTAAAATATATCCTCAAAGTATAATGCATTCTAGAGGAGAGGACAAAAATCCAATAATTTTGCATTCAATATTTTTCATTTATCAACCAATCACCAATAATCATGTTAATCAGCCTGTTCGTTTGAACTTATCAGCCAAACCAACCAGCCATTCAACAGTATTTTTCTCTCACAAAAAATTAGCAGCAGCTAAAACCAGCCAGCCAGAAACGACCAAGCGAACAGGGCAGATGATAACATTTGATTAGAAAATAAAATGAGGGTGCATATGTAATTTATGTTCTTTCTTAATTTGTCTAAGAATTCCTAGAAAGCACTATATTACAGACAAAGCGAGTATATGAGTAATTAATTTTATTAAGAGGGTCGTTATTGTAAGAAATTAATTATACTTGAGGGGTATTTCATTTAATCTCCTTGAAGGTATTTTAGTTCACGACTTCGGCCATAACTTGTAGTGAGACCGTTGTTTTCTTCTAAAACACAAGGTCCTTTTAAAAATGATTTAGGGTTTAGGGGCACATTTTGAATCTTAATCTAGAAGTAACATGCAGTTTGATTTAGACCTGTAAATAGTATACACTTTGGTGTGAGGGGCCTCATGTGTGGAGTATATATACATACGATTGAAATGCTACAGGAACATATACGGTGATGGTTTCATGCTTCTGATGGCATTGTGACGCGACTGGATTAATTAGGATCGGGCATTTGGTACTGTAGCATTTTGTTTGTATTTGATAAATAGTATTCAATTATGGACTAACTAGGTTCAAAAGATTTATCTCGTGATTTACAATTAAATTATGCAATTAGTTTTTTACATATATTTAATGCTCCATACAAATGGCTCGACATTGATGTGATAGAGAGAGTCAAAAAAATTCTAACTTTTAAGGGTGAACTAAACAAGGCCTTGATATATATGCTCATTAGCTCATATCTATCTGTATACAGTATACATATGCCTTGTTGACGGCATCGCCAGCACCCCGCTGCAAGAACGCAGACGTGTGTGTTTGGATCAAATCCTCTTGCACACCACGGTCCACGCACACGTAACTGCACAGGGCCTGGTTCTGCTGCATATGGGCTGGTATACATAAAACGCACAAGAGCTTGTTAGCCGCGCTGATGGTGATAAGCAGCAGATGAGCAGGCGAAGAGACCTAGAGCAGCAGCAGCAGAGTCGATCGGCAACATAACCACAGCCTGGTGAAGAACCTCGCAAGAAAAGAATAAAAAAAGAAGTGATGAAGAAACGACTGAAGATAGAGAATGCTGTGATCCAATACGCGAATCTTTGGGCCGGAGTGAACCAATGTGAGTGAGCCCAACGCCCCAACCAGAAGGCCGAAACGGCAAATTAAACCCAACGCGAGACGGTGGTGTTGGTTCAGTGCTTGCTGTCCGGCAAATTAAACCCAACGTGACAAAGGAGTTCTTGGATCCGGCTCATCCTTGCCGGTTCCCTGCGCCTCGAGCGACCTTCCTGGCCACGGGGGTGCGGGGAACCGGAGAGTTGGTGGAGTCGGTGTATATAGTCCCTAATATAGGTAGCTTTGGTCTTGGCGGTGTGCGTATGGCGGAGGCGCCGCCGCCTCTAGGGAATAAGCTTCGTCGGCTGTAACATCTCTAGTGTTATATTAACTAAAATCCTATCGTATCATCATATGCACTGCAAAGCATTCATGTTTAGGTCAACCTTGATATGCATCAACTAAAACAAGCTTATATTTCATAGGTGGATTGTGCTTCTGAAATATTTTGTCACATAAAATAATAAAACCCTACTTTCGAATGTCATCCCAAATTACTTGGTTTATATTCTATGTACTTGACGTGTAAACCGTGTTTACACTAGTGTCAAGCATAGTGTATAAATCTAAGTCCAACCCTCAAAAATGATTTCCACAATTGAAGTTGAATTTAAATTTCAAAGCTTATTCCCAAGTCTTGCAATTCAAATTTAAATTCAAATTGGGAAGCTATAAAATATTTTTCAAAAGTCAACTTGGTCAACCAAGGGTGTCTTTGGGTCATTGACCTAAAAATGTCCTTAGATAATGTTTATGATCACTAATGACCAACCCATTAATTTAGAAACCAAATCGAGTTTGAATTCGGTTTTAAAAACCCTTTATTTCAAAACCTGATTTTATCCCCTTTTCTATAATTCAAAATCTATAATGAATTTGGGAATACTCTAAAAATATAGTTTGTAGATCTTGACAAGAGCTACAAAGTTGGTATATCAAGTTTTTCAAATTTCTAAAAATAATTTCAAATGAATTTGAAAATACAGTTTTCTAACAATTGTCCCCCTTTGATTTTAAAATCATAATTCAAAAATTATACATAATTTGGGAAAACATTATATATGAAACATGTTTGGTTTGCAAAGTTAAACATTTCATATTTTTGAAGATTTTCAAGTTTTATTGAAAAATAAAAAATAATTTCAAATGTTTATTTCTATGATTTTATTCCCTTTTGAATTTAAATTCATATTTCAAATTCTAGATAGAATTTGAGGATGCTAGTTAAATGAAAAGTGTAGCTCTTGAAAATTTATGCAAATTCTATTTTTGGAGATTTTTAAATTCTTATATTAATTTTGAAGTAATTTATTATTTTCGATAAATGGCATTTCTGTAATATTCAAGAACAGCACCGAGACCTATCGTTCGCCGCCATGGCCGGCTTCTCAAGCCGCGCCGCCGTCCATCGCCGCACATGCCACGGCCGCCAGCTCGCCCCGACGCTCGAAGCACCCTCGCCGCGTGTCGCCCTTCCTTTCCTCGAGCTCTGGCTATAAATAGGGGCGCCGTGGCCGACTTCTTCTTCTTCTTTCCCCCTGCCGCCGCCGCCAACGACCTTGCTACGCCGTTTCAATTCACCGCTGTCGATCCACAACTGTCCAATTGCTTTTGCCAGAAGCTCTGCCTCGACCTTGCGTCAGCTAGTGCCCGCCCTCATCGCCCATAGCGCCCGCACGCCGTCATCTTCCTCGCGGCCGGTCGCCGAGCCGCCACGAGCTTTCTCGTCGGCCACCGCCGCCAAGGTTGAATATATATTTCCATTAACCCTTCTACCATGTTCTCCATCTTCTCTTGCCCCTCGTGCGCATCTTGGCCGGCTTAATGGTGCACAGGAGTCGCCGTGACGCGGACCTTGCCGTCGGAGCACCGCTGCCGCCATTAGCGCCGCCGGCTACAGCTCGCCTCAGCCACTCCGAGCCTTCATCAACATGCGCACCGTGCCCGTGGTGAGCTCCTGCATCTTCCTGTACCCTCAATTTCTTCTCTATCATGTTGAGGCCGCCGGTCACCGTAGCTCCCCGTCGGCACGACCTTGCCGCTCCGCCGCGTGCATAGCCGTTGCGGCTAGGGTTCAAGTTTGGTCTCATTTTGTTGCTGTTTGTGTTCGCAAAGGTGTGTAGCGCATGTAGATAGCCTCGCCGTCACCGGAGACACTCCGGTGATGCCTTTCCGCCGCACTGCCGCGCCGCCGTGCCGCCATGGCCGCCGGCCAGTGCGCCGCCGTCACCCCGCCACTCCATTAACTAGCCCAAATTGTTCACCGTGTCGAGCTGAGCACGTAGGACCAAACCTCATCACCGGAGACCTCGCCGTCGGCGAGCAATCGCCGGTCAAAACCCGGCCGCCGCCGGTCAACGTCGGGAGGAATTTTCCCTTTTTCTTTTTCTTTTTCCACAAAATGATTTAAATGCTATTTTCTTTAGAAAATCATAGTAATTCATGTATAGCTCCAAAAATTCTAAAAATTTTTATGTATGTTCTTTATGATGTCCTCTACATAGAAAAAATATGAAATGCCAAATTTGAGTAATTTTGCATAAGTTAAAATTAGCCCTTTTAATTGAAAAATTCACCTTCAATGATTTTTAATAAATAAAATAATTGGCTTTTATTTCTGAAAATTGTTTTGCCATCTAATTAGACCAAGAGCTTTTCAAAATAAAATTTTGAGCTCAATTAGACAACTTTAATTTTTTATGCCTTTATTTTATACTTTTAAATAATTAATTAATCCCTTTAAATAAGTTTAATCATTATAGGATTTGTTTGACTTTGGGATTGATTGATGACCTTGGGTCATTAACCCTAATGACCTTTGGAACTTTAATTAATTGTTTGCACTTACCTTAATCATGTCATTAGGGTTTAATCGACGTTATTTCATGAGCTTAAATAATGTCATTAAAGATGTAGTTAACCCTAACGGACTTAGTAAGTTTTGTTGGCTTGCAACTTTATCGTGAAGGAAAGTTGTACTCAAGCCTTTAAACTGGTCATGCATCCATCGAGCATCATGTTTACTATTTCGTCATGTTGAAGCATATGCTTTTATCGTATAGTTTCCGTTAACGGAGAGTTCAATGTTGTCGCCCCAGATCCGAAGGAAGAGCAGACTCAGGAGATTGGAGTTGATCCAGAGCCCGAGACCGTCTACCCCGAATACCAAGGCAAGCTCCGGATGCATTTAAACCCTTCCTTGATTTTATAAAAGTTTTATCGCTTCCTTATAAAATGTTGCATTAAGTAATAGGAGTTGAGTGAAAACCCACTAATTGCATTACCTGTCTTACTTCCATATTCTTTGTTACCTGTTCTGAAAGATGCATAGTAATGCTTAGCCCTGCTTAATTAGTTAGGTTTTAAAAAGGTAAAAGAATGAAAAGAATGAGATTAGTCTAAGTGTTGGAATCATGATGATAGTTAATAAATCGAGTCAGGACGGGTAACTTGCATTAGGAAAGGAGTCCCTTTGATGGGGACGTGATTCCCTGATCTTCTGTCAGATGGAGATAACTATCGTTTTGGTGGAGCACGACACACCGATC
>CM041632.1:55604959-55640568 GCA_023333625.1 Bothriochloa decipiens
TTGTCGTCTTGTATGTTGTCGTCGTGTTATTTGCAGAGGTGAATAAAAAGTTTACCACAGATCAGGTATGAAGTCAATCAATCAGTGTTTCCGCATGTGTATGAAGTCAATCAATCAGGTTGCTAGAATTCGATCACGTGTGTGTTTGGATCAAGTCCCCTTGCACATCACGTAACTGCAGGGCCTGGTTCTGCATATGGCTGCTACAACAGGAACTTGTTAGCTGCTATAGTGAAAAGCAAATACTGTGACGAGGCGACGAGACTGGTTTTTCGAGCCGAGGACTCAACAAAGTGTATTATTATCGCACTGCACGTCGCATACCTCTCGTGTTCTGGACACTTTCTTTCAGTCATCTTCTGATTCTCATCCTCCTTGCCGTCGTCTAGATGTGCGGTGGGATTAGGATTCAGATAATTGCTGTAAAAAAGGGTTCTTGTGCATGAACAACAACCCGTCAATATTGCAATGCAGAAAAATGGTGTGAACTTGTAAGCCCACGATGACAAATGCGAAATTTAGAAATACAAAGGCAAAACAAAGCACGAGTTGTAGAAACAGAGTTGGAGGAGATTTTGAGTGCCTCCGCATCATAATAAAATTGTTGGGCTACGTTCATGGCCCCAGTGACGTGGATGATGGACCGGGTCTAGGGCGGTTTAGGCCTGGCTAGCTAGAAATTTAGATAGATAATATAGGTTTAATATTAAGTTTTAATATATATAGGTACTAGTGTTTAAATTAATTAAATTCAAAAGTTCAAAGTCACTCAAGAAAAAAAATAAAATTTGTAGCATGATGGAAATTTTAAATACATTGCTTTTAATTGTGTATTCAAATTCGATGTAAGGCTACTGAGTGTAGTAACATGAATACATGATTCCATCTGCAAAGTGGGCTTGTAAGTTTCATCTGGCGACATGATAGATGGAAGTAATTTATGTTTTGCTTATGACATGAAACGTTATTGAAATGTTAGCTTATATACAGCATCAAACATGCTTGGAAAGTTGGAACTATACCTATGTCGAGTCGACGACTACGCGTGGTGCAGATGCTGATGTTAGCAGGCCTGGGCCAATCTAGCTGTTGGGCTGGGCCACCGGACCGCACTGGATCTTCATTATTGGTCATGTTCTTCCTGGCCAGAACAAAATATGGTCTTTTTAAAAAAATAATTAACAAAATATGGTCTTATTATGAAAGAAAACAGAACATGCCCATAAAAAATGATGTCGGCGGGACTGAGAAATCTGACACTGTTCCGTACGGTAACCAGCAGGATGCATGTGTGTTAACTGTCATGCAAAGCAGAAAAGCATAACCCTTTACAGGAGTACATAAAACAAATTAGTCCGTAAAAGAAAATAAAAGACGGCGTCATATCAATAACCTGTATATAGATGAGATGGTTAGGAGAACGGTGGGAGAATCAATGACAAAGAATTCTCACTCACCTTCAGATCCGTTTGGATCACCTACAACTAAAGCTTAGATGGTTAGTCAGCTAAATCTTAGTTAGGATGTCTTGGATATCAACTAAACTATAAATGACTTATATACTTATTAGTATCCCGATTTGTATCCTAGAAACTTATAATCCTACTAAATTAAAACGATCCTGACCTATCATGTATATTTTAAATCCTATATTATCACATCCTACAAGAAGGCTCCTTATGATCCTACAATACTATACAATAAGTTATATAAAACTTTTAAATGATTTAGTTGCGATAAAATCCTATTTAAATTTAAGGGATGTTGAAAATAATGCCAAGAATTGCACTTAAATGTAAAAAAGGTGAAATAAATTAATCAAAATCAGCCTTCATTCTATACTAACAGATTACAACCCTTACAAAGAATAAATAATTTATAAAAATTATAGTATCCAGATACTAAATATCCTACGGTCTGGTACTATCCTGATCCTAATATAACCTTGACATTTGTTTGTTAGTGAGCTAATACCAACCATGGCTAGCCATCGAGATTTCTAGAGGTATTCTACCTCTACAACCATTTTTAGAGATAGTTTTTATCCAACTATGGATAGAAAAAAAACAAGATGCTCTAGAATCCTTGTTGGGGTTTATTATTCATTAGAAACCCCCACTAGTATGTTCAGGCTCAATTACACAACTAAGTGGCTTGTGACTTGTGAGGTAGTGTGTATGGCCCATTTATAGTCCCTATAGCCTTTTTTTTGGTAAATGCAAGCCCCACAAGAGAAAATAATGAAAACATCGTCTACCACACCTTTCTTATAAAAGGGGGACACAAGATGGAGCGGGTCTATTGCCTCCCACTAACTTGATCCTCTGTCTTTCTCCACTCTCACCCCTCCCATGTTCGACCTAAGACCAATATTATTATTTTTTAGTACCATTATCACCTTAGTTTATCATAAAATTACAATTTAGTGAATCAACTTTGCCCATAACCGTAACTTATGTTATCACTGTATATATCCCAAGACTTACAAACCATAGAGAAAGTATCGTTTTATTATATGGAATAAGCACAAGCTTGTAGATTCATATCATCAAAAGACAATAAAGGTGTAGTTTTATTATATTTATTTTAAAATGTATAGTTTTATTACAATAGTTTTATTACCATACATGTGTGTTTTAGAAGGGGCTTCTTATTGCTCGATTTGAATAAATATGATAGCATCCCTTAAGGTTCACTCATGCTTAACGCCTTTGTTTCACTAGTGGATTGATAGTTTTGTTTTGGACTAATTCATGATTAATGTTTTTTCTGTTGCAAACATTGTATTTTATAGGGACTTAGTTGTTGCACTCATTGCTTGAGAGATTAATGCTGAAATGATCGAGAATGAGGCCACTCTGCCCAGTATCATGTAAGTTCATCATATATGTGTATAAGTCATACATGTTATTATTTCTTTTGGACATCATTGTTTTGAAACTGCTACCTAATGAATGTTGTACCGATGTACTTTGTAGGGCTTCGGTGGAGAATGCTTCTACTGAACTTAATGATGTAAACCTCCATGCTATAAGGGGATTTGACCGTGAGGATGGGTTTGTTATGGTGTCATATAAGTTTAGTTATGTATAGGGATTGCTGCTGCATCCATGCTATAATATTCATAGATAATTAGGAATTTACCAGTTGTAGTACTAGTACTCAACTTTAGTTCTTTCGTCTAATTTAGAACATGTGTGTGTGGAGTGGTTTTCTTTAAACCATTCCTTACTAGTGTCTTGTTCATAATATTAGTGATCTAGCCATGTTAGATACTTGATACCCACTCTATTTGATATATATGATATTTGGCAAAATCGTAGCTAAGTTTGTGATGTCAACTAAATATGCTAAATTGGGTTAAGTATTGTTTAAAATAAGGTGATGGATGTGACAAAAAGAGTATCATTTCCATTTGAATATTGTAGGGTTTTAGTTGAGCAAGATAAGGAGAATCAAGGAAATGTCGGTGATCTAGATTCTTATCTTCGTGAAGGGCAATGGGAGCACGAATTGTGGCTTCTTGATCATATTAGAAGTTTGTATGGTTGCACGGAGAGGTTGGTTTGCACCAGATACGTCCTATTTTAGTTTATTTTTTAGTTGAGGCGCTAATATGCTAAAAAGTAATACAAAATTTCAGTACCATATTAATCGCATACCAAGGCTTGTCATCTTAGGAAAATTATATCTTTCTTGTGTGGTGTCCGATAATGATACTTTGTATATGAAAAATATATCCCTCCAGATCTATAAATTCCTAGTTTCGAGTTTTATCATTTCAAGTCGTTAATATTACCAAAATATTATCAAATTTCAGCAGCATACTAATCGTGTACAAAGGGTTATTAAATAAAAAAATCAAAACTACAATGTTAGATTTCATCCAGTGCTATAACTTTCGTATACAAAATATCTTTATCCAAAACTATATAAATATGTTGCTAAAACTTTATATTAATACTTTTAGCATTCTAATGATCTCAAATGATAAAATTAAAAACTATACTTTCTTAGATCTACTCGACAATAAATAGTTTTATATACTCTCTCCGTCCCAGAATAAATAAGGCCTAAGCATTTGTAAAAAGTTTCAAAAAAATGACGTTCTAACTTGTCTCAGTGTACAGCAGCGTAGGTCGTAGCTTCTGCACACCCGTAAGCACCTGTCATCCATCACCTTGTCCTCCACTACCAATAATAAAAAATGAAAAGAAACGAATCTTGTGAGTGGTGGCTGGCCCAACCGGTAATGCTTCCAACATGCATGCCAATGTTGTAGACGTCCAGAGCTCAGACGTGATGCTTCTAACATGCATGCCAATGTTGTAGACGTCCAGAGCTCAGATGTCATATGGGTGGCAGGGTAATTTTCCTTGCTCCTATCTATTAATCGGGGACAAAGGGAATACAACTTATCATTATCTAAAATCATGTAAGAAAAATATTATTTTTTAAAGAAATAAGTTATGGTAAATAATTAAAATTCTATTATCTTTTAAGCGTCTTAACCATGTTGTGTGAGAAAGAAAAACACCCCTGGAAGGGAACCATAGCGACACGAATGACAGCCGGAACGAAGAATGGACGTTCGCCGACACTGATGGCCGATGCGGATCCGAATTACCCGCACCAAACAATGCGGGTAACCCGAACAGCCTTACCTCGCAGGCTTCTCGATCGCCAGCTGAGTTGAGATGAAACAATTAAAATCGCCAACGGCCTAACAGGGAGATGGGTCCGGAGAGCAGAGACTATGACTTGCATAGGAAGGTGCGAGCCCAACAAGTTCCCTGGCTGCCCCCCCAAGCCAAGAAATTATCCGAAGAATAGCCCTCGACGATCAGAAGCCAAGAAATTATCCGAAGAAAGCGGTTGGAAACAGGGATGAAGCCAGCGGGAGGGGGCAACCCGGGCTCCGGCCCCCTGGCTGCTGAACATGTGGAGCCATGGATGAAGGATTTTTTTTAGCCCAGCCCCCCTAGCCCCCTTGATTTTTTTAGCCATGGATGAAGGTTTTAGGAGGGCTGCTAGAGGTAGAAGATGACCTTCAGCCCCTCCTTGATTATTTCCTGGCTTCGTCGCTGGTTGGAAACCACTACGGTTTGCATTTTGATCCTTTTAAAAACCTTTTTGACAAAATAAAAAACTACGGTGAAAAGCTTTGGCCCATTGCCTATTTGTAAAATTTAAAAGGATCGAAATGAAATATTTTCACACAGTCACACCACTACGCGTCTATACGCCAGTAGTAGGCCACACTCTCCCGGTTTGCCCTCCCCGATAAATACCACCAAAACAACAAAACCCATCAGCGGCATATCCACCATCTACACTGCAGGATACCATGAATGCATCATCATACACAGTTTTCCTAGCATCACTCACATTTAGCACCGAAACCCATCATCTCCATCTTCGCGCCCTACAATCCCCCACACACAGCAAGCACCGCCGCCATGTCGTCGAGCACCCTGCAGCTCCGTACCAAATGACGGTGATGACGATGACGGTGCCGTCTCGATCGGCATAAGCCCAAGCGAAGCTATGGTTGCTGCAAGCGGCAAGGACTCAGCAGCTCCCCCACTGGCTGTGCGCGTCGGGCTTGGCCCACTACACCACAACACCAAGATTAGAGATGGATGATCTGACCGTAAAACTGGATACAGCGATAGACAATCTGACGCTAAATACTTATAGCGATAGACTTCAGCTGCCGGTGTAAGGCCTGCCGGTAAAACTATTTAGCGTCAGACAGTACTTTTATCGACAGTCAGTCTGTTGCCCTGGATATTTATAGCGACAGATAGCCTGTTGTAACCTTTTAGCGGCAGATAGCATGCCAGTGCTCTATAACGACAGACAATTTGACATTATAAATACTTTTAGCAACTGATGATTCGCCGAGATCATTTAAATGCATTTAAAAAAATAAGAGTCTATTCGATTGCAATTTAATACAAAAGAAACATCACTGTATACATTTCTCATACAAATAGATTGATTCACGAAGTCCAAACACTCAAAACTTATAGCATATTTTCACCTAAATTTTACAGATAAGCACATCATCTTATCTATTCAAGGTGAACGTTTCTGGAGTCAAAGAAATCATTCTATGTATGTATGTTTTACTAGTATTCATAAATGATAAGCTCAAAACTGATAAAAAGGTTACAATTTGTACATACAGAGAAGTGCAGCAGACATGCTCCCTGTTCTGTCTGCAATCAGATTGGTCGTGGTTTGGTCAGGCAAAACTTCAGTTCACAAATTCCCAACACCTTATAAAAAAAGAAAAACGAACCCGATCGAATGCCAAAGTCTGAGTTCCACACCAAATATGCAATAATGTAGAACTTATAGCATTATTTTTATGTGAAATGTGGAAAAATGAAAGTTGTTACTGTAGTAAGTAATGAGATATGTAAAAAGTGCATAAACAGTGCTACTTGATCACATATTTAAAAATATGCTTGAATCAACTAACTACAAATTGAGTATATATTGAACAACCACATGTATTATATTTCTATCTGCATACCGTACTCACTACACTGGAGAGAAAATTCAGAGTTCAAGTGTAGATTAAAAGCCATGACAACATTTTAGGCACCAAAGCCTGACTATCATTTAAAAAAGAACTGCTTATCTATTTCTTGCATTTTCTATCAATCAACCTCTCTTCATGCCTGCTAATATTTGTAACATTTGTAGCATATGAACACAGAACCTCAGCAAATTACTATCCATTGCAGTCTTTAGCACTAACAAACCTGTTATTTATAGTCTGGTGAGGCCAAAATACACTGTTATATACAATTTTATATGTCCAAAATACATTCTCGGCCAGCCCTTCATATGGCCCAATTACACAGTACCCCAAGATTCAGTTTCATACTGCAAAAATATATAGTTTGCTTGCCATATATACATATATATAGTTATATATGGTAAAAATATGCACTTATAAAATGATTTTTTTTACTTAACTAGACACGTGTGTTTTGATTTATTACTTCATTGAAATATCTACTAACAGTTTCAGTAGATCTTGAAAAATGGAACTTTATGTCTCTGTTCATTTTCTTATGCCCAACTGTTTGAAGAAACATGGCCAAGTTTGAAGAAATATGCCAAGTATCACACAGTGCATGGATCATGTGCATCTTTGTTCCTAGCTTGAAGGAGACATCTTTACTCATTCTACATGATATCAATGGTCCATCATATCTTCTAAAAAATGTTTGGCAAGTACAGATTGCAAACTCAGGTTACATACTGAAATTAAACACATAGAGGACTGATAGCTGCAGCAGCTAGTACAAATCACAAATCAACTTATATCTTAGTTACAATAAAAAATTCAGAGATAGTGACATTATTATGAGGCCCAACACTCAAGACAATAGTTGATCGAGCATTAGAAAGTAGAGATATCTAAGAAGTCAATTTATCTTACCTTCACTGTTATTGGATTACTACTTGCCATTCAAGCAGTGTCTTGACTCCAAATGACAGTGGTTCACTAGAAATTTGGAGTATCCCCTCGAGCTTTATGATGTGCCTAATCAGTATTAAGAGCTTTGTGATCAAAATAAAAAATATTGTAGGAAAATCTCATAACACCACGTAATGAATACAAGATATGATTCAGATCATGACTTGCCAAAAAATACATATTAGTGTAATTCAGATCTAGACATGCTAAAATTCAAAAAAGAGTTCTAAAGATGAGTTACAACCATTTGTAAAGTCTGATTTTCAGTTGTTCATGGGCATTCAGTAAAATTTAACATATGCCATTTTTTGTGCTATACCAATATGGTCATACAATTGAACTACAGCAAGTACAGATAGCTACTAGACATGGCTGTTTCCATGCCTAACCACACCACCATGAGGCTGCAAGCAGCACAAATTAGATCTAGCTTCACTGCTTCAGTATGCTTCTAACAATTGAAGTACTAGCCCTATTTCTACAAAATAATCTAGCAGCAGTAGTACTTATAGGTAGTAAAGAATCTAAGTATAAGATCACCACTTCTACCGATAGATCTCTGGGCCATATTTAATTTGTACTAACTAATCAAGTAGCAGTCCTAAAAATCCCACCTGAATTCTTCCACATAAACCAATTAAATCCGACATGAATTCTTCCACAGAGCATAGGAATCCAATCAGGTACCTGTTGCCCTGCTCGAGAGAGAGGGACGCTACATCTCGACAAAAGACCTGGGGAGGCGGCTCCTCTTAGTGGGGAAGATGGTTGAACCAGCGGGCGGCTGCTCCTCGCGAATGCTGAGGACAGGCGAAGGCTTCTTGATGGGGAACAGGGGGCGCAACTCAGCGGCAGCAACCTCTACGACCGGCGATGGAGAACGCGTCCGGTCGATTGAGCTGTGGCTTCCCCTTCTCCCTAGCCTCCTCCTCCTCAGATCTGTGAAATAGCTTAAAGTTAGGGTTCGGGTGCTGGCTTTCACACAACAGCAAGGGAAAGAGAAGGGGTGCATACCTGGTGAGGGCACTCATCACCGGCGAAGCACAACAGCAAGGGAAGAGAAGACGGTCAGAGCGGCAGCGTGCTGTCGGAACCGGCCGGCGGCGTACTTTCACGGAGGGGCGGCATGGGGGTGTTGGCGGGGCAGAGGAGCGGCGTCCTGTCGATGGCCACAGCAGCAGCGTCCAATCGCGCAGGACAGGCGGGGCGGGGGCGGGGGCGGCGGCGGCGTCGGAGCTGATGCGTCGCGGGGGCCGACGGCGGAGCGGATGCGGCGCAGCCATGGCCTCACGCGGTAGAGAAAAGTGAGGGGTCGGGGGATTGGGAGTGGGGGTTTTCTCTTTTATTTTTCTTTTCTTTTTTCCAGGCGTGCTCGCGAGCGCAGACTGGTGGGGCATGCGGGCTCACATGGGGCCCATTTTCTTTAGCGTCAGGGAGGTTGACGATATACTTGGCTTTAGCGTGAGACGGCTGAACGCTAAATATATGTATCTATAGCGTCAGATAGTAAATATATGTATCTATAGCGTCAGATAGTAAATCTGTACATATAGATTTAGCGTCGGATGTTTTGTTACCCATCTTTAACATCAGATCGTCATCGATAAATATTATTTTTAGGGACAGACACCTGACCCTAATGCGGTGTTGTGGTGTAGAGGCCACGCTGATCATGGATGCAGCCACTGCGTTCTACAGATCGCCACACGGAGTGGTCTTCGAACAGCACAAGTCCGCTTACTGCACCAACCTCGTCGGAATTTTCGCTGCTGGAATGGCTGAAGTCGGCATGGTCTGCTAGCTGGCCAGCTCCGGCCAGCAAGGCGAGCTCGCGGTCGTGCATTTGGCGCCAGCGTCTTGTGCGCCTTCACGGTGCTTCTCGTTGCCGTCATCGCTCTCGGTGGATTCTCCGTTTGACGAAGGGCTAAGTCGGGGAGCGTCGATGGTGAGTTGCAATGTTTTGGTGTGCCTGCTCTGCTCTGCATGCATGGTCGCCCGTTGCTCGATGTACTTCGAACAACTGGTTGCGTCTTCTTTTCATATTATTAAGAAATAAAAAAAACGTCCCTCGTTTTCTTTTCATATATAGTATTGTGTAACAGCACTAGTCAGCAGGTCAGCAGGGGACTGTTGTACCAGAATAATCTTACCAAGGCGTTGTATTTCGCAGTGTTGAACAAGTCAGTAATCACGCGAGCTTGTGTTGTGTTGAATCGAGCGGAGATTTGCAGCTGTTTTTAGTTATAAATAAGTTTGTATATATCCTCCCTCCGTTCCACAGATAGTTTTATTTCACAGTTTTATATACAATTTTATTTCACAGTTCTATATACAGTTTTATTTCACAGATATCAACAAAAGCACAACCCTCTATCAGCAACTAAATCTTTCTGTAACATCATACTGAACACCAAAACAATGACAAGATATAAAAGCACAAAAAACATGGGAGCAGCGAGCAAAACTCTTGCAAATCTCTTATATGGAAGTAAAATTCAGAAATACTCCCTCCATCCCAAATTATAAGTCATTATAACAATTTTGGAGAGTCAAAGTATCTTAATTTTGACCAAAAGTATAGAAAGAATTATAAAGATTCATGACATCAAAATTGCTATATATGAAAATATAGTTGGTGGAGAATCTAATGATACTTAATTGGCGTCATAAATATTATTATCTTATCGTATAAATTTAGTCAAACTTAAAATGTTTTGACTCTCTAAGATTTTTGAAATGACTTACAATTTAGGATGGAGAGAGTAAAAACTTTAACAGGTGGATCATGAAAGCACAATAGTTACTTTCCACTGCATAGCTAACCCAAACAGCTATAAACAAGGCAGAAGTAAAGTATTTGTCGGGTACCTGGATCAGGGGTACCCAAAACTACCGATTAAAGGAAACGAACCCCAAAGAATCTGCGGCCCAAAAGCCCATGAACACTGCAGAACCAAGGGCCCAACCAGCAAAGCAGTGCGGAGCCGACCCACGAGCGCAACTCCCCGATCCGTACGAGGCCCCCTTGACGGGGCACCTCGAACGACGGAAGGGTCTCGAGCGCGAACGACCCCGGCTCGACTCGCCCGACCCCCTCGACTCATCTACCCACAAACAAAACTCAGGGCATTTAATGTTCCCAACCACTCTCGCCTAACATCATGGCTACAACGGTGTTGTAGCAAAGTACCAGGGTCAAATCCAACTTTTACCGCTCATCCCTCAACGTGCGGTGATTTACCCAGTGCGCTGTACTTCGCCCGACACCCCCTTGAGAACAATACGACAATTACCGTACTCCGGGTTCCTGGGGTTCGATCCTATCTACTCAACGTTTACCCCCACCACTACGCCTCGACCAAGCCTCGAGCGTCATCAGTCAACATATGAGCAGCACCCGCACGTCTCCCACAGGGATCCGCACATCCTCAACAGGAGCTCGGGTCTTTCACCGACCACCGTCGACATCACCATGATACCCAGAAAGACAGGAGGCCATGCCCGGAGCACATCGCCATCGTCACCCCAACGTCATCAGCCACGCCAGCTCCACTAGGGTGTCCTCCTAGGGTTTACTGTACGCCTGCGCTTCCCCTTGAGCCTATAAAAGGGGACATCAGGGCTAGTTCGTGGGGGCAGAAGACAAGTAGCTCTAGACTTAGATTTCCGCTCCATCTTCACCCACTCGCTCGCTTGTAACCCCCCCTGTACAAAGCACTTTGGTGCAAGGCAATACAAACTCCCCTCCCCCCCCTCGGCCGCCGGACGTAGGGCCTTCTCTTGCTCGAACCAGGATAAATCAGGATACACCATTTGGATTGGGAACACGCAGCATTATTACTAATTAGTTAGGATCCGCGGGACCAAACACCGACAGTATTGTCAAGTGATCCTAAATAGACATGAGTGGATAACATGACTTGAATCAGACACCAAATCATCCAACTCTAGAAGGTACTCTGGTCCAGCTTATGGTTGCTTTCAATGCACGTGGTTCAGATTGATTGCACTCTTCATCCTCTATATTCATCCTCTAAAAGGAATATTTCATACTAGTCATCAAAATTCTCTCCTCTATATCTAGTTTTTTCGCACTCATCCATCCTCTATGTCATGGGTCCCACATGTCATACATCATCCCCCTCTCTCCCTTTCTTCTCCCCCTCCCCACCGGTTTGCATAGGCTCGGCGGTGCGCCCCTCCTTCTCTCCCCCTCCCTCGTCGGTGTGCCTCGCCATCCTCGACGCACCGCTCGACCCCAGACATGAGCTCCTCGTCCCGCTCCTCGGCGTCTGCTTCTACTTTACAGCGGCGGCGAGCGTCGGGCACGATGACGGCTTCGCAACTGCACGGTGGGCGGCTCTGCAGCGGCGAGCAGAGGAGCAGGGCGTTGCGGCCTGGACGGCGAGCAGGGCCTTCGAATCAGCGAGCGGGGTCATGGCCTCTGCCATATGCCGCTAGCAGTGTGGGTAGCGAGGCCTCGACGCCGTCGGACGCGGGCGTCGGCACATGCACGACATCGAGGTCGACCATTGCCGCCAGGCCTACACGCGGTGGCCGGACGAGCTCGCGGCGGTGGATCTCCCTCTCCAGCAGCCCTCTCCTCCTCCATCTTTGGCGGCGCAACAGGCAACGGCCGATGAATCTCCGTTGCCTGGCGATGGTGGGGGCGTGGTGGGGCTGGGGCAGGCGTAGCAGATGAACGCTACGATGCCAAATTTGGCAGACGGACGAAGCGATAGTGGATGAGGTGGCCATATATAGGACGCCTGCTGAAGCGATTTGGTCCGCTATCCGCGTCTTGCGGATGCGGATAGCGGACCCGATGCAGACAGTCTCATACTGAAGGGAATTATAAGTAACTTTCGGTTCATCAAACACTAAATGATTTGAATTTGTGTTACAATTCAACTAGTCGACCCACATATTCTTATATCTATATTATATCCACTTCTTCTCTTATGTATAGAAGAAACAAGGTATTCTATAATTAAAAAACAGAGTATTCTAGGTAGAAAACCACTTAGAATGCCCCTGCTAGATTGCTGAGAAAGGATTAATTTTAATGGGACAACTTCTTCTCTAATTTATGGAAGCCAAAGAGAATAGGAGGGTACTCTACAAAGTCCATATATAGTAACAAAAAGGGTTTTTTCATTCGAGTGAACAGTGGACCAAACACATCCGCCTTTGCTTTCTATACAAGACCAGAAATCAGCATCCTATTATTATCGAAAGTCAATTACAAATGATGGTGCCTACTGGCAAGTTCAAATAGAACTCTTTGTATAATTCTACGACGAACACACTGATTGACTAAGAAAAGGGCAGGTTTCCCACCAGTAAAAGAAACCATAGTACTACAGACTGAAGACAAATGCATCTTGTAACCCTATCCATTCAGGTTTTCAAAGCTACACATGCAGATAGGGCTTACTTCAGCAAACTCTCCACTTGTCCGTAACCTCTTTGCACCCTTTTGTGAATCAAAAGCTTGCTCAAAATTTTCAGGAAAATGAGCATCATAAGGTCTTGAATGCTTCCTACCTGAAAAAGAGAACCACATATATAAATTACATACAATGGGTAAGGTTCAGCATAGGCACAAGCGTGTCCATGAATGATGACATAAAAGAAAGAAAGCATATAAGGAGATGAAGCATGGTCCTAAAAGGTTCCAATTTAACTGTGGACCAAAGATCCAAACAAAAACTACACCAGATAATAGCCATGAAAAGTGAGTATACAACGCTAAAATTGATCATGAGAGTCTAAAGAAGAAAATTAAGGAACATTCGGAAAGAAAACAGTACGGTACCCATATGTCCCTTTCTAAAGGTACCCAATATATCACATAAGTATCTACTAAAACCATATGAAGGGACTGAATGCTGACCTGAGTCACCGGGCTGATTTGTCTGCTGACTGGAGGGAAGCCTGCATATAACAGAAAGGAATATTTACACAGAGGCATACTGATGGTGAAAAATGTGAATGTTCGAAATTCCGATAATATGTTGGCAGATCGATTTGTAATGTATGTGCTACCTCTTCGTCTTCTATAGAAGGAAACGTGCGAGTTAACATGCTGGTTTGCGCTCCACTCTCTTCCTCTGATGCCTCCAAGACCCCCGCAAACTGGCAATGTGGAAGACATTCGTGTAAGGGCATGACTGGACAGGGCAAAGAGCGACGCTCCTCCTCGCTCCTCTTGCTGAACAGGGTAAGGGCTAAGAAGTTGAAAGGAGACAGAAAAGAGGTACCCAAGGGGGATTATTTCTGATGATGTGGGTGTGCACTGGAGCTCTCGCATTCGCAAGCTGCATTTGACGTCAGGATGAAAATCAATCAACTCCTGCAGTTCCTCCAAGGTTTTGATCTTTATGCCCTCCCAGTTCACGGATGCCCTGCAGGCACAAATCAAAGCCATCACAATTCATAAGAACTGGACCTGGAAAATCGTTTGCATTCGAGCTAGTCCTTGGTTGATTAGGTAGCCTGCCTAGGTACCGTACCTGACTTGTGCAGAGGCCATGGAGCGATACAGGTCGTGGCGCTCCGCAATCTCGGGAGACTTTTTGTGGAAGGCGTTGTTATTGCTGAACCAGAAAAGCGAGCTGGCGGCGCGGCCACCTTCCTCGCCGCGGCAGGCGAGGTAAGCAAGCATGGCTTGGTGCTGTATGTTGTGAAGGACGGAGGTGTATTTCTGGGTAGTGCCGCCCTCCCGCTCCCAGAGGGGTGAGAATTCGGTCAGGTAGCTTCCGGCGGCTTCCCAATGCCCACCCTTCACCAGCTTTTGCAGATGCGCGGCGTCGAAGTACACAGTGGAGTCCTTCTCAAGCCTGAAAAATCCATCCATCTAGAAAAATTAAGGAATCGGAATCTACGGCTCGGCTCACCTCGATTGATGCCAATGGAGACGCAATAATCGCAGCGAGCTGACAAAACAAAACTTGATGGACGGGCGGTCGTACGTATGGGCCGGGCCTGGCGCTTGAGGAAGTGATCAAACCGGCGAAGGTGAAGCAGAACCACGGCGGGAGACTGAGGCTTCATCCCTCCCGGTTGCCGGCGACGATCTTTGCTGAGACGGACAGCTTTAGTGTTCCGAGAACCATTACATCCGCACAGCCTGTAACAAGATACACAGTTGGCAATTGAGGTGATATCATTAAGGAAACTGAGATTGATAGAGGGAGAGCATCGCATCACATGGGAATCACAATAGTAACTTTGATTGAAGCCGCTTCATGTATGAAAATGAAGATGTATACCTAGGACCAAGTGACAAGATGTAGGCAGGATCAGAAGTGCAGCGCGGTAACTGTGCCTTGGCTTTGAGCTCAGGACACTTGGCAGCCATGTTCAGAATGACCTCTACTGCCATGGGTCTGACGCGACGATAGAGGCTGTATGCCCTGCAACCAATCAATATTTATATGTAATTACACATTGCATTGCTCAAAAATCAACCTTTCTTTTATTCGAAATAGTTGTTGCTGGTAGCTACACTACAAGTACTGATACTAAAGCAAATTGAGGATTGCAGCTAGCCTCCACATAAAAAAAAAAGTATAGAAAAAAAGATTAATTAAAGAGCACGTACCTGGCTCGGTCGGAGAGCATGGATAGTAGGATCCTGCGGAGGTGGTGGCCGTCGGGGTGGGGTTGGAGGGAGGCGTAGAGGCGCTGGAAGAGGGCGTCGACGTCGCGGGTCCGACCATCGGCGAGGTCGGCCATGAGACGCAGGACGAGGATGCGGACGACAAGCATGTCGGCCTCGCGGCTGCAGTCGCCGACGGCGATGAAGCCTAGCAAGTATGAGTATGCGTCGGACCAGCGGAGGTTGCTCTCGCGCACGAGGTTGCCCGTCTGCCTCTCCAGGCTGCAAGCAAAATCGTTGGATTCGCCATCCATCAGAATTCAGAAACGAAGGAAACAATGAGAGAGGGTTGAGACAGAGAGGAGAGGGTGGGAGCGTACGTACGTGTGGGCAGTGTCGTAGAGGCGTTCACGGCGGAGGAAGGAGATGATGCGGCGGATGCGGAGGCCCGTGAGGGCGGGACGATCGCCGCGGAAGCACCTCATCGACATCATCATCGCTTCGGTTTTCGTTGAGGAAGACACGAGCAGACAGGGAGGGAAGAGAAGGAAAGGGAAGAAAATAGAGAGGAGCCCGTCGTGCTGTAGTGGATTGAGATTCGGTGGATTCATGGGCCTGGCCCACTACTCACAACCAACCCCTGCGCATAAGGGTAGGACGGTGGGCCGGGCTTACAGTGGTTTAGGCCTGGCTAGCTCTAGAAATTTAGATACAGGTTTAATATTAAGTTTATTTAAATAGGTAGCGTTTAAATTTTAATTAATTTCAAAAGTCAAACTTCACTAAACAATCAAAATCATGATGTAAATTAAATTCATATTCAAATTCGATGTAAGAATTGAGGGCTCACCTTAAGCTGACTTCGCGCGTGTGTGTGTGTTTTTTTTTCTTTACTGTGCGCTGCAGCTTCGTACCAACGGCGGCGACGACGCAGCAGCGGTAGTCAGCAGGGGATTGTCGTACCAGAATAATTTTACCATGGTACTGTATTATTAATAAGTATCACTCATTCACTCGAGCTTGGAAAACGAAGGGAAGCAGGCTGCGATCGTAGCGTTGGTGGTCTGCCAAAGAGCACCGAGATTTGACCCCGGGGAGATTGCCACGGGGCAGATTGGCCCAGGGAAATCGATGGGTTCCACACGGGAAAGATTGCTTCCAAAGTAGGCCTGCAGTGATATGCATGATAGGAAAAACGCCGGTCCCTTCGACTCGGCGAGATCGCTGGTCACTAGATCACCGGTCCCTTACTTTTCATCCGTGGACCTTTCATTGACCCTGCTAGTCCTCCTGCTAGTCCTCCTGTCCTCCTGTTAGTCCTCCTGCTAGTCCTCCTGTTCGAAGACGACGGAGAAGATATAGGAAAGGAACGCCCCGTATAAATACCACCTTTCCACCCCAGACAGTGCGATACCCACCCCGACACAGCAAGCGCCGCCATGTCGAGCGCGCTGCAGCTGCGTACCAACGGCGGCGACGACGCCGTTTCGATCGGAATAAGCCCAAGCGAAGCCATCGTTGCTACAGTCGGCAACGACTACAAGCAGCTCCAGCGTTGGCTGTGCGCGTCAGGCTTGGCGACGCTGGTGATGGACGCCGCCACCGCGTTCTACAGATCGCCGCACGGAGTGGTCTTCGAGCAGCACAAGCACAGGTCTGCTTACTACGCCACTCTCGCCGCAATTCTCGTCGCCGGGCTGGCCGAAGTCGGCACGGCCTGCTGGCTGGCCAGCTCCCGCCAGCAAGGCCGAGGCCGCAGTCGGGCGTTCAGAGCGGGCGTCGTCTGCGCCTCCGTCGTGCCCCTTGCTGCCATCATCGCACTGGGTGGATTCTCCGTCGTCATGAAGGGCTAAGCCCGGAAGCGTCGCGTGGTACACCGTTTGGTGCTACTGCTCTGCATGCATGCTGTTGGACTTGGATCGTCCCGTCTTTTCTTTGTTCTCCATATATTGTGTGACAGCAGTATATGTCAGAGTAAGGATTGTTGTACCAGAACATTTGCACCATGGTGTTGTGTTAATTAGCTAGTGTTCTATAAGTCAGATCAGTAATCACGCGAGCTCGTATTTGTGTTGTGTTGAATTGAGTTGAGATTCTGCAGCTGTTTTTCATTAAGTTTGTATCCTCGACAGTATATTGTGTCAGCAGGGGATTGTCGTACCAGAATAATAATAATAATTTTACCATGGTACTTACTGTATTATTATTAGTAAGGCCTCGTTTGGTTACCGGAATCGGTACCTCCCGAATTCGCTGTAGCGCATTGTGCGGCACCGTAGCAATTTTGTTTTTATTTGATAATAATTGTCTAAACATTAATTAATTAGGCTTAAAATGTTTGTCTTATAAAGTACAACAAAACTGTGTAATTAGTTTTTAATTTTATCTACATTTAGTACTCCATGCATTTGCCGATATTTTGATATGACGGGGAATAGGAATTCTGCATAGGCTGTGTTTAGTTCCCCCAAAATCACCCCAAAATTCACTATACAGAATTTCTATCACCCGTCACATCAAAATGCCGGCACATGCATGGAGTACTAAATATAGATAAAATCAAAAACTAATTACACAGTTTTGTTGTACTTTATGAGACGAACATTTTGAGTCTAGTTACGCAAAGTTTGGATAATTTTTACCAAATACAAACGAAATGCTACAGTATGCTAAGGTAACGTGATGTGATATTTTTATCCAAAATTCGTGGAAACTAAACACACCCGTAGTAAAATTTAAGGGTGAATTTGGGAATCTAAACAGCCCTGACTATCACTCGTTCCCTCGACAAGACTCTTCTTCCTCAGCTCCAGCTCGCCTCTCGACTCTCCCCACCTCACCTAGGGTTTCGCTTCCCGTCTCGCCGTCGCAGCCATGGGAGACAAGTAAGTATCCCTCCGCTCCGTGCCCCCCTTTCCCTCTCTCCGTCGACGCCGCCATGGTTTCGACGCCTCACTCTGATTCCCCTCCTCGATTTACGCCCGCAGCTACTTGTTGGACGACGAAGGCGAGCCGACGCTGGACTTCGACGAGCGGGAGCCCTCTCCGGAGCCGCAGCCCTACGAAGACCTCGACGACGACCTCGGCGACGGCGGGGATTGGGCCCGCGATCGCTCCCCGACCCCCGTCCACGGCGGCGGCGACGACGGCGGGGCGGGGTCCTCCTCCAAGCCGCGGAAGCGCCTCCTCAAGAAGGGCGGCGGCGGCGGCGGCGGCATGCCCGGCGACGACGGGCTGGATGACTTTGGGTTGGAGGACGAGGACGCGGACCCCGCGGCTGAGGCCAGGAAGAGAAAGGGCTCCTCCGCGCTGAGGGACCTCGCGAGGGGCGGGGCGGGCAAGGAGAAGAAGGAGAAGAAGAGGCGGAGGGAGGACGATGGCAGGGGGAGGGATAGTGGGATGGCGAGGGAGAGGCGGGGAGCAGGAGGGAGGGACTCTGGCGGTAGGGAGGACCAGGATGATGGGGAGAGGGAGATCCAGGAGCTCTGGGAGACCATTGCCGGTGGTGATTCAGAGGTAATTATGACTGTTTCAATTTGATTCGGTTCTTTTTTCAATTCATTACTGCTTGAATGCCCTTTACTGTACTATATATGTGCATTAACTTGTTACAACTACTTTGAGCTTAATATGAAAGAACTATTTTGAGCTTAATATGAAAGGTTTCTGAAAAATTCAACCTCAATCAACTGCGTAGTGAACTCGTGAGCATAGTCCAGAAACAAAACATTAGTCAGATAAAAAAAAGATTGCTAGTATATTCAATTGCTTACAGAGGAATCAGGAGGGTTGTGTAAAATGTTGGTGCATATCAAGTTAGACCATTGGACCTTGTTATCTTGCTTTTTAAGTCGTCACCTAGGCTTTGTCTTGGCGTCCAGTTGAGTTTCCAGACTGGGTGTCAACCTTGTCATGACCAATCGGGCTATTGCGTCCGCCTTGCGACAGAATTTGTTACTTAGGTGCGATTTGATGCTGTTTATGGCCTGATCGGCCTGAGGCAGACGCTGCATGAGCACGGGCGCGGGAGTGGGAGAGGAGCTGCGCACATGGAAAAAATGGGCGCTGGACCGGGTGCAGGAGATTTGGGAGACTGGCAGGAGTCATGCTCCAGCGGAAATTGTGCGCCTACAGGTCCCACGAGGCCATAACCCATCTCTCCCACTTGCCAATTGATAGGAAGGGGAAATGGAAGAGGGCGCACACCTGGTTCTTGGCAGCGCACTGCTAGAATCTTGCTGTTCCATCTCTTCTGCTCCATCGATTAAAGCTTATATCCGTTGATTTGAACCTCCCTTCATCTTCTCCACTAATTTGCGCCCCTGATTGGTGCCTCCTCTGGTCCTCCCATGCTGATTGATTCATGGTCCTTCATCGTCTCTGACTCTCTGTTGGTTCCTGTATTCAACCTGGTGTCATAAGGTCACGGGACATAAGCATTTCTTCCTCTCCTTTCGTCTTCCCTCCTCTTGGATGTGCACAGCCTCTGCTCTTTACTTGGATATGCTCTGCTTTCTTTCTCTTCCACTGTTTCTTTCCTGCCTCTCCTCTGCACTTATGCTACTTTTATTTGTGTTGCACTAGCTGCACTACCTCATTAAGTTATATTATGCATTAGAGACTAATTTGTTGCTATTGAGAGATGAGAGATTTCAGATTTTCTATTTTGCCACTTTATGTTGTGCACTATCACTCTGGTAGCACTAATTATGGCATTGCATGATAAGAACTGGCAATATTAAGGTATGGTTTGCTTCTGAATTTTAGTGCTCTTCACTGACATGCTACTCAAATCTGGTGGAACAGGATGACCAAGAAGGTGTTAGAACTGTAGACGATGATAATTTTATTGATGACACTGGGGTTGATCCAGCTGATCGTTATGGCAGCGATAATGAGCGGCATTCACCTGGACGTTATGCACAGGTATTTTTTTTCTTAACTATTCTGGTGCCTTACAGCATTATCTTTTTGTATTCTTTATCAAGTTGGATTGTCATACAGGCTATTGGTTCATTGTATCTTATGTCTTACTCTTGGTTGTGTTCCATGCCAGTCGCTCTAGTGGCAGTTTGACAATATTTATTGACCTGAGAATTGGTGGTTGTTCCCTATTAACTGAAGTATGGTGTTAGACATCCTTTCATAGCATTGAAGGATTTGATAGAAGCTTTGAAGTTTAATCCTAATTGATGAAGCTAAAACCATGGTCACAATAGGCCTTTGTTGCTTCGAATATGTCTATTTATTTCTGGGCCATTGCACCATGCCACATGCTATCTTTTGTTTTGTTTTTTAATCACTGACAATATGGTTGATGGCTATAGGCTGAAGAGGGTGAGGAGGACGATGAAATTGAGCGACTCTTCAAGGGTGGTAAGAAGAAGAAGAAGAATGATCGCCCTCGTGCAGATATTGGTCTTATAGTGGAACAGTTCATTGCTGAGTTTGAGGTAGCAGCCGAAGAAGATGCGAACTTGAACAGGCAATCAAAGCCAGCCATTAACAAACTTATGAAGCTCCCTCTGCTCATAGATGTTCTCTCCAAGTAAGATATCTGGAATCTTACCTGTAGTGCCAGTGCACATTGTCATTTGTTATATCTAACTAACAGTAATATTTTCTTGCTTATCTCTGTTTCACAGGAAGAATCTGCAGCAGGAATTCCTTGACCACGGAGTTCTCACTCTTCTAAAAAATTGGCTCGAGCCATTACCTGATGGAAGCATGCCAAACATGAATATTCGATCTGCTGTACTGAAATTATTAACTGATGTAGGCATCTTTATTTCCTTCAACCTTTTTGCATTGTAGAACTTTGTTTTGCACAAGAGCATAGTTTCCTTTGTCATATTTTTGGATGGCTTGGAATTTGGTTGCTAATGAATGTTTCATGCCCCTTGCAGTTTCCAATTGACTTGGAACAATTTGACCGAAGGGAGCAGCTTAAGAAAAGTGGCCTGGGAAAGGTATGCTTATACCGGTCCCTCTGATATATCATTTCGCAGAAGGTTATTTGTTATGTGCTAAATCTATCCGATGGTGCATATTTAGGTCATTATGTTTTTGTCCAAATCTGATGAGGAGACTACTGCAAATAGGAAATTGGCTAAGGAGCTGGTTGATAAATGGGTAAGTCTGTTCTCATTATCCATTATGTTTTTGTGTTTGTTGTTATGAAGTGTTCTTGGTATTTGTAAAAAAATCAGAGTCGACCAATATTCAACAAGAGCACGAGATTTGAGGACATGAGATATGATGAAAGACCACAACCTTACAGGCGGCCACAAATGAAGAAGTAAGTGTGTGCACTTATTGGCCATTTGAGGACTATTTCTTTTCCTGTATGTTTGTGTAATTCGTATTCTTATTGGTTATCCTTTGTGTCATGAAGGCCTTCATCGAGTAGCTCTGGAATGCAATCCAGAGATGATGATCTTGATGCTGACTTTTCACAGTAAGTTCAATCATAGTTGTTTCGCATTGGATGCACATGTGCCTGCTTTCACCATTTCCTAATTGTTAGTTTAATCTGTTTCATCTATGCTTTGTATTTAGACGCAAGTCTGGGCAAAGTAGTTCAAGGCAGCATGCTTCTAGGCCAGAAGCCTCACCTTTGGACTTTGTCATTCGTCCACAGTCCAAAATTGACCCTGAGCAGATACGTGCTCGTGCTAAGCAGGCTGTCCAAGACCAGCGTCGGCTGAAGGTTTTCATTCCTTTAAAACACCTTGGCTTTGTCTCCCTTTATAAGCTAGCTATTCTTGCTTGTTAACTGTTGAAGTAGGACCAACTGAGCAATAGCTGATTCTTCTCGTTGGACATGCAGATGAACAAGAAATTGCAGCAGCTGAAAGCGCCCAAGAAGAAAAACCTTCAGGCGTCGAAGCTCAGCGTGGAAGGCCGTGGCATGATCAAGTACCTGTAGATCACCCACTATGGCATCCGCAGTCAGCAATGCCCTGCTGATACAGTGCCTGCAGGGATTGCTGAAATAGTATGAAGCATCCTACCACCATTTCCATGGCAAACGACTTGGCATCAATAATTGCTTGGATCTTTTATCCAAGTATTTTTCTTGCCTGGTAGGGTGCGACATCTGTGCTTCAGAAACCGGATGGTTTGGGCACTATCTATTGCAGAGGCTTCTGCTATGAGCATGCATAAATATATGGTGCTTTTCAAGCAGAGTGGTGCCTTCATATAGTATAAACATTTGTCAGGCTTATGAGTTGACAATGATCTGATCAGGCTGTATCTTGGGTTGAAGTTCGACTGTTTGTATACTTGAAGAAAGTTATGCCTTGTGAAAAAACAAAACATAGTGTGACAAATGATTAATTGCGCTTACCAAGCTGTAACTCAATTTTGATAAATGGTAATTCTTCAAGAGTTTTCATCTTGCTACTTGACTGGAAGGTAGTGTGCTCAGGCTTATCTTGTTGTGCTATTGCTGTCATGAGAGTTTTCATATTTGTTGTAAGAGTTACTGAACGCTAGATCCTTGAGTAACTAGAGATAATGGTGATGTTAGCAAAAAGAATGCTATCGATGTTTCGAAATCATAGCAAGCCTGCTAATTGTTGAAAGGAAGCTCAGTATGGCAAGTATATTATCCATGGGTGGACCACGGCTTGCCAGGTCTTTTTCAGGATTGTACCAAATGCAGCATGATGCTGACAGGCAAATCTATCTCATCAGGATATTCTACGTCACGTTGTACGTAAGGAAAGGCAGTTCACGGACCAAGTCGTTAATTGACAGCGACGTGGTGGTTTGCCCATCTTTATTTGTGTTTCGTACAGTAGCGATCAATGGAGTTGATAGTAGGCAGTGGATTCCTATCAGCGAGTACGCAAAAGAAAGCTATGGCGAATTCTGGCTTAATTCAGATGGACTGTGTGTGCATCTTCCAATTGAAAATTTGTCTCTCTCCCAAATTTATTCGATACACCGGCATCTAGTGGGATTGATTTCTGTTGACTCCATAAGGAGTGAAATTAATTGAAACATGTGTTCTAAAATAACTCAATTTCAAATTAGAAAATTCGTAAGAACATGATTAGTGTTGCCAAGTCCAAGCATTGCCCAAGTATATAGGGAAACGCTAAAATTAGGGGGTCATTCTTCTCCGTCCTTTCCGTCCCAGGTCGCCACCGCGTCTCCGGCCTCCGCCCCTCCCCACCACCATCTCCGCCACGAGGCAGCACGCGCGGACCACGCAGAATCCCGCGCCGTGCGCTCGCATTCATCGCGCCGCCACCCCCACGTTCCAGCCGGCCACGCGCCCGCGTCCCCCGCCGCCGGCCGCGCCATGCCGCGGCGGGGCGAGACGGCGGTGGTCCCCATTGACGCGGCGTCCGGCGGCGGGAGAGGCGAGGAGCGGCCCAAGAGCGAGCGCCACCACCGGAACCACGGCCCCATCCACCACCACGGCCGCCACGGCCAGCACCGGAGCCGCCCGCCGCCGCCGCCCCCGCCGACGTTCCGGCCGTTCCGGCGGTGGTTCCCGTTCCTCGTGCCGCTCTTCATCGTCGCCAATGTCGTCCTCTTCGTGCTCACCATGTACGTCAACGACTGCCCCGCGCACGCGCGGGCCACCGGCGCTGCGATAGGGGGATCGATCGGCGAGAGCGCCACCGCGCAGGGCTGCTTGCTCGCTCCCGAGCTAGGGAGGTTCGCGTTCCAGTCGTTCAAGGAGAACCCGCTCGTCGGCCCTTCCTCCGCCACGTACGGCACACTGTTCAAATCTGTCCAGAATTTGGATCTTTCTGCAGTTTGCTCGGTTTACATTCCCTATTGCTTTAGATGTGTGCATTGTTGGTATGCGAGAAACTGCGCAGATTTTGTGAAAATGTGCTGTCTTTGAGATCCTCGATTGGTACGGCATTGGTCTAGTTATATTATACTTATGTAATCTTGTTGAACCTTATTTGTTTGATAACGTGTTAAGGATCACTTTTCACCATCGATATTTTTTAATGGGTAATTATGCCCTTGATAGTACTTCAAAATCTTGGTAGCTTGAAGGTTCATCTAACATGTTTTGATTCCCAGGCTGTTGGAAATGGGGGCACTGGAAACCAGTAAAGTTACCAAAGATCACGAAGGCTGGCGCCTCATTACATGCATTTGGTTGCATGCTGGAGTCGTCCACATACTCGCTAACATGTTGAGTCTCTTAATGATTGGAATCAGGCTCGAGAAGGAATTCGGTTTCAGTAAGTGTCCCTGTCTGGTTCGATTAAAGAAACTTTCAGTAATTGTCTTTTTGTTAGGAATACAGATTCTTCATCCTTGTACAATGCATCTTTATTATCTGGAGTCTGATGGTTATTACAAGGACTAGTGATCATATGACGTGACCTGATTGATGATTTTCTGTTGCAGTAAGGATTGGTACACTGTATGTGATCTCTGGTGTTGGTGGCAGCTTGCTGTCTTCTCTGTTTATGGTGTCAAATATATCTGTCGGTGCTTCAGGTGCACTATTTGGACTATTGGGCTCAATGCTGTCAGAGCTCATAACAAATTGGACCATATATGAGAACAAGGTTGATTCTAAAATATATGCGGTATTTTCACAAATCATTCCATATTCCATGTTTCTAATCCTGTTCTTGTTTCAAAAAAAAAAATCAGTTTGCAGCACTCCTGACTCTAGTTATGATCATTGTCATCAACTTAGCTGTTGGGATCCTTCCACATGTTGACAACTTCGCTCACCTTGGAGGATTTATATCAGGGTTCTGTCTTGGTTTTGTGCTGCTAATACGACCACAATTTGGATATATTAACCAAAAGAACTCTCCTCTTGGATATCCCACGGGCATAACTAAACGGAAGTTCAAGACATATCAAATTATACTTTTGGTTATTGCCACAGTTATGCTAGTTTCTGGGTAAATATCTTGACAATGAGATGACTGGTAATGATCTAGTCAACCACTAGAGTTCAACTCTTTTAGCTAAACTATATTGTTGGCAGGTTCACCGTTGGATTGGTGTTGCTATTTCAAGGGTTCAATGCTAATGAACACTGTTCTTGGTGCCATTATTTGAGTTGTGTGCCTACTTCAAAGTGGAGTTGCAACGCACCAAATAACTATTGCATGGTAAGTTTTTTTTTTTTTTGCAGTTATGATTCGTATTAAATGTACTAAATGGCTCTGCTGGGGACCTGTGGTAATCACCAGTTTGTATATTTTAAACCTGTTTGTCAGGATAAACTAGAACATGGCGCGGCGTTGCCGCGCTAAAGTAGCCCCCTTTTTTTAATGCGTAATATGTGTGTATATTTGTATTAAGTGTGTAGTGTAATATGTTTTGGGTAGCAAATTGTTTATTTAGAATTTTTATTTATTTTTGTTGATTTTTACCATGTTTAATTACTGACATACGATTGTATGTCGTCTGTGATATAAATTTAGAAATTGTTTTGATTTTTGGACGATGAAGTAGGGGTGAAAAATATTTTAGTAGGCTTTAGGGTGGTTTTACTTTATTTAGAAATTTTCTATAAATTTTCTTAAAAGGAAAATTGCTTATTTCATTTTACTGGGTACATTTCTCGTGTACCTGAACCAATTCATGTGTGAACAGTAACTGTCCCAGATTTCTAGGTACGTTTCTCGGGTACGCAATTCAGGCGTGAACAGCAACAAACAGTGCACGTGAAAGCGACTTTTGGAGCGATGTCAGTCGTCCGATCAAGATCCAGCGGTCCATTCTTTTTTCGATGACGTGGCCACATGCTCTTTCCAGAAACGGCGTTTCAGTATATAGAAGATTGTGTTTGATAGAGAATCATAATGAGTATATTAACACAGGGTTTGCATGAATGCCAAACCAACTCTTGAACATTTTTTGTACGTTTTAAAAATATGTTAGATAAAATCACGAGCATCATCAGAACTTCAATGGCAATCTTGCCTTGTTTGGTTTTCAGCTAATTTGCTGTTAGTAGCTGTTTTCCACTTGCTTTCCTATATGCGTAATGAGAACGTTCATACAGAGATTATTTACTTTCAATATGCATGTTATTGTTGCAGCCATTAGTGCTTAAACCCTTGTTTCATTTTTTGTTTGCATCTTGTTGTAAGTTTACTAATATAAGCTTCTTCTGCAGTCTTCACAGCTTGGAAATCAACTAAATCTGACATGTGAAAGCACTGGAAAGACTGGAACATATGTTCTCAGCAATCCAAACAGCACAGAAGCAATTAAAAATCTTTGTGTCAGCCTTTGCAGTTAATAGCAAATATCTGTATTTTCTAACGGGGAACTCATGCCAGCATATCTATGGAATATATAATTAGAAGCCTATCTTTATATTATGATTCTCTGGTAATGCCTTTGCGGCTTCTATGGTATTTTATTTTGTGCTTGCTGTGTATTATGATGTCAGTTGATGGTTTAAAAGATGGACAACTTGAGGCAGTAGTTTGTGGAAACTTAACACTTGCCTTTTACTGTCAAGAAAGATAAAAATGTGTCAAGCATAAAATAGAGAAGATAGGCATGATGAATCTCTTCATTTGTCAAAAACAAAGAACGAAAATTAGAATAAAAGATGGACTGTGTGTACATATACAGATTGTTGCTCCAGATAGCTAGAGAGAGGGAGATGGGGCAACCATTGCAAGCACACTCGGAAGTAGGGCTTGTCTTAGTTAAGTAAAATCGTTACATCAAATACACTGAAGATGGCTGGTTATACAGGACCCAAGCTAAGCATTAACCTTTGTATAACTCCTGTGATTCTATTTTTTCTAGGTTAGCATTCCTCTTAACAGATTTTTTATGTTTTTTTTCCTGCAACTTTGGATAGTCAAAGGATGTAAATGTTACAGAAGTTGATGTAATGATACAAGTAAATCGAAAACAAAGAAATACAGAAGCAATTTTGAATGCTAACTCTGATCCATTTTATATCCCTGGTTCACTGCTATTGCCAATGGCTGATCCATGATCGATGGGCTGGCATCATGGATCAGCCATTTTGAGAAATACCTTCTCTTCTCCATTGACCAAAATAGTTGTAAACGGATTCCAGAATTGTATCCATTTGTACAGCAATTTTGATTTTTGAATGCTAACTCTGATCCATTTTATATCCCTGGTTCACTGCTATTTCTGCATCTGGTTTTTATTCTCCTGATCACTGCATGATATTGTCAGCCCATCACTTGATATCTACTGCTGAATTGTATCCATTTGTGTCTATGGTTTTCTTTCTTTCATATTTATATAGCTTATGCTAAGGAATCACTGTATATTACTCTTGTCACTGTATGCTTAAGGAGTCTAGGGATTAACTGCTAGGTACGGCATAAGAATTGTAGCACATATAAAGGTTCGAAAGACACACAATGTTGTCACTTATTAGGTCCATGGTGAATCAAGTTATGGCATGAGTCTATCTTTTGGAATGTTTATTTCGTGCAGAAATCTCATTTATAAGAAAACTACAAACGTTGGACTAGAATAGTTAGCTATTTGAACTACTCAAACTGCACATGGTTAACAAAATACAGCCGGGGATAGGATATGGCTGTACAGATTTGTCTGAATGTATTCACTTCAGGACGGAAGTAGCATAATGTTGTTGCCTGGTGTGTGTATGTTCATGAGACTAATTCCTCATCTTCAGCTGCTCAAATATATACTTCACCACCTCTGCCACCGTAGCCTTCCTCCCTTCCCCAAAGTTCCAGAGCTCTTTCACGGCTTGCCGTCCTTTAGGATTATACTCATGGAGCTCTCTCAGGGCGTTCTTCACTGCGTTGCAGGTATTGGCACCGTACTCAATCCACAGTTGTCTCAGTTTTGGATCATCTTCATCAACAACGTCCTGAAATCATCCGGAGGCAAGGACCTTTAACCAGTCTCTTGCCACAACATCGAGAAAATTAAATAGGGACTTTGAGAAATACCTTCTCCTCTCCATCGACCAAAATAGTTGTAAATGGATTCCAGAATGCGTTCTTCAGCTCCTCCTGCCAAATGGAGACCAACCTTGCAGCTTTGCCCTCTGGGTCGTCATTCCTGTACTTGCTCTTGCATGCATGGTAGAATGGTTCTTCATCAAGTTGTCCCATCCTTTTGATCCCTATGGCCGTACATCCGCCGGCGCCGATCGTCAGGCTCTCCAAACACTGAGCATAGTGATCATCAGGCAGAGGAAACTTTTCATGAATAATAGCAGGACTAAAGTACTAACACAAATGGAACTGAGAATTTGTCAAAAAAGAAAGGTAGTTTACCTCAATCAGTTCTTGGCGTGTCTCTTGAAGCTCATCTCTGTTTGCCCTATCTCGCTTGGTTAGGTCAACATGTGCATTTTGATACCTTTGACGTTCTTGTTCTTGACACTCTTTCCAAATTGTTATTAATTTGTAAAGATGTTGGCATTCTTCCTTCCTGAGATTTTCCCCTGCCTGTAGTATCATGCCCAGCAGACATGTTGTGGGCACCTGTGCTTCTTTCTGCTCCAGCTGCTTCTCAAGTTCAACTACTTTTGCGTTCACTGCTGCCATCTCTTCCTGAACATGCAAGTGCATTTGTATGAAATTTGGTTGGTCACATGTGAAACAGATGATGTGAATGATCTTGTCATCTTGCTAATTGCTATGTCCAAAAGGTAAGAAGGAACCTTATGTCTTTCATGAAGCATTTGAACATAGTCCCTTGCCTTGGCCTCTCTATCTTCCATCTCCAATGAATTAATCTCGATAACAAGCTGATTGAATCATCACATCAGAAAAACAGCATAAGCTAAACTGTTGTCCAAGAAGATGGGTAAAGAACAGAGAATGGAACCAACCACGAGACTGAATTATGATGTGATGAGGGGACTAATATAAATGCAACGTGGCTTGGCAGAAAATCTGAACGTCACTTGACAGTTCAGAGTGCAGACACATGTATGCAGTCATGAACTGCGGATCCGTTCAGAACTCTGAAATCTAGATAGAACCATGAGTATACCTGCTCCACTTTGCTGCAATGCAGTTCGGTTCTGCATTCCTTCAACTCCTGTATCCTGTCCACTCTCAACTGGATCTCTCTCCCGATTGCATCCAGCTCTGCCCTGAGCATCTCGTTCTCCTCATCGCGGCTCAGCTCTGGCAGTTCATTGTCACCTATGGCTTCAAACTCTGTTGATTGACAAACACAGGAGCATTGCGTACGTCATCGGATTCTGAAACAGAAAAACCTATCATAATTAAATTGCAATTAGCCTCAACGAGTCAGTGGATTAACCTTTGAGCCAGCTGTTCTTCTGCTCCATCTCTCGGAGCAACCTGGCCATCTCCTCGCTCTGGGCCTTCCAGAACTTCTCCCTCCTCTCGTACTCGCCATGCACGTCGGCCAGCGCGTCGGCGTGCCTCGCCTCGTCCGTCTGCACGTCCTCCACGCTCCTCGCCTTGGCACCGGACTCCCTCAGGAACCTCCCCACCGCGCCGCTGCCGAGCAGGTCCTCTTCCCCGGCCACCCAGCCGAACACACGGTCGCCGTCGCCGTCGCCGTCACCGCGTTGCTGCCGCTGCCACTCGCTCCTCCCGGCGCGGGCGAAGAGGAAGGCGAGCGACATGGCGTCCCAGAGGCCGGACCAGCTCTTGCCGAAGTGGAGCAGCAAGAAGTGGCAGTGGTGGTTGGCCCTGGCCGCCTCCTCCTCTTGGTCTTGGAGCATGGTGGTTGGGACGCCGGCGAAGTGCTGTTGCGCGTGCGAGGCCAGGGAGCTCGTGGCGTCGCCGCCCTCGGTGGTGATCGTGGCGATGATGCCAGTCCACGGCCAGACGAGGAGTTCGCTCGGGTTGCCTGCATCGGCATCAGCCATTGGCATGTCGTCGTTACTCGGCATGGGATCGGCATCAGCCATTGGCATGTCGTTACTCGACATGGGAGTTGCAGTGTAGTGTGGTTGGGTCATGGGTGTGAGCGTGTGGCCTTGCTCCTGATTCTGAATGTTTTTTGGTTGTTGAAGACCTTAAGTTCCAGGTGCAGTGTACTGTGGTTGGGTGGGTGTGCCTCTGCTCTCAATTCTGAATCACGTAGCAATTTATAACCGATCTTATCAGTGTATGTTACCGTGTCATTCGCACATTCTGCATGCCGTGTGATGGTGACATTTCTTTGTCTAAATGATGGTTCTTCTTTTACGTCAGTGATCCATGCCTAGCAATTTGTTGGAAAACATACGTGGGTGCAAGCAATTTCACCCGACCATGGGTCTCTTTGGATGAAATTAAAGCACAACTTGCTAGCGAATTAGACAACTGCAATTGTGATCACATGACTCACATGCAAGTATTTCTAACACATCATGCAAAAAAAATATTACTTTCTCTTAACTTACTTAACCTCAGTTCACTAACGACTGAACGTGTAAACTAAAGAGTTCAGGGCGTAACAGAAAACGCATTTAGATAACCATAAACATCAAATAAGCTAACCATAAACATCCAGATAACTATAAACATCACCCTAAGTTAAACGGACCGATTAGACGCCCACATCTATGTGTTCTGCACTAACTCCACTAGACCACTAGTTGTACTGCTACCTGACACGAGTGAAACCTTAAAAAAATGGAATAAAACTTTGCGAACTCCTAGGTATGAACAGCTCCATGCATCGATGCAGTCACACAAAAGGGACATGACGAACAGGCGGCTGCTTGCAGTGTTAGTAAGAGCCCTCTCCATCCTCTTCTGCAGGGGAACTAGCAGCTTCTCGCCTCTTAGGAGCAGCTTCTCTCCTCTTAGGGCAGTTGCGGTAGTGTCATATTTATCACAGGATCGGCAGTGCCTTTCGATTCTTTGTGGCTCCTCTCCATCCTCTTCTTCATCCTCTTCTTCAGGGGAACTAGCAGCATTTCGCCTCTTAGGACAGTTGCGGTAGTCATGAAAGACACGTGCATTACAGGATCGGCATTTCCTTTGATTCTTTGTGGCTTTACCTGTAGTGTACACGCACAAAAAATAAAAGGTCCAATAAGCCATGGGTGTAACTGACTTTGAGCTCAAAGACAATACAAAGGAGGTTCAGTGCAGAAGGAAATATAGCAAAAAATGTATAGCCTGTGGGTTCTCAAGTTTCTTCTGTTACAACTGGTAGCTAATCAGCTAATGACATCCAAGTTGTGGGATAGATCGATCAGAAATTCAGAATCCCATACCATCATACTAAGGTCCTGTGTACAGCCAAACTAAGTTTATGGAAACACTTGTAACAGGCTGGTGAGTGATGACAGAAACAATCCTCATCCTTTATGCTCTCAATCCATAGCTCATTTGTTACGAGTTATTCAGTTCAGATAAATACTACAAGGATCAATTGATCAATGGATCATCATTAGCTTGATCAGGAGAACAAAAAGAGTATTTTCCTACTGAAACTGGTGGAGCTTAGTTAGGGCCATCCTAGGCCATGGCTTCCCTTAACACTGCTGACTTATAGATGAAAGATTAGATCTTAGGCTAAAGTACTAAACTACACCAAAGACTTACCATGATTTCTTATGTAATTATTGCACGATTAAAGATTGCCCCTTGCTATAAATTTAGTGAAACTCCGCCACTGCCTACTAATAGTAAATAGTGCTAGCTAGCAATGAGTTGGTTAGAAGAATAGAAAACTATGAGCTGCTACTCAACACTAGTAAAACAATAACATTAAGTGATCAAATTTTCAAGCATGCATGGCTAGTGGCTATTTCCAGTGATAATAATAACCAAGATGAGTGATTAAACAGAATCGCATAGGAAGCTTACATTCTTTCTGAGTTGCTCATTCTCAGCTTTCAGATCTCCAATCTGCTTCTGCATGGACTCAGTCTCCTTTGACATCAGAATCAACTCTAACTTGAGCCTGCCGTTCTCTTCCTGTTTGAGCTCTGCTGTCTTGAGGGCGAGCTGCAACTTCAGATTCTTACTGTCATCACCGACCAGTTCAGGGCCCTTAATCACCGGAGGGGGACTCTGAGCTGAGCATACACAAATCTCACAAACTGCATTTCAGAAGGTTCACCCTTCTTGCTATTTGAGAAACAGGTGATGTGATTTCTTAATACCTTGGCTGATGTTGTTCTGGACCTCAGTTCCATTAAAAGTCAGTCTGGTGCGCTTGGCGACTGCCTTCTTCCTCCTTCGCGGCAGCTCCGCAGGCTGAAGATAGTTGTTGCCTCCTGCAATCTCCTCTGCATTTGAACATGATTCAATCAAAATGCAAGGGAAGAAAACAAAGTGGAAAATTTCTCTCCTGCTCTACTGTACAAAACATAACAGTGGATGTTACATTCATATTCATCCATTATCTATCCGTGCCTCACAAACCAACATGAAAGCAAAAGTGGCAGTGCAACGATCGCAGTTCAAGGATGCAGTCCTTCATGAAAATGCACTTTTGCAGAATATTTGGCTATTTGCCAATTGCCATAAGCCAATAGCCGTGGGACGTGGCAGTTCAGTAGTTCCCTTGCCCAGAAAAACCTATCCAGAATATTCGCTCATCGCTCTGCTCCCAAAAATCCCCTTTCGTCAGGCAAATTTCGTTTTCGCCATCGATGACGCACCTAACGAACTTGCGACGAAAACACATTTCCGCCGATCCCAACTTTTTGGGTGAAGATTGAGATTATGAGACGACAGAAATAGCAAACCCTTGTTCAAAAATAATAATATGAAAAGACAAACAAACTAGCAAACCCCAAGCACGACGACAAGTAGTATAGCAAGTAAATTACTGCGATCTGAATTAATTCCGAGAAATCGGCCTCGCGATTACCGTCGAGGGCAGCAGGATGAGCGAAACGCGGGCTACTCCGCCTCTTGCCGCCGGCGCTCGCCGCTTCCGTCTCCGCCTTCCCGCCGCCGCCGCCGCGCGCGACCATCTCCGCCTTCACGCCCCTAGCCGCGGTCTCCGCCGCCGTCCCGTACCCGGCCGCAGCGTACGTCGCCCTCCGCTCCGCACCCTCTCTCTCTCTCCCTCCTCCACCTCCTCCTCTTCCTCGTTGTCGTCGCCGTCATCAACGGGGACGCCGCCGTTGTTGAAGCGACGCCACCACTCTGCCTTGGCTTCCTCCGTGACGCCGGCGGTGGAGGCGGCGCCGGCGCGGGCCTTGGCGGTGGAGGCCATGTCCTCGTTGGAGCAGAGCGGCGAGGAACGAGGAGTTGCGAGTTTGCAAATGCGACTAGCGGTTTTTTATGCACTATGCTGCTTTCTTCCCCCCACGATAGGAAATCAGTTTTCCTTTTCCTGAACGGGGAAAAAATTATTTTGATTTCCCGCTTAGCCTTGGCATTCCCCCCCCCCCCCCCCGGTACTTGCAATTTGCAAATAATTTGCACGCGTGTTGCTTTGCTTGTGGCCGTCGAGTGGGGCGTGTCCTGCCAGAAAATGCCTGTGCGTACTACGGCTGCAGTGGCGCACGCTGCTCTATTATAAAGGAAGAGAAGAGACGCCTAGGCGGGTCCGTCCTCAGTCCTGGCTCACCTGTTTTCTTCCGTCAGTCTCTAAGGTCAGATTTGTTTATTACTAATATCCAGATTTATGCTAATCCCGCCGCGTAAAGTTTCTTTTTTTTTTTTTGGTTGATAATTGCGTGAAGTTTCTTGGAAACTAGTATCTGGCCGTAGTGTCATCTGAAATGCATTTCAAAAGCTAAATGGATGAGGTGAGAAAGGCATGTCGCTACATCGGGGTACTCATCAGTGTCTTGGATGTGCTACGGGGTGATATCACTGTAAGCCCCTGTTTGAGATCGATTACCATAGTTTTGAGAATTTCTTCACTGGATTTTCATGTTCATAATCGATAACATGCATATCAATCTTTGGTTGGGTCATAACTTGATTATATAATCTGATTATTATAAGCATAGTATTAGGTATCGATCTAAGCCGAGCAGCAACTATCCATAGCTAATATAGCACACATAGCTAGGTGCATTATCGATGGATATATAGGATAGCATCAGCGGTAAGCAAGAGAAGTACAGTCCTACACCAATTACCGGCGACGGCCACCGGAGCGGTGTTCGACGGCCACAAGCAAAGCAACACGCGTGCATTTGCAATTTGCAAGACCATTGTGTGCATGGTCTTGATAAATTTTTTTAGAACAAAGTAAATAGAAGCCTCAGTGGTAGAAGAAACCTGATCTGCAGTTAATACATCCAAATCATTGGAGTATTGAACGTAGCACCGTTGTGGCTGTCCCCGAACCGACTTCATTCCCGTCCAAAGGTAGCATAGGGGTGGACGACAGTCAGCATGGTTCCAAGCCTGAAAATGAAATGAATTGTAAGGATTTCACTTAGTGCTTGCATTAAATGAAACACATCTAGCAGGAAGGACATGCAAGGTACATACCTCAGTTTGACCTCTGTGCACCCGTCCGATAGGAATACGTTCCCAAATCCAAATCTGAAGCAAGCATGTGCAACCACCAATGTTGGAATTGGGGCTCACCCTCCTCCACCCCTCACATAGCTGCCGATACAACCAAGCAAGAGTGGCTGACCCCCAACTATAAGTACCTATGGATTCCCACTGCTCACGTAGCTTGGGTAGGACCATCCATGACGCGGTGTTCCCAGACGCATCTGGAAACAAGAACTGAGCCACCATGTGCCACAGCCACACACGAGCGTGCCTCTCAACAACGTCTTGCGGTGCATGGGGAGGGCACTTGTTAAAACGTTGCCGCAACCAAGCTGAGCTGACACCTGAAGTCTTCTTCTCCTTCTTCCCTTCTTCAGGGTCAGGTGGACTGCTCCACCATATCCTTCCAGTTTTGAGGCTCAACTATACCCGTCACTGCCGGACCGTCCAAGCGAAGGCCCAAAATGATGCCAACATCTTGCATGAGCACGGACATCTCTCCAGAGGGTAGGTGGAAGGAATGGGTCTCTGGACGCCACCTATCCACGAAGGCGGTGATGAGGGGACCATCCATGTCTGGGAGGCCTGCAATGATAGTCCTTGCCAATCCCAGAAAACCGGCTCCTGCTCTTTCCAAGTACGGAGCGTAGCGTTCATCCCAGTCGAGGGGGTGGTGAGTTCGAGACCGCAGCGGGACCAAGGCCTGCAAAAAACCAATGTTACAATCGATTGCGGGGTGAAGACATTATACATGGAAATGAAAGATTGTGTGCAAATCACTTACAGCACCCTCATCGACCATCAAGTGGGCTCGGTGGCCCTTGTCGTAGGATGGGTCAAGAAGGGGGAAGCCCGAGTGCGCTGTGCTGCAATTTTACTCATGGTAGGTTTTAAAACTCAGAAAAATACTATAAGATCCAATATTATAAGTGAAAATACACTCACAGATTCTGATCAAAGTTTTGCAAAGAGTCAACCAATGAAATGTAAAACCAGAAATAAGTCACAAGAATTGACAATGTTACAATATATATACCACCACATAATTTTTTTCAGCAGTACACTTGTAGTCTCTAACTACACTATAACTATAAGAAGGCAACATTTAAGAAAATTC
>CM041632.1:55677061-55689522 GCA_023333625.1 Bothriochloa decipiens
TTGAATGCTAACTCTGATCCATTTTATATCCCTGGTTCACTGCTATTTCTGCATCTGGTTTTTATTCTCCTGATCACTGCATGATATTGTCAGCCCATCACTTGATATCTACTGCTGAATTGTATCCATTTGTGTCTATGGTTTTCTTTCTTTCATATTTATATAGCTTATGCTAAGGAATCACTGTATATTACTCTTGTCACTGTATGCTTAAGGAGTCTAGGGATTAACTGCTAGGTACGGCATAAGAATTGTAGCACATATAAAGGTTCGAAAGACACACAATGTTGTCACTTATTAGGTCCATGGTGAATCAAGTTATGGCATGAGTCTATCTTTTGGAATGTTTATTTCGTGCAGAAATCTCATTTATAAGAAAACTACAAACGTTGGACTAGAATAGTTAGCTATTTGAACTACTCAAACTGCACATGGTTAACAAAATACAGCCGGGGATAGGATATGGCTGTACAGATTTGTCTGAATGTATTCACTTCAGGACGGAAGTAGCATAATGTTGTTGCCTGGTGTGTGTATGTTCATGAGACTAATTCCTCATCTTCAGCTGCTCAAATATATACTTCACCACCTCTGCCACCGTAGCCTTCCTCCCTTCCCCAAAGTTCCAGAGCTCTTTCACGGCTTGCCGTCCTTTAGGATTATACTCATGGAGCTCTCTCAGGGCGTTCTTCACTGCGTTGCAGGTATTGGCACCGTACTCAATCCACAGTTGTCTCAGTTTTGGATCATCTTCATCAACAACGTCCTGAAATCATCCGGAGGCAAGGACCTTTAACCAGTCTCTTGCCACAACATCGAGAAAATTAAATAGGGACTTTGAGAAATACCTTCTCCTCTCCATCGACCAAAATAGTTGTAAATGGATTCCAGAATGCGTTCTTCAGCTCCTCCTGCCAAATGGAGACCAACCTTGCAGCTTTGCCCTCTGGGTCGTCATTCCTGTACTTGCTCTTGCATGCATGGTAGAATGGTTCTTCATCAAGTTGTCCCATCCTTTTGATCCCTATGGCCGTACATCCGCCGGCGCCGATCGTCAGGCTCTCCAAACACTGAGCATAGTGATCATCAGGCAGAGGAAACTTTTCATGAATAATAGCAGGACTAAAGTACTAACACAAATGGAACTGAGAATTTGTCAAAAAAGAAAGGTAGTTTACCTCAATCAGTTCTTGGCGTGTCTCTTGAAGCTCATCTCTGTTTGCCCTATCTCGCTTGGTTAGGTCAACATGTGCATTTTGATACCTTTGACGTTCTTGTTCTTGACACTCTTTCCAAATTGTTATTAATTTGTAAAGATGTTGGCATTCTTCCTTCCTGAGATTTTCCCCTGCCTGTAGTATCATGCCCAGCAGACATGTTGTGGGCACCTGTGCTTCTTTCTGCTCCAGCTGCTTCTCAAGTTCAACTACTTTTGCGTTCACTGCTGCCATCTCTTCCTGAACATGCAAGTGCATTTGTATGAAATTTGGTTGGTCACATGTGAAACAGATGATGTGAATGATCTTGTCATCTTGCTAATTGCTATGTCCAAAAGGTAAGAAGGAACCTTATGTCTTTCATGAAGCATTTGAACATAGTCCCTTGCCTTGGCCTCTCTATCTTCCATCTCCAATGAATTAATCTCGATAACAAGCTGATTGAATCATCACATCAGAAAAACAGCATAAGCTAAACTGTTGTCCAAGAAGATGGGTAAAGAACAGAGAATGGAACCAACCACGAGACTGAATTATGATGTGATGAGGGGACTAATATAAATGCAACGTGGCTTGGCAGAAAATCTGAACGTCACTTGACAGTTCAGAGTGCAGACACATGTATGCAGTCATGAACTGCGGATCCGTTCAGAACTCTGAAATCTAGATAGAACCATGAGTATACCTGCTCCACTTTGCTGCAATGCAGTTCGGTTCTGCATTCCTTCAACTCCTGTATCCTGTCCACTCTCAACTGGATCTCTCTCCCGATTGCATCCAGCTCTGCCCTGAGCATCTCGTTCTCCTCATCGCGGCTCAGCTCTGGCAGTTCATTGTCACCTATGGCTTCAAACTCTGTTGATTGACAAACACAGGAGCATTGCGTACGTCATCGGATTCTGAAACAGAAAAACCTATCATAATTAAATTGCAATTAGCCTCAACGAGTCAGTGGATTAACCTTTGAGCCAGCTGTTCTTCTGCTCCATCTCTCGGAGCAACCTGGCCATCTCCTCGCTCTGGGCCTTCCAGAACTTCTCCCTCCTCTCGTACTCGCCATGCACGTCGGCCAGCGCGTCGGCGTGCCTCGCCTCGTCCGTCTGCACGTCCTCCACGCTCCTCGCCTTGGCACCGGACTCCCTCAGGAACCTCCCCACCGCGCCGCTGCCGAGCAGGTCCTCTTCCCCGGCCACCCAGCCGAACACACGGTCGCCGTCGCCGTCGCCGTCACCGCGTTGCTGCCGCTGCCACTCGCTCCTCCCGGCGCGGGCGAAGAGGAAGGCGAGCGACATGGCGTCCCAGAGGCCGGACCAGCTCTTGCCGAAGTGGAGCAGCAAGAAGTGGCAGTGGTGGTTGGCCCTGGCCGCCTCCTCCTCTTGGTCTTGGAGCATGGTGGTTGGGACGCCGGCGAAGTGCTGTTGCGCGTGCGAGGCCAGGGAGCTCGTGGCGTCGCCGCCCTCGGTGGTGATCGTGGCGATGATGCCAGTCCACGGCCAGACGAGGAGTTCGCTCGGGTTGCCTGCATCGGCATCAGCCATTGGCATGTCGTCGTTACTCGGCATGGGATCGGCATCAGCCATTGGCATGTCGTTACTCGACATGGGAGTTGCAGTGTAGTGTGGTTGGGTCATGGGTGTGAGCGTGTGGCCTTGCTCCTGATTCTGAATGTTTTTTGGTTGTTGAAGACCTTAAGTTCCAGGTGCAGTGTACTGTGGTTGGGTGGGTGTGCCTCTGCTCTCAATTCTGAATCACGTAGCAATTTATAACCGATCTTATCAGTGTATGTTACCGTGTCATTCGCACATTCTGCATGCCGTGTGATGGTGACATTTCTTTGTCTAAATGATGGTTCTTCTTTTACGTCAGTGATCCATGCCTAGCAATTTGTTGGAAAACATACGTGGGTGCAAGCAATTTCACCCGACCATGGGTCTCTTTGGATGAAATTAAAGCACAACTTGCTAGCGAATTAGACAACTGCAATTGTGATCACATGACTCACATGCAAGTATTTCTAACACATCATGCAAAAAAAATATTACTTTCTCTTAACTTACTTAACCTCAGTTCACTAACGACTGAACGTGTAAACTAAAGAGTTCAGGGCGTAACAGAAAACGCATTTAGATAACCATAAACATCAAATAAGCTAACCATAAACATCCAGATAACTATAAACATCACCCTAAGTTAAACGGACCGATTAGACGCCCACATCTATGTGTTCTGCACTAACTCCACTAGACCACTAGTTGTACTGCTACCTGACACGAGTGAAACCTTAAAAAAATGGAATAAAACTTTGCGAACTCCTAGGTATGAACAGCTCCATGCATCGATGCAGTCACACAAAAGGGACATGACGAACAGGCGGCTGCTTGCAGTGTTAGTAAGAGCCCTCTCCATCCTCTTCTGCAGGGGAACTAGCAGCTTCTCGCCTCTTAGGAGCAGCTTCTCTCCTCTTAGGGCAGTTGCGGTAGTGTCATATTTATCACAGGATCGGCAGTGCCTTTCGATTCTTTGTGGCTCCTCTCCATCCTCTTCTTCATCCTCTTCTTCAGGGGAACTAGCAGCATTTCGCCTCTTAGGACAGTTGCGGTAGTCATGAAAGACACGTGCATTACAGGATCGGCATTTCCTTTGATTCTTTGTGGCTTTACCTGTAGTGTACACGCACAAAAAATAAAAGGTCCAATAAGCCATGGGTGTAACTGACTTTGAGCTCAAAGACAATACAAAGGAGGTTCAGTGCAGAAGGAAATATAGCAAAAAATGTATAGCCTGTGGGTTCTCAAGTTTCTTCTGTTACAACTGGTAGCTAATCAGCTAATGACATCCAAGTTGTGGGATAGATCGATCAGAAATTCAGAATCCCATACCATCATACTAAGGTCCTGTGTACAGCCAAACTAAGTTTATGGAAACACTTGTAACAGGCTGGTGAGTGATGACAGAAACAATCCTCATCCTTTATGCTCTCAATCCATAGCTCATTTGTTACGAGTTATTCAGTTCAGATAAATACTACAAGGATCAATTGATCAATGGATCATCATTAGCTTGATCAGGAGAACAAAAAGAGTATTTTCCTACTGAAACTGGTGGAGCTTAGTTAGGGCCATCCTAGGCCATGGCTTCCCTTAACACTGCTGACTTATAGATGAAAGATTAGATCTTAGGCTAAAGTACTAAACTACACCAAAGACTTACCATGATTTCTTATGTAATTATTGCACGATTAAAGATTGCCCCTTGCTATAAATTTAGTGAAACTCCGCCACTGCCTACTAATAGTAAATAGTGCTAGCTAGCAATGAGTTGGTTAGAAGAATAGAAAACTATGAGCTGCTACTCAACACTAGTAAAACAATAACATTAAGTGATCAAATTTTCAAGCATGCATGGCTAGTGGCTATTTCCAGTGATAATAATAACCAAGATGAGTGATTAAACAGAATCGCATAGGAAGCTTACATTCTTTCTGAGTTGCTCATTCTCAGCTTTCAGATCTCCAATCTGCTTCTGCATGGACTCAGTCTCCTTTGACATCAGAATCAACTCTAACTTGAGCCTGCCGTTCTCTTCCTGTTTGAGCTCTGCTGTCTTGAGGGCGAGCTGCAACTTCAGATTCTTACTGTCATCACCGACCAGTTCAGGGCCCTTAATCACCGGAGGGGGACTCTGAGCTGAGCATACACAAATCTCACAAACTGCATTTCAGAAGGTTCACCCTTCTTGCTATTTGAGAAACAGGTGATGTGATTTCTTAATACCTTGGCTGATGTTGTTCTGGACCTCAGTTCCATTAAAAGTCAGTCTGGTGCGCTTGGCGACTGCCTTCTTCCTCCTTCGCGGCAGCTCCGCAGGCTGAAGATAGTTGTTGCCTCCTGCAATCTCCTCTGCATTTGAACATGATTCAATCAAAATGCAAGGGAAGAAAACAAAGTGGAAAATTTCTCTCCTGCTCTACTGTACAAAACATAACAGTGGATGTTACATTCATATTCATCCATTATCTATCCGTGCCTCACAAACCAACATGAAAGCAAAAGTGGCAGTGCAACGATCGCAGTTCAAGGATGCAGTCCTTCATGAAAATGCACTTTTGCAGAATATTTGGCTATTTGCCAATTGCCATAAGCCAATAGCCGTGGGACGTGGCAGTTCAGTAGTTCCCTTGCCCAGAAAAACCTATCCAGAATATTCGCTCATCGCTCTGCTCCCAAAAATCCCCTTTCGTCAGGCAAATTTCGTTTTCGCCATCGATGACGCACCTAACGAACTTGCGACGAAAACACATTTCCGCCGATCCCAACTTTTTGGGTGAAGATTGAGATTATGAGACGACAGAAATAGCAAACCCTTGTTCAAAAATAATAATATGAAAAGACAAACAAACTAGCAAACCCCAAGCACGACGACAAGTAGTATAGCAAGTAAATTACTGCGATCTGAATTAATTCCGAGAAATCGGCCTCGCGATTACCGTCGAGGGCAGCAGGATGAGCGAAACGCGGGCTACTCCGCCTCTTGCCGCCGGCGCTCGCCGCTTCCGTCTCCGCCTTCCCGCCGCCGCCGCCGCGCGCGACCATCTCCGCCTTCACGCCCCTAGCCGCGGTCTCCGCCGCCGTCCCGTACCCGGCCGCAGCGTACGTCGCCCTCCGCTCCGCACCCTCTCTCTCTCTCCCTCCTCCACCTCCTCCTCTTCCTCGTTGTCGTCGCCGTCATCAACGGGGACGCCGCCGTTGTTGAAGCGACGCCACCACTCTGCCTTGGCTTCCTCCGTGACGCCGGCGGTGGAGGCGGCGCCGGCGCGGGCCTTGGCGGTGGAGGCCATGTCCTCGTTGGAGCAGAGCGGCGAGGAACGAGGAGTTGCGAGTTTGCAAATGCGACTAGCGGTTTTTTATGCACTATGCTGCTTTCTTCCCCCCACGATAGGAAATCAGTTTTCCTTTTCCTGAACGGGGAAAAAATTATTTTGATTTCCCGCTTAGCCTTGGCATTCCCCCCCCCCCCCCCCGGTACTTGCAATTTGCAAATAATTTGCACGCGTGTTGCTTTGCTTGTGGCCGTCGAGTGGGGCGTGTCCTGCCAGAAAATGCCTGTGCGTACTACGGCTGCAGTGGCGCACGCTGCTCTATTATAAAGGAAGAGAAGAGACGCCTAGGCGGGTCCGTCCTCAGTCCTGGCTCACCTGTTTTCTTCCGTCAGTCTCTAAGGTCAGATTTGTTTATTACTAATATCCAGATTTATGCTAATCCCGCCGCGTAAAGTTTCTTTTTTTTTTTTTGGTTGATAATTGCGTGAAGTTTCTTGGAAACTAGTATCTGGCCGTAGTGTCATCTGAAATGCATTTCAAAAGCTAAATGGATGAGGTGAGAAAGGCATGTCGCTACATCGGGGTACTCATCAGTGTCTTGGATGTGCTACGGGGTGATATCACTGTAAGCCCCTGTTTGAGATCGATTACCATAGTTTTGAGAATTTCTTCACTGGATTTTCATGTTCATAATCGATAACATGCATATCAATCTTTGGTTGGGTCATAACTTGATTATATAATCTGATTATTATAAGCATAGTATTAGGTATCGATCTAAGCCGAGCAGCAACTATCCATAGCTAATATAGCACACATAGCTAGGTGCATTATCGATGGATATATAGGATAGCATCAGCGGTAAGCAAGAGAAGTACAGTCCTACACCAATTACCGGCGACGGCCACCGGAGCGGTGTTCGACGGCCACAAGCAAAGCAACACGCGTGCATTTGCAATTTGCAAGACCATTGTGTGCATGGTCTTGATAAATTTTTTTAGAACAAAGTAAATAGAAGCCTCAGTGGTAGAAGAAACCTGATCTGCAGTTAATACATCCAAATCATTGGAGTATTGAACGTAGCACCGTTGTGGCTGTCCCCGAACCGACTTCATTCCCGTCCAAAGGTAGCATAGGGGTGGACGACAGTCAGCATGGTTCCAAGCCTGAAAATGAAATGAATTGTAAGGATTTCACTTAGTGCTTGCATTAAATGAAACACATCTAGCAGGAAGGACATGCAAGGTACATACCTCAGTTTGACCTCTGTGCACCCGTCCGATAGGAATACGTTCCCAAATCCAAATCTGAAGCAAGCATGTGCAACCACCAATGTTGGAATTGGGGCTCACCCTCCTCCACCCCTCACATAGCTGCCGATACAACCAAGCAAGAGTGGCTGACCCCCAACTATAAGTACCTATGGATTCCCACTGCTCACGTAGCTTGGGTAGGACCATCCATGACGCGGTGTTCCCAGACGCATCTGGAAACAAGAACTGAGCCACCATGTGCCACAGCCACACACGAGCGTGCCTCTCAACAACGTCTTGCGGTGCATGGGGAGGGCACTTGTTAAAACGTTGCCGCAACCAAGCTGAGCTGACACCTGAAGTCTTCTTCTCCTTCTTCCCTTCTTCAGGGTCAGGTGGACTGCTCCACCATATCCTTCCAGTTTTGAGGCTCAACTATACCCGTCACTGCCGGACCGTCCAAGCGAAGGCCCAAAATGATGCCAACATCTTGCATGAGCACGGACATCTCTCCAGAGGGTAGGTGGAAGGAATGGGTCTCTGGACGCCACCTATCCACGAAGGCGGTGATGAGGGGACCATCCATGTCTGGGAGGCCTGCAATGATAGTCCTTGCCAATCCCAGAAAACCGGCTCCTGCTCTTTCCAAGTACGGAGCGTAGCGTTCATCCCAGTCGAGGGGGTGGTGAGTTCGAGACCGCAGCGGGACCAAGGCCTGCAAAAAACCAATGTTACAATCGATTGCGGGGTGAAGACATTATACATGGAAATGAAAGATTGTGTGCAAATCACTTACAGCACCCTCATCGACCATCAAGTGGGCTCGGTGGCCCTTGTCGTAGGATGGGTCAAGAAGGGGGAAGCCCGAGTGCGCTGTGCTGCAATTTTACTCATGGTAGGTTTTAAAACTCAGAAAAATACTATAAGATCCAATATTATAAGTGAAAATACACTCACAGATTCTGATCAAAGTTTTGCAAAGAGTCAACCAATGAAATGTAAAACCAGAAATAAGTCACAAGAATTGACAATGTTACAATATATATACCACCACATAATTTTTTTCAGCAGTACACTTGTAGTCTCTAACTACACTATAACTATAAGAAGGCAACATTTAAGAAAATTCTCAAGACACATCCTTCCAGAGCTCATATGAGCAACAGGTTCATCTGCCTCTTATTTTAGCATTGTTAAATCTAAAATTTCAATATAGTAACACGTGGAATACTAACTTTTCAAGAAGTGCCGTTTTGGTCACACCGAGGAGCTTGGCATGACCATTAACTTGGGCAAGACAAGTTAAATTATACCAAGATGATCGGAGTAATTGTCACATTCATGATTCCAGAAAAAAATGATTTTGTGGGTCACAAGATATTTATGCACTAACTACATTAGGTTGCTAACTACTGAATTAATTAACTAACTAAAACAGGTTGCTAACTACTAGTTAAAAATTCACACCTGTGAGGAGGGGGGCAATGCGCCGGCGTTGGGGTGCTAGGGGCGACCGAGTGGTGGGGCAGCCTCAGACCGGTGCTGGCCACACCGTGGCCCGTAGGCCCGCCAGACTGCGGGCACCAGTGGGTGTCAACCTCGCCCTCAGTCCTCGTAGAGGAGGCGAGCATGGGCAGTGTAGGTGGCGAGGGCAGCCGACGAGGGCAGGGCTGCTCTCGAGCAGGGGAAGGGGGCCAGGCAGCGCCGGGGGCTGCCTCCTCCTGGGGAGGACACGGCCTCCAAGGTAGATGGTCGGCAGGAGAGGCGGCGATGGCAGGGTGAACTTCATCTTCTAAGATGGCCCTCGACACATTACTACAAGTCTGATGACTCATAAGGCAGCGAGTTTCTGAATGAGGGGAAAAAAATACAAAAACTCGTAAGAATATCATTGGTTGCAACCCACACTGTAAAAATTTAAGACAAAACATATATCGTCTGGCTAGCTATAACTGTTTCTCTGATCAATTAAAATATCAAGCATTATATTTCTTAAATCAAATGGCAGAAACAATATGAGCTAATGCACACATGGAAAGGCACACCCAGTAAGTCTAACTGGTAAGAGAGAAACTAATTTCTGAACATTAGCATAAATTACAATTCACAAGTATAAAAAACACAACTTATGCATTGATTTAGTTTCCTAAATGTCAAATCGGAAAATTAACCTGAGATGTTGATAACTCAATACACAGCCAACATAAGCATGAAATAAAATTGCGAACCTTCACTACTTCCCTCATACAGATTTTTAATTTCCACATCGAGCCGTTCATTTGATAGTTCCATCTTCATCCTCCAGCTCTCAGATTGTTGAAGATGTCTCTTCTTAGACTCAATCTGACTATCCAATATTTCTATAATCTAGAGCAGTATAGGGAGAAAAAACAGATATCAATAGCATAGCCAATAAGACTTCCAGTTTTTCCTCCATAATGTATGTGAATTTCATTGACCTTCAGTATTGTTGAAAACAAGACTCTTCAATCCTAAGTTCCTAACTTCACCAGCAAGGAACTGATTCATGGATACTAAAATTTGTCTTTAGCACTTGACTGAAGTAATTTTCATCTCCTTTTATTTAATCCATTTTGATTTGAGGTTTAAAACAAATTATATGGATAACTTCAGATCCACCTGCCCAGTTCTGATCTGAAGTTTAAAATAGACAATATGCGTACTATCCACATCTACAATTTAAAAAAATCGAGATAGCCTAGTGGAAATTGACGATATGGATAACTTCAGATCCACCTGCCCAGTTCTGATCTGAGGTTTAAAATAGACAATATGGATAATTTCAGTATCCACATCTACAATTTCAAAAATAAAATAAAATCTAGAAAGCCTCGTGGAAGTTGACCGCGTGAAAGAAGATAAAGTAGAAGCAACATGTATTTTGCAGTGGTTAGCGGCATAGAATGTATTAATGTAGACATGTACTCTGTGTCTCTGTTAAAACATAGAGAGACTACAGATTTGTTTCTTAAACTTATAAGATAATTATTGGCTGTAATAAAAAGGTCTCCTGCAAAAGAATAACCATTTGTTCTGTATGTGTACAGATGCATTTGTGATGCCAGCAGGTGCAACTTGAAAGTTGAAAGCATACATTTTCTTGGAGATGCTTGTTCTGGGCTTTCAGCTGCTCATTTTCCTTCCTTATGCACTCCGCAACTTTCACCTTCAGCGCCAACTGAACCCTCAGCTTCTTGTTCTCTTGATAGCACTTAAGCTCTTTCTTTTTCAGAGCCAACTGAGACCTTAAGTCCTCAATCTCCTTGGAAATCCTATAAGAGTCCTCGTTCGATACATTGAAATCTACTAAACACAGAAAAATGACATGTGAAGGAATGAAGATCAAGACGGTTTATACAGACACAAATTTGGCACCAATTTCCCATCGAGTAGTCAGTTTTGGTAGGCACCACTTCTGTTTTTCTCTTTCTACACTCCGATTCTGTTCCAAGAGTCCAACATACACCTGCAGGAGTACCTATGCAATCCAAAGGTGTTAGGATTAGCTACCCTGCCACAGGCCTGCTGACTTTCTTGACATGGTGACAGAAACAATATGCTCTACTCTCTCAGTAGTACGAAATGCATGCATGCTTCATGCTTGAGTAAGCTGACTAAGAGCATGGGCCGTGGTTCAGTCTAGTACTCCTCTCCTTTCAGTATTTCCTATTAGCTGAAACAACGGATGCCACAACAAATGGCATCTAGTAGGTGGTAGCTGAGCTATAATCCCGAGTGGAAAGACATCGGATTCTAGCTAACGGCCAGCAAAATCCACAGCCAATCCAAGAACACCAATGTCACGACAGGTCAGTAACTTGGTAGGAGCATTATTTATTTATTATGCAGCACACGGATTAGAATTTCAGATTGGTGCTCCCATCAATCTTGGCCACGGATATCAATGGGGAAAATAGGTCGACTACAAGGGCAGACAAATGGGGAGTGCAGAAAACATTCCAGGAAGTCACCTATCATTCCAGTCGGCAGATCTGCCGCCACCACCATGCATTCCCAGGCCGCCGTGCCCAGCCGCGTCGTCGCCTCCACCGGCCGGATTGGCGGAGGAGGACATACTTTCTAGCTTCGACGCCGGATTGGCGGAGTACACTAGAACAGAGCTGAGTGCAGCCTCTGCCGTGTTGCTTGCTGGTTGTGGGGCGGCTTCCCGTTCTGTTCCTGCAGGCGAGAGGAGGCCAACGGCAGGCCCGTTTGGATGCTGGCTACCAGGCCCAGACAAGTTTTCTAGGGGCGAAGGGGCGAGCGGTCAGCGTGAGAGAAAGCGGCGTGGCAATTGAAAACGCGGGAAATGATTTTAGAGAATTTCATTTATAACTATTTTTTTGGGAATGGCTATTTATCTGTTAATGTTTCTTTTGAAAACAAATATCTGATTCGTTGCCATTTGATGCATGATTTACTGTCTAGATCTTCTTGTGAGTTACTCGAACGAGAAAGGATTGGATGTATGTAAAATTGAGGCCCAATCACAGTTCACAAGAATACATCCTTTCAATCCCACGTTTTCATCATCCTCTGGAAGGTCTCGAGCCATTTTTCTCCTTTCATTCATCTTCAGAGCCAGAATATTATTTAGATAGTGGTTTTCCAGGGAATCCAGAAATCTTGTCTGCGCGCGCACACAACAAATTTCCGCTTAAGGAGCCGTTCTGACTTAAACTTACCAGATACAAATATGCAGACAACTAAGAACGCGCAGATGATTAGCGCTACACTGCCATTTTTGAGTTATAAGATAGTATGATTAGCTTATTACACATGAACGGGCAGATGATTCATTACATCATACCTAAACAAAAATACAGACACCTAAGAACAGCAGCACAAAAGCCGCCATGGGTTAGTACTATTCAGTTCACAGGCCACGTCAGTTTTTAGGTATTCAGTTCACAGGCCACGTCAGTTTTTAGGCCAAGAGCCGCATTAGCACCGCAGTCAATTTTCAGTGTCACTGAGCGTCTGACTGTCCGAGGCCAACTCATAAGAAAAGAAACTTGCCTCGTCATCACTCCGATAACTAAATTCCAATTGCTTCACTGCCGGCTGAACAAGATCTTTAAAAGATTCTATAAGCTCCTGAGCCTTCACTGCATCTCTTTTAAAACCTTTGTTGATCACTGACATGTCAAG
>CM041632.1:55708064-55729965 GCA_023333625.1 Bothriochloa decipiens
TTTGCTGTATAAGCAAAGGTTGCATTTCCTTCAGTAAATTTAGGCTAGATAGCCCACCACGCGCACAGCAAGGGAGTAATATATCACAAAAGTCTGTTCCTCAGAATATAACACATCACCGTTGAACAAAAACAAACATAGTAAAAGGAATGAGAGAATGGGATAACCCAACACAATCTGCAAATTTTCTGTCAGTAAAATTAAACAATAAGATGTATATGCTACTCTATTACTACAAGCTCCACCACTCAGATATTCAGATTGTTACTCCTGAAGGCCAAAAAAGTATGCTACTCCAATCAAGGTCCCACATTTGGGAGAAAATGAAAGGGAAGGAAATAGTAATCTGGTAGCCGAAATGCCATTAAAATAGGTTCCAAACTACGCCACTTAACCACAAAGAACATTACTTTTTTTTTTGCGAAACCACAAAGAACATTACTAGAGACGAAGCGGATAGACTCAAGTGCACAGGATGGTACTACCAGATCAAGGGTTGAAGGTGCCCTCGCAAACAAAAATAAGTATAAGAAAAAAAATGTGATAGGTTACGGGGTGCCTTTACCACCGGCAGCAGCACTTCGCTCGACTCGGCGGCGCTTGGATGGCCCGCCGGACCCTCCCACCACCTCGTCGCAAACGCCGGCGGGGGCCATGGCTACTCCGGAGCTTAGCAGCCGGACGGGAACGTGGGCACGTACCACGTACCGGGAACTTGTTCCATTTCACGGAACGGGAACACGGCGGGACGCCGTCGCGACAAGCGACGGAACGCAACTCGCAGGCGCTGGTTTGTGCTCTCGTCGGCTGCTCGGACGTCGAGCCTCCTCTCACGCAGCGCCCAAGGGCCAGCAAGCGCCGCAGCGTCGCAGTTTCCTCTCTACAGCGCCGCTTGGCGCTCGCCGGCGGCCGTGCGCTCGTGTGCTGCGTGCCTGCGTGTCAGGGTGTATTGGCTGCGTGGTGCGTCGTGGCCGTGCGTGGGCGGCGGCCAGCTGCTGGCAGTGGCAGCTTCTCCCAGGATAGGCGATGGGTGTATGGGCTTTGATGTGGGCTTTACTTAGGGTTCAGTAAGTGATGGCCCAATATAAGACCAAAAGAAATAAATGACATAAATAGAAAGATAAAATATGACTCTTAGGGGAGTCTACCTCGGCACATATCAGATTGACTCTTATCAAAGTGACTGATTCAATCCATCCTTAAACTTTCTTTTCAGACTCAATTTCATGTATGAATTATCGAAGTGACTGTGTTTTTAGGATAAAAAAAAAGTGAGACTGTTGTTCGGCTGCTGGTAAGCTCAGCTGATGCAGGCTGTTGGCACACTACAATGTGAGAGCCAGATGCCGCAGAAGCAGCAGTTCTGAAGATAGAAAAACCTCTACGAACTCGTTCTCATCAGCTCTGAAGGTAGAAAACCTCTATTGATTATAAAGCGACATGATTCGCTGACTATAAGGCAGCATGATTCAATGATTACACATGAATGGTCAGATTATTACACGTGAGAAAGCCAAGCAGGAAAGCACTAACTATTTACAACTGAACAATAGTAGCAGCAAGAAAGAATACTTAGTCAGTTCAACGATCACATAGGGTTTTAGGAAGCCTGAGGCAACAGCACAAGCATATGAACATGATGAATACATAACCTACCCAAGCCTTGATCACAAGCACTTATTAGGCCAGATGTCACTGCACTAAGAGGAGGCATCTTCAATGCCAGACTACCACTAACTAACTAGGGGACCAAGCAGCACTCTAGCTGACAGAACAGCGTAAAGGCGCTACTTATTGGCTTAACGGCCCAGGGCGCCTCCTCAGCCCCTCCTGCGCTTGGTCACCGTCGTGTCCATCTGACTGAACAGGTACTTGAGCACCTCCTTCATTGTCGCCTTCCGGCCTTTCCTGAAGTTCCAGAGCTCGGGCACAACATACCTCCCACTTGGGTTATATTCGTTTATCTCCATCAGTGCAGTCTTCACCGCATTACAGACATCATCACCGAACTCAATCCAAAGGTACCTCAGTTTTGTATCATCGTCAACCAGAATTTCCTGCAATGAATAAGGATGAATATGATTTCCGAGCAAAATACTAGTAGGTTCCATAAGCATTAAAGATAACACATAGCTGGATGGAACTGAGCAAGTACCTTGTTTTCTCCGTTAACCTCAACCATTTTAAAAGGATGCCAGGATGGATTCTTTAGTTCCTCCTGCCAATTTGAGACCAGCTCTGCAGATTTCAACTGGTATTCAGCTTTTCCATATTTTCTCTTACATGCATTTAGAAAAGGCTTTTCATCGAGTTCCCCCATTCTTTTGATCCCAATAGCTGTCCGCCCATCTAACTCGTCCTCCAAACCCTGATCGTTGTGAAAAATCATTTCACCAATTAACATCATTTTATGAACATCAAATGGTTGAGAAATTGCAAGATGCATGGTAATTACTAAACATATACTATAACAGAGAAAATGGGCAGTACCTTTATCAATTCCTTTCGGGCTTGTTGTAGCTCATCATTACTTTCACGCTCTTTTGTCACCAGATCCCCACTCAAATCCTGCAGGCGCTTTTTTTCATGCTCAAATCTTTCACTCAGCTTCTCCATCTTCTCATGGATATCTCCCCCATCATCATCTCCCTCCAAATGTTTCATCACTTGGAGTGTACCATTCAACCGTTCTACTTCAAGCTCAAGCTGCTGCTTCTCATGCAACTCCTTTTCCAGCTGAAGCATTTTAGCAAGTACATCTTCCTTTTCCCTCTGATGATATTAAGGTGTATCAATTTTCATCCCCAGATTATAGCGACATCTAAAAACAACAGCAAGAAAAGTGCAAAGTGCAAACCTCCTGGTCGGCCAATAGCTTCAGAACATCTGCATCCGCCCGCTGCTGCTCTATGCTAGCTAGCTCAAGTTCACTATTATCATACTTTGCCTGTCCGTTTCAGAAGAGATACACACATAAAAATGTATAAGATACTGCAGCATGAACTTATACTATCCTAATGGTATGATCAGGCTGTTATTTTTAGTTTTATTTGCACACAATTAGGTTGTAGAAAGAAACCTGGTGTCCTTTGGGAAATGCCATAGAATTAAGACAATAAAATACTTGACAGCAATGTGTCCATTGTCAAAGTTAAAGTATTGATGATATATCATTTTAAAACAACCTTTGCAAAAAATAGCAAACAACTATGAAGTCCTTGTTTTCACGCTAAAGTCAGACACTCAAATAAAAGCATGTTTGACACCCCCCATAAATCCATATTAGAGCACCCATATACATAATAATTCGGAAAAGATTACATGTGCATAGCTTAGTCCTTCACTTGTATAGTTGTTTAGCACTTTAGCTTACCTTCTGCTTCTCATCATCGAGTGTCTTCCTATCATTAGCATTCTCAGCTGACATTTTTTCAAGCTCCTTAGCACGTACATTCAGTTCTCTCCTCTTATTTTCTAAGTCAATCCTCAAGTTTTCATTCTCTTGGAAAATCCGCAGAGCATTTTCACGAGCCCTGCGATGAAGATTGCGCATTTCTGGAAAGAGGGTATAAAATTTTGTAAGACAAATGACTACAAACAGAGAAAATGTTTTGTTGATTTTGTACATGGGCTTGTGCATGTAAGTATGTAACCAATGTTCATCTCATCCGGTAAGTCTTTAGTTTTATCTTACTGATAAATATAATGCTAAAGCATACAAAACATGGAGTAATGTCATGCATCATAATATTATCTCAATAAGTCCTGTATTCGTCTAACCAACCCATAATGTCTTTGCTTCAAATAACCCATGTACCATATAAAAGAGGCAACAAAAACCAAGCAAATAGGTTCAGGAATTCCATGAAAAGTATATAAAACGTAAAGTACAAGACAGAGTTAACATATGTGGATATGCTCTAGACATGATTATACATGTCAATCATGCATGAAAAACTCGACCAACAAGTAGAACCGAAGGAAAGGAAGAGAAATTGCATAGATTACCTTCATTGTATGCCTCATGCATTCTCCTGGTGTCCTCCTCGAGCCTTGAGATGGAGAGTTCTGTCGCATTCTTCTTTGTCTCCAAATCCTGCAAGTATCGGTTCTTTTCCTCGAGCTGGGATGCCAGTGCTGCCACCATCCCCCCTGATTTCTCCAATTCTTCCTTGGAAACCTCATCTATTGTTTTCAGAACAGTGTGTTTTCTCAAGAACCTTCCTACCACATTCATTGCATCATAGTCCTCAGCTCGGGCAACCCACCCATAAACCTTGACCTCACTTTTGCCACCATCTCCCTCCAAGGAACCAAGACCACTATCTCCCGTCTCAAATTCGTTCTTCCCCAGCTTACTGACACTGAAATGATTTTCAAGCGTAAGTGCGTCATTGAAACCACTCCAATCTTTGGTAAACCTCACGATTGCAAAGGTTTCTGTGACTTCCATCTCGTCGACAAACAAAGGCACAACCTCAACCAAACTAAACATGGCTACTCTATCCGCAAACTCCTCAGGATTGAACCCTGCCCCGGCTGCAAGAACACAAGCCCACGGCCAAGTAAACCTCTCAACCTCCTGCGGCGGACCCACTTTGGCCGCCACGGAACTGGATCCAGCAGCATCTCCATTAGCCTTGGCCTTCCCGTTGCCATTGCCACTGCCATTCGTACCAGCAGGGGTGGTTGTAATGGCACCTTGAATGCCAGTGATGCCGACGAGGTCCTCCGCGAAGTCCGGATCGGTGCGGACAAAGCGCGCGAAGGCGCGGTGGTTGGCACGCTCGCGGCCGTGGCGGCGGTGCTTGCTGGAGACGCCGATGCCGTCGGCGTGCTGGAGGAGGTCCTTGATCTTGTACCCCTGCTTCTTCTTGCCGGGGCAGAAGGGGCAGCGGAAGGTGCCGTCCGGGTTGCGCACCCGGTGCTTGCCGGACTTGAGGAGGCCGAACGACTTCTCCTCGTAGTCGCTCTCCATATCCGAGTCGTCCTCGTCGGGGTCGTCGGACGAGTCGTCCTCGGCCGCCGCAGCCTCCGCCTCGGCCTCCTCGTAGGGGTCTATGTAGTCGTCCATGTCAAGATCCATCGCCGGAGCTCGGGGATTCAGCAGATAAGGTTCCTGCACACAAGAACAGCCATTCTTGTCGAATCTCTCGAAGCAAAGAGGGGATATTTCTTGCAAATGTTCGTCGATCCATGTATCCACAAAGAGGAAAATGAGGACTCACCTTATCCCCCAAACTGGAGCACAATCGCAGCAAATGGCAGCACAAAAGCTGATGTAATTGGGCGGAGAAAGCCCTGGCAATATCAAGCCGGCGGCGATTTCGCGTTCCCCCCGCACAGAATTGAACGCAAAGACGCCGCCCTATCTGGATCTATGGTGGCATGGCGGAGTCGGGAGCGGCGATAAAGGCAAGAACTCCAGTCGGACAGGATTTAAGCGCAGGGCACTGACAACTGCATTCAATCCCAATTACCACAGCACTGCCTGGGGTTTTGGAGCAGCAGGGTGTGGGGGGGCGCACGGGGAGGGTGGGGGAGGAGCCAAAAGCCACCAGCACCAGCACTGCTACCGCTTTGGTTGTATGACAACAAACAATCCCCTATATTCCAATTTCAAACGAAATGCATTTTCCCAAAAAATAAATACCCAAATTTGTATGAAAAAGGTCTAACTTATCTATGAATTTAATGATGGGACATTTTTTCTCATTTTATGCAGCATGTAGTATCGTTGGCAAATGTTTCTCATAGTGAGATTTCAAGAAAAAATTATTGCAGAGTTACAACAAAAGATTTCATGTGATTGTCTAATCAATGCTATGGTGAAAACTTTAAATGGAGCATAAGTGTGTTTCTCCGTTCTCTAGTTTCTTGATAATGGAATTCAAGCGTCATTACTTATCCACGAAGCTTCGTCTTGTTACTATTTTCTTCTATATCCTTGCAACTATCACGGTCAAACATCCTTGGTCTCGTGGAGACGCTCGGTACGTAGGTCACTTTTCATACGTATACGTTCTAAAGCTCTGTGTGTCTGTAACATCCTAAAATTTGCATGTTTTTAAAATAGTTAAATTAATTTCATTATGCATTTTTGGTGAGCATTTAACCTAGAAGAAATAATAATTTTTATAAAAGTAAAATCAAAAGTAGGTCAAGAAGCATGTGTTGTGCACTCATGTTGTTGCATAATTTATTTTGTGATGTGTGGTTTTGATCAAATTTAAAAATAAATTCAAAAGAATTTAAAAATCTATTTAAAAAGTGGTTTGAATAAAAGAAAAGCTCTTCTTTTCCATTCTCCCCCTTTCTTTCTTTTCGGCCCGAGCGGCCCAATCGGCCGGTTGGTCTGCCTCACCTCCCCGCGTGTCAGCGCCTTCCCCTCCCCTCTGCTCGTGTTCAAGCGGGACACCGAGCTCGAGTCCACCTCGACCCCGCCTCGACCTCGCGTGCCTCCCAAGCAACCGCCCCATAAATAGTCGCAGTCGTGCGCCGCCTCTCCCTAGATCCTAATCCCAAGCCGCCGCCTTCACTCGAAGTCGCCGTAGCACGAAACCCTAGCCTCCATTGACAAGCACCGCCCATTCTCAACCTCCCACCGCAACCCTAGCCGCCGCCGTCCGAGCTCAAATTCGCCGTTCCACCGTAACTCCACCGTCGTTGGCAGGTTGCTGAGCTCCGCTTCAACCTCCCGAAGCTTTTGGCATCATTTTCTTCTTTCTCCCTCGTTGTTTTGCTCATACGGCCTCGCCGGATCTCTGCAGGGCACCGTTGTCCGCCGTTTGAAACCGCACGTCCTCCTCGGTCCGCCCCGACCTTCATCTTCGCCGCCGCAGGTGAGATCGCCTTGAACTTCCCTTTCGTTTGGTACCGATTCCAAGCCGGTTCATGACCCGTAGCGCTAGGTCCGTGTACGCCGGCGAGCTCGTCGCCGCCGTCGTCATTCGCCATTTGCCCTGAGCCTGCTCCAGTTCCCATCTTCTCCACCAGCGTACGTCGAGCTATGCTGGGCTGGCCCACGAGCAGCATCGTCCAAGTCAAGACCATCTCCTATTCGACGGGGGACCTCGAATGACGGACGTTCGCCCATACGGATGACCCCCCGTCGGAGTGACGAAGCCATCTCGAGCGGTCGACCTCCTCGTCGAGTAACGGATCTCCGCGCGAGCGGACGACCCCCCGTCGATTGCCACTCCCCTTTTCACGCCCTCGGTCTGATCTGAGCAGTCCATCTCAAATCCAACGGATTTGTTCACCTGATACCCCTCGACACCGACTGAGCACCCCCCTCGGCCACCCCTCGAGTCACCCCTCGGTCACCCCTCGAGTCAGACCTCGACGCCTCCGGTCAGCGTTCCTCGAGTCACCCCTCGAGTTAGCTCCGATTTGATCCGTTCAAGTTGCGTCGGGTTCGTAATTTCATAATCTATATGTTAGTATCATTGTTAGGTTTATTTTCAACTTTTGAAAATTGAGTTTTATTTTAATCTATTATTTTACAATAGAAAATCTTGTAAAATCCATAACTTTCTCGTTTTAGCTCCGATTTCAGTGATCTTTACGTCTGTGTGATCGTAGCGACGTGTAGAACCGTTTTATTAACTCTTTTCAATCTATTTTGTTGATATGGTGTACTGCTCTAATTGAATCTATTGTTTGCTCGTGTATGACTGCTCGATGCTTGCGTGTTGTTGATTGTTGATCGGTATAGAGAGTGATCCGTTCGTTGGAGACCAAGAGTACTTCGACAACCAGGATCAGCAAATTCTTCAAGACAGCTTTGAACAAGGCGAGTATAGTTGGGACTATCTTTGTTACCTATTCACTATATACACTAAAATCATATGCATGTGTCTCTTTGCTACCCTGTTAGGATTACCTAGCTTTGAACACTTGTTTACCTTGATAACTGGGGATGATGCATTTGGGTGGTATGTTGTTAGCGCAAATCTTTAACCATCATCATGTATGCTGGAGTAATGAATAAGTGATAACCATATAAGATGAATGTAATCCTTTGGCAAAAGGTGGGACTTTTCGTACAACTACGAGGGCTATATGGCTCTGGCTCTAGTTGCTCATGGGACCTTTTTTAGCTTGTTAGTGGTATGCGGGTTGGGTATAGGACAGCCTCTGTCCTTATGAGTATAGCCGGAAAGGAATGTGTCATATTGGAAGGGGATTCCTACATCTGATGTCTACGCGTCCCTAAGGAGTTAGACGAATCTATGAGTGGCTTTATATGATACTTGGTATTATGGGAAGTAGCTAGCCCGTGCATTTGAGGATCATGACTCGTAGTGAAAGTGTACACCTCTGCGCAGAGTTTAAATCAATATATTATCCGTGCCCACGGTTATAGGTGGCCTGAAAAACTGAAGGAATCTGTTATGTTCATTTAATGGTTTATGTGCAATTTATTTATTCAGTTATATCTGGTGATCATGTGGTTATGGGGATTATACTACCTTGTTGATGCTAATTGCTAAAATATGACATACACTAAAAGCTAAATGCTGTTAAACCGTGTCAACCTTTATTGAGCTTCATAAACCCCTTATATGCTTGCTAAGTACGTATGTACTTACACTTGTTTTATTTCATTAGTTAAAAAATTCCGGATGGGTAACAGATCAAGATTGAAGTGAGAGTTATCGGCACGACTACTAGCTTGTATCAGCCAGTTGACTTGTCCCTGTGGTGGAGCCATTATCTGGAGTTAACTTAGTTATGTCTTATTTTTGTTAAAGACAAGGTTATGCTATTCGTGCGCTATATAATTAAATTCTGATTTGGTACTATTTATAATTTGTTAACTTATGTGTGCGACATCCTGGAACACATGTAAGGCTTGGATATATCTTATTTTAGTCCTTTAAAATGAGATGTGACATCGTCCAGTGCGCCAAACAACCTGATGACTCAACTGCATGTGGCTTGTACGCCTGCCAGTACCTAAGAGACTGCAAGGAGTACACCGAAAGCTGAAATAGGCTCAAGGATAGAATCAAAGGTTGGAGGGCCGAAACATCGAACGACCCCAAGAGATACTTCAAGCAACTCAAGACGGACATCTGCAAGTTCATCCTAGATAAATGCGTGCTCGAGGGACAACCATTCTTCGACCAGGATGCTCCTTTGGCGTACGAACCCAAGTACGAGAGGCTCAAGCGTTGGGACACCGAGCTGCGTCCAACAGATTACAAGTGGCCCCTAGACTTTGATTACTTGGACCTTGATATGTAACTCGAACAAACTCGTCGATTTCATATACGAACAACAATATCTTGTCTTGTGTATGATGATGCTTTATATATATGAAGTTCTATTTCATATTTGAATTCTGTCTAATATCTGAAATCTAAAAATGATCCTGTAAATAATTATTTTATTTTTTTTCTAAATCCAAAATTATTAACCGCAGCGGGCAACGTAAGGTGCCCGCTGCGGTTAACAATCTTAACCACAGTGGGTAACATAAGTCGCCCGCTGCAGTTAATCAGCATTAACCGCAGCGGGCGTGCTATGTTGCCCGCTGCGGTGCCGCCCGGATTTATCGTGGCAAGCGGACGCCCGTGCCCGCCACGATAAACCCAAAATGCCCGCTGCGGTTATTCATCACGGACGGAGTGTTTGAAATAAAGGTAATATACTAATATATATAAGCTGTACATTTAATTTAAGAGGATGGGGGTATATTATTAGGGATGATGGAAGTCGAGTGATCCAATCAGGATCAGGAAGGCTAGTTATGCTTTGTAGTCCTTTGCATACGGAGCTTCTTGCTTGTATCGAAGGGGTGAAAGCAGCTGTAGCCTGTAGATTTGGGCATCAGAGATATTGTGCTTGAATCAGACGCAATCCAAGTTGTGGAAGCTCTGCTTGGTGAGAGGGTAGCGATGCTAAGCTCAAGAGGTTATTAATAATCAAATGTTCAATTGCTATTACTAATCCACAGAGTTATCTGCTAAATAGCCTATACAGTACACCAGAAGTGACTATTTAAACAACCATTTTGTATTTGATAGTGTGTATATTTGATATTTCTGTTAAGTTTTGAGGTATTAATTATCATCAAGTTTGACTAATTACTCTATCATTTGTGTACATATATTGGATTTTCAATACACAAAATAGCCCCTCCTAACTTGCTCCTAGCTCCGATACTAAAAACTTACTCCTAGCTCCGATACTGACCGCTCGTCAGCTATGTTGTAGCCTTGAAGTGGAAAAATAGCATCACTCTTTGTGGATGTACTGATTTTTTTTAAAAAGTAATCGATATGTAAAGTAATTGCTTCCGTTTTATTGATATCTTCTGCACGTCAGCACAACGCCACACACACACTATCATATACGGCGGAAGTACTCCTTCAGGCTTCACGACATTATCATCACCACCCCACACTACACAACGGCCATCGTTACAGCAAAACTTGACCCGCGAGCTGCCCTTGCCCTGATCGATCGAACGAACGACCGACCACTCGCCTGACCTGCTTACATGAGCACGGACGACGGTCGCTCACGCTCATCACCAGACAGGCAGCATGTAGCAGAATTCGGCGTCGTACGGCTCGACCTCCACCATCTTGGCCGCCGCCGCCACCGGCGCCGGCGTGGCCGCCCTGCCACTGCTGATGTTGGCTCCCAGAATGACCTCCCTGATGGCCCGGCGGAGCGGCGCCGACGCCGACGCCCTGGGCAGCTGGCTGTGCACCCACTCCAGCAACGACGCTTCGTCGTCGGCGAAGTCGCGCATGTGCCAGTGCAGCAGCTTGGGCACCACCACGGCGGCGGCGGCGCGCTGCTTCCTGCCGCTGCTGCCGCCGGCGACGACGCGCACCGACGACTCCAGGTACTCCACCTTGGCGACCTCCAGCTCGTTCGACACGTCCTCCGCCGTGTACACGCGCAGCTGCACAGCGAGTTGACAGAGCACCACGTGAGGCGACGACAGGTCGGTCCAGCAGCTGATCGAAGCCGATAGGGACGAGACGGCACACGTACTGCTGGAGACGAGCGGCTGCCTCTGCACAGCGCGAAGACGACGTTGGGCTCGGGGTACCCGAGCCCGTACGAGTGCAGCAGATCCATCCGTCGTCCTTCGTCGTCGTCCATGATCCCCTTATCATCAACAACAACAACACATATCCTTGTTCAGACTACAATTTTAATGAAAAGAGAAACGATGCAGTGGGCTATCCTGCATACATGCTTGCCGTCAGGAGAGTGTGTCAGGATGAGGTGCTCGATCGTCACCACGTTCAGTACTGTTCCTCCAACGTTCACTGAAGCCTGAATATGACTGTCCTCGTTAGCGATCTGTACAGTTTTTTTTTTTCTTTCGAAAAGCCAATTTGTGTAAAGATAGCCTGAAGCAATCATGTTTTTCTCAGTCAGTGGAAAGTGCACCTGATTCAGGGGGGCAAGAAGCTTCTCTGGAGATGGAGGTAAACCGTGCTGAAGAAACGCCTGAAAAAATCATCAAGAAACGGCCAGGAAGAAACAATCAATTGAATCAATTGCTCGTCAAGCTGAGGTTAAGATGAAATCAGGGGATTAGCTTACAGTACATGCATCACGCAGAAGTTGTAGATGTTGATCCAGAACGCCAGCTTCTGCTTGTTGGTCAGCAGGCTGGGATCGACGAGCGAAAGCTTTTGCATCAGGCCTCTGTCAGAAGCAAAAAAACAAACGCCATCATTCAGGAGCTGAGCCTGACAGCATACACAAACAAGCCGGGAGCCAGCTCAGCTCACCTCAGGTTCTTGATGTCCACGAGGCACAGCGAGACGCGGGTGACGTCGACGGAGGCCCTCGTGAACTCGAAGAACCTCCTCTGGCACCCGGTCCCAGCGACCGCAGCCTCCTTCTCCGCGCCGCCGCCCTTGGTCGACGACGCCCTCCGGTTCTTGAGCGGGCTCATCGCCGCGGCGTTCGCGGACACGGAGACCTTGGGGACGAGGCTCCTGGGTCCGATGCACGAGGAGATGTTGAGCTTGGACGACGACGACGACGACGTGCCGCTCAGCTCCAGCTCCGCCGCGGTGTCCGTCGTCGTCGTCTTGTTGAGCTTGTGGAAGATGGTCACCGTCAGGCTGACGAGCTCCTCCGAGAGCTTGTTCGGGCTGATGCTGCTCACCAGGCACGTCGTCGTCTTCCTCTCGGGAGGCGTCGGATTCGGATTCTCTGACGAAGAGTGGCAGTGGCTGCTTCTCCTGACGACGACGTGCTCCATTGTCTCATCTCCTGATGATCAGAAACAGCATGATGATCGCGTGGCACATCAGACAGAGTCTGCGTCAGACATAATAAGCTCCATAGGAATCCAATGACCCCTGAATTTTGCCGAACACTTCGTCACGTCGCTTCCTACCTTTGGCGGATGCGGCGGATCCGACAGAAGCCTTGCTGTCGCGTTCGAGAGCTTCGTCGGCTCCTCCAGGACATGGCGGCAGCTTGGGTAGCTGCTGCTGGGCTCCTTGGAGCTGGAGCTCCCTCCTGGACACGGAGTGCCTCTGCTGGCGGTTCTGCAGCCAGCTCTGCTGCTGCTGCTGTTGCTGAAGGATGCAATGGTCCGTCCACTTCTGCTCCCGGCGCAGGCGCAGACGCAGGTCGTCGACCTTCTTCTCCAGGTAGAATATCTCGTCCTCCACCACCGCGAGCTCCGCAAGGAGGCCCCTAACCTACACCATTGCAGTGAAGATAAAAGAAAGTAAAAGATTCAGTTCAGCTTACCAGCCATTTGGTATGAGCAGAGAAGCACATAGTTACTGCCAGAGGAGTTTTACTGTCGAAGTGTTGAATACACAGGCAAGGATATGGTCATGTGAAATAATGCTGTAAAAGGATTACAATTACAAACAACAATTGTGAAGCCGTACTGAACTACTGATGCTCTTCTTCTACCACGCAAGCATTTGGTGATTGATCAGATGATAGAGTTACTAGTACAAGTGGTAACTGGTATGAGCAGAGGCAGAGCACAAAGTTATTGGCAGGGGAATTTACAGTTGATATACAGAAGGCAATGACATGGTCATGTGACACAATGCAGTAAAAGGAATATAATTACAAGCAACAATTATGAAGTCGGACTAATGCTCTCCTTCTAAAGTTCTACCACGCAAGCATTTGGTGATTGACCAGTTGATAGAGCCATAGAGGTAGTACAATACAAGAAGGCAGCATCCAAGGAAACCAGATCTGATAGATGAGAGTTACTAAGAGGTACTACTAGTATACTAGTGATTGTCTGCAGATAAGCCGAGATTGCGCGGCGAGCTCCAGATCACGAACACAGTAACTGTGTCCAGTCAGAGGCAGGCAGGTGACACCGGATGGCAGGCAGGCAGGCAGGAATCCAAAGGCACACTGCTGCTGCACCTGGCATTGTTCACCCGTACCCGGATCCTGAGATCTTCAGCCCCTGGGATGGCAAGGTCCGTGGCCCTGCTCGTTGTTACTGCTTACATGTTGTGTTACTGTTACCCTAGGAGACTCGAGTGGATACGCACACACGACGTCACACTGGCGTCAAGTACGGGGGTGACACCGTGACAGCTTCACGTGTGCAATATTTGCGTCAGAGTTCAGATGCGGCGGTGAGGTGAAATGCTATGATGGAAAATTGGAAATTCCTCTAGACTGCAGTGACAGTACACTCGCAATCATGTTTATTTGTTCTTCGTGGCTCACACTTTAGACTCAGCAGTTTCAGCTTTTCAGTGATCAGAGTGTCACAGCTCCAAACAATCATCAATCAGCAATCAGCAATCAACAGGTAATTAATAAGCTGTAAAACAATTCAGAATGTTCTGGGATAGCTCTGCAGAAATTCAGTCCAATCTAAGCGCGGCAATACGTGATGATCTCACACTGTCGGGGGACTGAAAGTGAACATTCAGACGCCACTACACGCAGGCATGGAATGGAACAAAGAGATGATCTGATTTCACATTGGATGGCCGACGCAGTGCAAGTGAGCAGAGAGGGTGAGGTGCTTACATTGGTAGGAACCAGCGCGGAGAGGCAGCAATGGCAGACGACGCGCCCCTGCAGCGAGCACTGCAGCACCCTGCCCAGCTGCTGCTCCTTCTCCAGCACCGTCTCCAGCTCCGACACCTGCACACACAACGTCGTCAGCACGGCCATGGCCATGGCCATACATCCGACACCTGCACCCATGGAGTGCGCGATGCATGTATGTGAAGACTGAAGAGACAGTGTAGCAGCTGACCTCGAACTCGAGCTCCAGCCGCTTCTCGCGCTGCTCGTCCCTGTCCATGAGGAAGTACATGAGCTTCATCTTGCACCGGCGCACCCGCGGCCTTCTTAAACCCACGCTCGGTCGTCCCCGCCGCCGGTGGACGGGGTAGTAACTGCTGGCGCCGCCGCCGCTGCCGGCGGTGGTGGGCCGTAATGGCGTCGGCGAGCTCATTTATGTGGTGCTGCCCTCTCGGTCTCTCCGGCGGCACGGGCAAGAAAAGGGGGAGACGACAGCGGCTGCGGTGACTGAGAGAACGACGTCTCTCGGCTCTCGCTGCTGCCAGAGCACCGAGCAGAGCGTGGCGGGCAACGCGAGAGATAGACCCCGCGCAGATCGGAGGGGTTGCCGCCGCTTTCGGGGCAGGCGAGGAGAGAGAGGGAAGGGAGGCAGGCGACGAAGCGGTGGTGAGGGCGCGTCGGCGTCGCGTCACGCTTCCCGTGCGCGCGCAACGGAAATGGCTGGCCCATGCAATGCAACGCATGACCGGCTTAAATTCCCCAGCGGTTGAAGCAACGCGACGCTCGGCCGCTCGGGCCTTCGGGGGAGTTCCTTACCGAGGAGGGGCTGCGAATTTATGCCCGTGACGGCATCTGTTAGACTGTTACCGAGGTCACTTTGGTGAGTGGGTCTTCCTCGCATTTTTCTTTTTCATTCAAAACGCACTCACCTTATACGGCTATTAACTTTTACAAGTAATAACGTTGCTTTTACATAAATTTATTATAAAATAGAAAAAAAGTTTATAGCAAAAAAATATTAACATTTATGTCTCGAAATAAATTTATTAAAAAACTAGACTTAAAAATCTTTCGATGATACTAATTATTTACCGTAAATATTTATATATTGAGAATTGCATTTTTATTGAGACGGAAGGAGTATATAGGAAGATGAGCACCTATGTGACTTACCTTGGATCGATGGGTTTGATCCTACTACCAATTAAGCCACGCCACGCCCATTCCTGTACGTATATTTGGATTTTAGAGAAAATTAACCTTGAATATTGATGGGATATTTGATGTTTTTTATCTGTTAGGCATACATACTTAAGAGCATCTCCATCAAATCGAAAACAAAGAAGGCATCTCCATCATATATCCTATTCAATATCCTATACTTAAATAGCATTTTAGGAATAGAGGTGCTCAGCACAAACAGGAGAGATCTTCGAACTAAGACACTCTTTCTCCTAAATAAAGAAGACATGCGTTTAAGAAATCTGCTACGGAGTGTCCCCTCAGATCATAGGGGTTTTAAGGTTTAAAATAAGATGATGCCACCAACACGCCCATTCTTTCTTCGAGGTCTTTCGTCATGTCCAGAACACGGCGCTCGGTTTGATGTATGGATTGGACCATCATCTCCTTTTTTCTTTTTTAAGGGAGATTGGGCCATCATCTTTGTACTTGTAACTTATATTTTTTGTGAAATGAAGTGAGTTAATCTGTCGTCGTCTCATTTCCAACAGATAAACAATTAGTAATCATATCATTTCCTACAAATTAGCAACTAGAGGTCATCAATTTGCACACCCATTGGAGTCCTCCGATTCATACATCTGAATCTGAAGGCAAATAAGATCGGCGAGTGCAATGAGTTGCAATTGGCCAGACAGCACTGCTGAAATAAAATGCCTTCCAGACCGATCGCACGCAAATGCCGTCCAGACCGATTGCGCGCGAGAAAACGCCAGTATACTGCAATCCAATCCCATCATTTCATCTTGGTACATGAATCTGATGTTGTCCCAACCGCCCGGAATCCGAGCGTCCTATGGCTGAGGATATCTCATATACCGTACAATAATTGACTGCCTGCCTCCGTGCAACGATCAGCTGACAAGTTGCTTTCGCAGATCAGGCTGATTTGTACAGGGCACAGATGATCAATACAGTTTTGGCAGCATTCGACACGTACCAATGTGGGCACAAGCATAAGGCATCCCAATATTGACCCTAAGCGTCCAAAATCAAAGCAAGCATCCAATCATAGCCTAGGCATCCGAAATAGACCTAAGCATCCAAAATCGAACATCTCGGAGCCCTAACACTGGGTAGGGAGCTCCGGCCAGTAGCGATCCAAACAGGGCCCGGGTGAGGCACTATCACCAAATCATGGTTCTGATGACGGATCCATAGTAATTCACCACAAAACAAAAGTCTACAAAAACACCATTATTGATATGTCCAGAGGCAAACATTATTAGAAAGCTTCAAGCTGTAGCCTCCCAAAAAGCTGTGGGGGAGGGAAAACAGTATCTGTTCCAGGGCAAAGTTACTACTAGCTTACATAGCACGGTTAAACAAAAAAATGTATGTTCCTTCCACTTGAGCATATCTCTATGCATCAGGGCAAAGGGTTGGAACATCTCAAGTGGACTTCACGGTGGCTGCGTTGATGATGTCGATGAACTCGGGCTGCAGACAAGATAGGGGACGAAACAGTCAGCAACATGGGCTGTTGACAACACCAGCAGTTATTTTGTTGTTTCTTTAGTTCACACCAAAAAAAAGGGACAGGACATCAACTGCCTTCCTGGATTTTTCATTACCTTCAAAGAAGCTCCACCAACAAGGAAACCATCAACATCAGGCTGTGCTGCCAGCTCTTTGCAGTTCGCAGCAGTTACAGACCCTGCAGCAAAAGGAAGGTGTGTGATTTAGCAGCCAGTACAAAAAAACTAAAGTCAATTGCTCCAAAAATGTATATATACCTCCGTAGATGATCCTAGTAGATTCAGCAACCTCAGGGCTGACGTTGGTCTTTAGCCAGTCCCTCAGGGACACATGCACCTGGGAAAATTATACAGATCTGAGTGTTAGCATAATACAAATCTGAGTGTTTCACTAAGAAAAGGATAATGTGTGTAGCAGATCAGTATATTTATAATCATAGTGCATCATAGCCCAATATTGAAACAGATATATATGAATCAGTAGAGAGTTGTACCAAGAGGAAACAGAACTTACTTCCTGAGCCTGAGCTGGGGAGGCAACTTTACCAGTTCCAATAGCCCAGACTGGTTCATAGGCAACAACTACGTTGCTCCAGTCACTGATCTTCTCTGTAAAACAAACAGCATCCATTCAGTCTGAATTTTCATATGGCGTCAAAATTTTTGAACTTGGTAAATTCAAAGCAAGGTACTTGTCCACATGAACCAAACAGCAGAAAACAAAGGGGAAAAATACAACATGTGAATTCATCCCAGCAATAGAAACACGCATACCTTTTTTTTTTGCGACTTAGAAACACATACTAAGACAATTCAAAACAAAGGGCAAAAATCCAGCATGTGAATTCATCCCAGCAATAGAAACACACATACTAAGACAATTCAAAACAAAGGGCAAAAATCCAGCATGTGAATTCATCCCAGCAATAGAAACACACAAACTAAGATGATTCTAAACTACAGCTGTTACTAATGTCTCAACTAAACATGTAGATTATCTAGCCAAACTGAAGGTGAAGATCTACTAGAACTAGAAGAAAAATGTTCACCAAAAGATGTATTTATATATAATGTTTAAGTTCCATGCATGGGAGCTAATTGTAGAAGCGCTTGAATATAATCAAGAAACAACTCTCCATTATCATAAGAAAAAATTAAACATGAAGAGCATATCAAGAGACTACACAATCACTAGACTGAAAGTAAATGAAAAGTACCAGCAATTGCTTTTGTTTGTGCAGCAACAACTTCCATGGTTGACCCAGCCTCCCTCTGCTCAAGGGTCTCACCCACGCATGCAATGACCTTTAGTCCCTGAGACAAGGCATAAGCAACCTTGTCTCCAACAAACTGGTGTCCAAGCAGAAGAGTAAAATCATTAGATGTTAACATTCTTTGGAAGGGTTATGGTGTGAAGACAGGGCCTCCACAGTATGTCAACAATCAAATATATCACAAAGGAAACATAGCCCCAAATGGAAACATGCATGCATTTACAACCACAATGCAAATTACACGAGAAACATGTTGCATAAGATGCGACCTGGATCATACCTCATTCGATTCTCCCAGCAGAGCTCTCCTTTCAGAGTGTCCAAGAATGACCCAGGGAACACCAAGGTTGGAGAGCATCTCAGCACTGCATTAATAATGGCTTGGTTATCAACTAATAGTGAAACTGAATGGAGAAAGCGCCAAAGCACAATATACAAACTGCTGAATTAGGTTACATATGCAAAATGCTTAACCAGCTAATCAGTATATACAATAGTTAAAATTGAATAAAAGCATGAAAGGTGACACCAAAAGACTGCATAATGGTCAAGAGAACCATAATCAATTATTCTAGTGCAAGACTGTATGCATTTGCATTGAAAACTTGACAATAATTCTTCCTCAGATTGGTCATTATAGCAGATAGTCTGATCAGATCAGACAGGAGAGAATTGAAGGCTAACCTGACTTCACCAGTGAAAGCACCTCCCTTCTTCACCCAGCAGTTCTGAGCAGCAACTTGGAATTCTGGGCGCAGCACGCTCTTGACCACAGGAAGGAAGACATAAGGAGGGCTGACAACAACCTCTGCAATGCAACCAGTTCCAAATGGCTAAGAACATGATAATGGGCTTTAGTAAATTTCTAGGGATTACATAAATCTGGAAAGTTCAAGTCAGTCCTAAAAGGAATTATGTACATAAAGTTTTGGCGTCCATACCAACAACATCTGCAGGGGGAACCTGTCCTTCATTCAGGGTTTTGACAATCTTCTCGACCTGATCTGTGGTTCCGTTCTGCACGCATCAAAATCAACCATGACATGATCAGTTAATAGGCAATACACTATATACACATGTCACTTGTATGAGAAATATATATACACGTCACTTGTACGGGAAATTTCAAATTTGGCAAAGCAACAGGCTCCTTCACTGCCAATGACTACTCAAGTCGCCAAAGGAGCTCCAATCCCAATCTATGCTCGGATTGAGCACGAAACATCTAAAATTTACGACGAGCTCCATGCCAAGAAGCTAAGGTCAATTCGTGCGGCAGAGAAGAATGAATCTCCAGAAGTTGGAGACCGGACTTCTATGCTGCTACAGACAACATGCATCACAGACCTACGAGAAGGATTTGCTCGATTTGTTCTGCGCTGGAGTCTGGAAGTACGGGCGGCGGATTGGAAGAATAACGCTGCAGTCTGGAAGCACGACCGGATTGGAAGAAGAACGCGGGCACTTCCAGCTAGGTCAGAACATACAAAGACCATCAACATCACCACCTTGTCTGATCCTGTTTTGTGCGATAACGACCAGATCGATTCCATTCGTGGCCGGATCTTAAAGATTACTACGCCTGGAATCATCTCATCCAGCCTTCCCAAATAAGAGCAAAAACCCAATTCTTACAGAGATCTGAATCGAGAGCAACCGAATCCACTAGCAATTTTATCCCGTATCACGGAAAAAAAAAAACACTAGCTAGCTTAACCGCAAACGGGATCCGATGCACGAAAAACAAAGAAAAATAGGCAGTTCGACCGGGGGCAAAGAAATTACGCATTTCCAGTTGCCGCCGACGAAGAACTTGCGGCCCATCCCGGCGAGGTGGCGGTTAGATTGGGTTCGGACGGGGGAGGGAGGAAGGGAAGGAGGGGCGCTTCTAGATTGGATTTCGCTTCTTGGAGAAGAGGAAAGGAAGACAAGGGGCGCAGGGTCCTTGTCAAAAAAAGGGCACAGATGGGTAATATAGGCGGGTGAGGTTTGTGGCCTCTCGTGCGATCACATAAAGGTCGGCCGGCCGGCCGGCCTGTGCTCACGATGACATGTGGCCCTGTCGCCACCACCGAATATTCTCGTGGTTTTACCTAAAAAATGTTTAGGTATCCTATATCTTTTCTCTGTCTATTTATATCTATATCTATATATATATCTATGTATTTATCTATTTATCTACTCTTCATCCTAAATTAATATATATCTATATCTTCTTAAATTATAAATCGTTTTTGATCTTTTTCGATACATCTATTTTTAATATCTAAATAGTAATTTTATTTTATATAAAACAATAAAAGTAACCTATAAATTTGAACGGTCCCCCCTTCTTGCATACTACTGTAGCGGCTACAGCTTTCTTTGCAAGCGAACAATTGCCACCACGGCTTATTCCACAACCAAACACCCGATACCTACCTATCGTATATGATCTTTTTTTTAGAAAGGGGATAAAATTTTGCTTTCAGTCTTTTTTTATTTCAATTTTCACGTATCCTCTATGTTTTGTACTCAAAACTCACAACTCATGCTTATGTAAATCCAACGACGTGCGTCTAGTAATAACAGTATTATGAAATCTAACTTCGAAATATATAAGGTCACCGTTACATATTTGTTAATTAATTCTAAAAGAGTTAGCTAGACGTATCAAGGAAGCTTTGCTCCTATGATTGCTTCAAGCAGATGCCATTTTCTCGTCAAATATAGCTACAAGTATCCCGATTCGCTTTTATTATTTTTTTCTATGTAATTTTATAACAAAACCCGTCAAATGAACTACAATATACTAAGAATAAATTAAACTACGCTATAGTGTGGCTCATCGCCGTATTAGAAGGTTGTATAGCTACAAAAATGTTGTGTCACGGACACAGGAGACGCGGGTGTAGACGATCCAGCGGCGGCCGGCGGATCGCGACGCCCTTGGGTGCGTCTGCATGCTTCCATCGTCGATGACTCGACTCGATGCGCATCTGTCCGTCTCGGCGATTCCTTCCGCTTTCCAGCTCTGATCCTGGTTCGGCGGCCATTGAAGAATTTTACAGAGCCTCAGGTCGCTCTCAAAGGACGATATATATTTCTTGCACTCTCAAATAGGAGAACTGTAGATATTTCATGTTCAGACTGGTCATATTTAAATAGAAAAATGTGCTCAAGCACATTGGAGAAACGTGGTATGCCAACTTAGAAATTTGTCTAGTACCGAGTGTATATATGTACTCAAGCAGAAGTGTGGTGAAGTGTGACCATTAGCCAGACACGCCTTAAAGGCTGGTCTCGAAACCTAATAAGCTTCTCTCATTCCATTGGCTCTCACAGGTTGCGTTTGATACGATGGTTACATCTGCACTCGCTACGTTTCTTGTAAGTTTATCGTTGTTTTCCCTAGAAACCTATGATAATTGTCATCTTAAAGCTGATGATGGGACGTAAGCTAGCCTCGAGCTCGTCGTCGTCATAATGAGAACCTACTCTCCCGATGAGATGATGCGCCTCTTTTCATAGTTTTCTTTAGTCTACTCTCCTTGTTCTGCAGAAAATGAGTTAGCAGTTGTTAATTTTTTCAAGGTTGGCAAGACCGACGACTAACCTGTGTCCTTGATGTGAGTTATCACGTGAATGGTACGTTCCTTTCTATGAAAACCTACCCCATTTCCTTTTATTTTTCTAATAAAACGTGTTAATTATTTTTTGCGTTTATTGAAGGCTTATTAGTTCATTAATCAATCTTTGATCAGTAGTTACTGCTGCAATATTTTAAACAATTGCTGAACATTTTGTTCGATCGCCTAGTATTCAATGTGTATGTGGAATGTGAGTCCACCTTCTGATTATCATCTAAGCATGCATACTTATATATATATATATATATATATATATATATAT
>CM041632.1:55730065-55776022 GCA_023333625.1 Bothriochloa decipiens
CTACATATTGTTTATAATATATTATATTTTATTTATATATATATATATATATTTATATTTATATATATATATATATATATATATGTTGATTCTATTCTGAGATGGAGGAAGTAGTATTCCACTTTCAGAATTTCAATGGGTGTCATCTATTGTTGTTTGCTTTTGAATGAAACTTACGTGTAGGAAGGCAACAAGGGCCGGGACCGGGACAGCAAAAATGAGAAAAGCAAAGTAAAATATGGGTTATTATTATCTTCCTCTTTTACTCTGGATCACGAGCAGATGAAAATAACAACTATTTGTGGCCGAACAAAAGTTTAATTTTGTTGCCTAACTGGACTCTAGTATTTTTAACCAACTATAAACTACTCCTACATACATAGTCAAAGCTTCTAGTTCAAATAATTTGTCAGGTATTAGATTTTTAGCTAGTTTATTAGTTGGTTCTTTGGTTATTCATGTGTTGTTCGAAGGTACTTGGTGCACTCAAGGTTATTTAGTATTCTGGTTGGTTTACCTAATTTTTTCATGTAGGAAGATTTAAAGTATTTTTGAAATAGGTTAAATATAGTGAAACACTAGTAATGAGTATACATCATCTTTACGCAAAATGATTTATAGTGTTAATAAATAATATATTGGAGTAGCTACACCTATAGAAGTAGAAAAAATACATCATCTTACATCTTGCAAATCCAAAGCCGATAGATTTTGGCTAATTTAATAATCTTTTGTGAGAGGAAATAAAGATAAATAAGCCAAAATAAAACAAGCTGAACAGGACATATGATATGATTTTATTCGGGCAGAAAACAATATTGCCTAGGATCGTCGTCCTAACAATCTTGTGGTTATATAGTTGGTCGCAACCTCTGAATTAGATCCACAGCCCCTACGGATCTAGCTAGATAATCCGTTGTTGGTAAAACATGTGCTTCTTGACCAGGCACATTTACGGAAAAAAATAAGTCTTTGCTACTATTCCAGAAGGAAATTACCCTTTTTTGCTTTCCGTTCATGTCAGTGTTCCGTTGTGTCTGCAAGATTACACATGCCACAATCCACACGTTTTCTTCTAGAAGGAAATTACTCCTAGTAGCAAGAAAGATATTGCTAGATGCTAGCAGTATGTCAACCTTTTGTGACGAAAGTTTCTTCACGCCGGACTAGCTAGTCATCGTCCTTCGCCGCCTCCAGTCCCTGGACGACTGTTGGCGTAGTAGGAGTAGCAGCTAGAGTACCGACGGGAGGCGATACGATGTCGATGTGGTTGAGACTTTAGACACGGCGTCGTGTTTTATTTCCTTTTTTTATGTCCGCCGGCACCCACGAGTCATCAGCAATCAGCACTGCGTTTTACTTCGCCGGAGATTGAGGCTTGTCGCATCTCAGAACACATGTCGTCGGCCACGCCCAGCTAGCGAAGGTTCCTCGCGTCCTTGGGTGATGGCTTCGTGACGGCGCGAGACTATCCATGTCTTTGGATCTATTTCTCACGATGACGTCTCACTATCAGACTTTTCCTGGCTGACAAAGAGGCAGGCGACCGCCAGTAATCCTGTTCCGGATCTTTTCATGCTTAGCTACGGATGTGCTTTTCATACAATACAATGCTGCTAGTAAAATAAAATGGTTCTGCCAGAATTCAATTATGTAGACTTTACATAGTTTATCGTTTTCACTCAAGATTCGATCTGCTACATACATGCATTTTTTTGCGAGCACACATGCACTTTTAGGAAAAAGTTACATTACAAGGTTGCTTCCCAACTGCTCATGCCTTTCTGGTTTAGAAAACGAAATAACATTGGCTATCGAACAAATATTTGTTTTTTTGGGGGGTGGGGGTGAGAACACTCGGTTTCGGATCTTTATAGGCTTGCCTATATGGATGTGTTTGATCCAATATATTGACAAAATTGGCTGTGGCTCTAGGTTATCGTTTTTTAAGATCTTGTTAGACACACTTCTATTTTCTTGATTGAGGACACTCATATTTTCTAACAATAAAGTTGCAAGGAACTCCCCCTAGTTGCTTGTGACTTTTGGTTTTGAAAAGCAAAATAACATTGGTTATCAAACAGACAAAGAAACTGTTAAAGTAAATGTTTTAGACCTTTTCAAATTTTCCTATTGATATGTTTCATATATACGAGAAACACATGTTCGGCCACAACCCAATCATGTGCAACTCTGCATTTTTTTTTTCAAATTTTACCACACATGCAATTTCTTTTCGAGGACACTGAGGAAAGGTAGAAGACCTCCACCAAATTAATCATGAGTTTCGGGTTTAAGCGAAACAAACATCATAATCAAACAATTTATAATTCAATAAAGTAATCATTTTTCTGATCTTTCCAAGTTTGCCTATTACATTTTTGATACAATACCAGTAAAATGTTTTATGGCAAAATTCAGTTACGTAGAATTTTGCACACTTTGTCTATTTATTAAAAATTATTACAAGAGCTCCACACAATTGCTCGTGGCTATAAGTTTCAGAAAACCAAAATTCCAACAAACAAACATTTTGGTAAGAGTACGGACCTTTCCCACCTCCACTACTCTTTCAGACTATTATTAGAGAACTTTATGGGCGTCTTTTTCCTTTTCTATATCTGTAGCTAAAATTCTGTAGCACCGACAAATCATTATTGGTTAAAGTTTATCTTTTTTGTTTAAAACCATTTTCTCTTTTCTGAACAGAGTATTTTTGGCGATAATTACAGGAGCACCTGGCATCTCCCACTCGCAGATTTGCAGTGTGGGTCCCACCTGCAGTGTGACCACGCACCAAACGAATATCACACGGCCAGATCATCAGCCTCAGGTACGGGGTTACAGCCGGACCCACTGCTCAGCAACCGAACTAACCTTCTCGCCCCTCGCCGCCTCGAACCCTCCTCGTCGATGATAAGCAGCACACCATTCCGCCACGGAGACGCCGTTATCCTGCTCCACCCCATCTCACGCAAAAAAGGGTCCGAGGGCTACACCGCCAAAAATAAAAAAAAGGACAGAAAAAAAAAAAGAGAGAGTAGACAACCCGAACGCCATGGTTAGGGTTGAAGATTTCTTCCTCCTCTAGTCTGCTCGCACCCCTCTCGAGGGATCGATCGATCGCCGGAACAGGAGAGGAGTTTCAGAGTGCCCAACTTCTCGAGGCCTCCGTGTGGGGGTTCGCGCCGCGGGATCTGCGCCGCGCCGCGCCGTGTGATTTTTCGGCGGTGGTGGTTTTGGCGGGCGGGCGGAGGCGGATTTCGCCGCGGCACGGTCGGCCGATTCGGCGAGGCTGGGGCGCGGGGGCGGGCGATCGGGCCACTGGAGCTGCGCCCACTGGCTGCGCGCCATGGCCGGGATCGACGCCGGCGAGGGGGCGGCCGCCGCGCCGCCGCCGGAGCTGTCGCCGCAGCAGCGTATCGAGCAGGTGCACCGCGTTCTCCTCCTCCTCGCTGACCAAAGTGTCTTCTGCCCGTGATCCTCCTTCCCCGCAGCGACCCCGTGCCGGTCTGGCATAGCGCGGCGGTGGTTGCCTGCCGTGTGCTGCTCTGGTATTAGGTACCGTGGCCGGCGGCGGGTGATTTGGGATTGGGATTTTTTCCGGTGCGGTTCATAGCCGTGGGACTTGTGCTGTCAGCTGGCTGCTTGGCTGTCGCCATTGGCTTTACTTGCGCCACGATTGGTGTGTTTACTGTGATAGAAACTGGCGGCGTGGGGGGTTCGGGGGGTGGGGGTATGCTGTTTTTCCATTCTAGGAGGCGCAGAGTTGGGGAAAAAAAAATACTACAGTAGTTTTCTTTACAATAGACTTACAGTTGCCACTTTAGTGTTATGATATTCCTTCTTATTTACTACATTCATATAAGAATGTGCCGTTTTTTCTTTTAGTTTATAAGATATGGATGGGCGATTCTTTAGAACTAGGCGTCTCTTTAACTATGTTGAATAGAACCAGCTATATGGTTACAATGATATGAGCTTCGCTTCATAATTATAATTAATTTAAACAATTATACGATTCATCAAGGCTTTTTAGAAATTTGCTCATTTGCAGCATTGCCCTCTCCCTGCAGAAGCTCATTCTCTATGGAGTACCTGAAGAACAACTGCAATGGCACCAAGAAGGACTTGTCCGGTACACGGAGGAGCACAAGGAGCAGATACCTGATATTGTGAAGCATATCTTGTCAGCGGGTACTGATATTTCGGAGGCCCGGAAGGCCTCAAAGAAGGAGGCAAATGGCAGCAGCAATGGCGATGCATACAGTGAGAGTTTGTCATGGCTGCAATGGTTGATGTTCAGAAATGAACCAGGAGCGATGCTTGATGACCTGGAGCGGTCCAATGCAGGGGAGCGTGCTGTCTGTGGGTCTGTCTGGGGGCACAATGATGTTGCTTATCGCTGCCGGACTTGCGAGAGTGACCCCACATGTGCAATTTGTGTCCCGTGCTTCCAGAATGGCAATCACAAGGATCATGATTACTCTATCATGTACACAGGGGGTGGATGTTGTGACTGTGGAGACGCAACTGCTTGGAAGCGTGAGGGCTTCTGCTCAAAACACAAGGGGGCTGAGCAGATCAAGCCTCTTCCAGAGGAGCTTGCGCGTTCTGTAGGACCTGTTCTGGATGCCCTCTTGCAGTTCTGGAAGGAAGCGCTGTGCCTGCTGGAACCACCCCATGCAAAGGGTGGTGATAGTAGCTCGTGCAAGAGGATTGCTGAAGAGTTGACAACTTCTATCTCTAGCATGCTGCTTGAGTTCTGCACACGCAGTGAAAACCTTCTTAGTTTTCTGTCCCTAAGGATCCGTGAGTTCCCTGATATGTTAGATGCATTAATAAGGTCAGACAGGTTGCTTGACAAGAAGGTTGCCAGGAAAATGCATGAGTTTCTATTGAAGCTTATCAGTGACCCTGCTTTTAAGTATGAGTTTGCCATGGTTTTCATACGCTACTACCCTGTCACGTTTGAGGAAGTTATTAAAGGCTGTAATGATTCACTACTGGAAGACTATCCACTTATGACAACTTTTTCTGTGCAAATATTCACTGTGCCTACATTGACTCCAAGGCTTGTCCGAGAGGTTGATTTGTTGGGTGTCCTCCTTGGATGCTTGACAGATCTGTTTCTCTCTTGCATCGGTGAGGATGGTCGTTTACAGGTATGCTTTTGGTTCAGCTTTTACGAGAATTTAATGCTTATGTGAACCAGCTTCTGGTATGTTGACATCCTCTGAGTTGTTTGTAAATTTTAGTCTGACTATAGATCATTTTAGTTATGCGTCTGTCCTGCTTATTTCTAGCATAATGAATAGCATAGCCACTTGTCCACCCTTTCAAAAAAAGGAAAAAGAAAACATATTCACTCGGATAACTGGGAATGAATTAATTGGATGAATCATAAACATTCGAGGACCGGACCCCTTGTTGGTTTCTGTTGGATTGGAAAAATAGTCGTAATAAGACAGATTGACCACACTTCTCTCATTTTATATGTCAACTGAATGCATTGTGACTTGTAGAATGCAACTTTACTTTCTTATGGTCATGGGATACCCTTTTTCACTTTGTTATTTGCAGACAAACAAATGGGGAAATTTATATGATGCTTCTATTCGATTACTGGATGATACACGCTATGTGTTGAGTCATGAAGAGGTTTCTAAGCATGTTGCTTATGAGAGGCCTGATCTAACTACGTCATGGATTAAGCTCTTATCACTTGTGCAAGGAATGGATCCTCAGAAGAGAGTGACAAGTATTCATGCAGAAGATGAGAATGAGCATCTATCTGCGCCGTTTGTGCTGGGGCACTATCTTGGAATGGTCCAGAATCTTCTGATGAAGGGATCATTTTCTCCTCCTGATCAACATGAATCAACTGACGTGACAGTTTGCTCCACTGCGATAAAAGGGGTGGAAAATGCTGAAAACCAGCGGCATGCAAAAGTTGGGAGGGTTTCCCAGGAGAGTTCTGTATCCAAATTAAGCAGCAGAGACAACTCTTTGTGCTGTGGATTGCCATCACCTGCTGCCTGGTTAATTATTCAATGCTTGAAAGCTATTGAAAGTTGGCTCTGGCTGGAAAATGATATAGCTTTGAGGAGCAAACTGTCATCCCTTGATGCTAGCAGCAGTTCAAGTACAAATATAGGTGTGATGGGCGTCAAGATAAATGAAGGATCACAAACAGGTTGTACTGCAGACTATTATGAGGCATCTAGTTCTCCTGTTCAAGGTCAAGATGACAGGATGCAGATTGACCAAGAAGGGATGCCTTCAGTTGGTAACAGTACAGGCAAAGGGAAGATGCATGACAGCAGCAACACGGCAGATGTACAGTTGCACCCTGAGGATGCCGTTACTTGTACTCTGACTGATGGTAGCATTTTATATGCTCATCCAGATTCAAGAATCGAGGAGCTAGGAATACTCAGTGCAAGAGGATGGCCTCATGTTGTCTTTGATGTCAGTTCACAAGAAACATCTTTGCATATCCCTTTGCACCGTATGCTTTCGTTACTATTGCGGAGGGCAATGAAGAAATGTTTTGGAGAGGATGGACATTCAGATGTGCAATCCAGTGAGTTCTTCTCTCAGATACTTAGAGGCTGTGAGCCCTATGGGTTTGCTTCAATTGTTATGGAGCATCCACTGAGAGTGAGAGTATTCTGTGCACAAGTGCGTGCTGGAATGTGGCGCAAGAACGGTGATGCAGCTATCCTAAGTGCCGAGTGGTACCGCTCTGTGCAATGGTAATTCATAATGATCTCATGTCAATTCACTGTTCAAATGCTTGACGTCATGTCAATTCATCGTTCAAATATTAGACTTCGTGTCAATCCAATGTTCAAATAGTAGTGCTGAAATTATCTTGTTGCCCCTATTTTCAGGATTGAACAAGGTTTGGAGTCAGATCTGTTTCTGCTTCAATGCTGTGCTGCCTTATCTTCTCCAGAGTTCTTTGTGCAGACAATTCAAGAGCGATTTGGTTTGTCCAGTTATACAGATTTGGGACTTGCAGAGCAAAACGAGTAAGCCCAAATCTGCTCGTCTCTGCTTTGCATTTTTTTTCTTCAATTTATGGCATTACCTTCCATGTATAGTATTTATGGTTTGTTGTGGTCACTTATGTTTTCCATCACTACCTTCTAAGTAAAATATGATGGTGACAAAAGTTAGCACAACTCATTCCATCTGCCTTGCATCTTCATATCTTGTGTTGCTATGTATTGTTTGTTCTGTCTTTGGGTGCTAGACAGTGTTCCTTCTGTCAGTAGATTTTCTGTCAATACAAATAAGGAACAATCATAACCATTTCATTTGTTTCTACCCTTATGAACTGTGATACTCAGCCTGGTATGCTGTCAGAGAATGGTTCGGCTTGAAGTCTTCAATGCCTCCGTTTTCAAATTTTAAGTATATGTGGCACCGGGATGCTATAAGAGTGTGCTGCCATGGGACTCCCTGCTGATTAGTACACCCTCTGTCCCAAATTATAGGTCGTTTTGGCTTTTCTAGGTACATAGCTTTTGCTATGCACCTAGATATATGATATGTATACATACATAACTAGGATAAATCCTTGTTAAGTAGGTTGGTAGGAAAGTTCTGTACATCGGAAAGTTTTATTCCTTCAGAAGATGGTTGGTAGGAAACTAGGATATATTCTTGTTAAGTAGTACATGAGAGTTTTAGTGTCTCCAAAACCTGGTTGGCAGGAAAGTAGGATATCATTTACTCATTCTGTTATAAACACTTATTTCTGTGAAATCCCAAAATTATAGTTCCATTGATGGCAGTCATTACCTTCCTTTTTGTATGAAGTCCTGGAATCTGTGACATAAAACTTTCTAAAATTAGTCAATTGTTTAAGATCAACACGGTATATTACATGAATATTGCCCCTTCAGAAAAAGTATAGCTTTATTAGTATCAATTGGCCTGATGTTAGGGAAACTACTAGTCAAAATCGTACCTTTGCCAGGCACTGCATTACCTTGCTGGTTGGGGCAAGCAAGGTGTTTGGATTCTCAGCAATCTTACCTCGGGTTCCATGCTGGCAAGTTTTTCCTTGCTAAGGCAAGCTAGTCAAATCAGCTTGCCTGAGCTGGCAAGGTTTGGCTTGCCCAGCCACGCCAGGCGAAGCTAGCTCGCTGGAAAACCAAGTGCCCACTAAAAAAATCTTTATTAAATGAAAGAACGGAGAGAGTATTTAGTTATATTCAAATTCAAAATTATCTAAGGTTTTGATGAGGTCTTTGTTATTCAATTTGGTGTCCGTAATCCATGACATCAAAATATGGTCTAAGGAAACACAGTGGTCCTTGCTTTTTTGTCTTATCCATCTTCCTCTCACTCATTTCCTAATCATACAGACTAATCATTTACTTAAATTTTCTTAAAATGAAGATTTATGTTATGCCACATTTTGGTTCTGACAATATCTTGTTTTCAGGTTTGAGTCAGTTCTAATGCAAGAAATGCTGACTTTTCTTATACAATTGGTTAAAGAACGCTGTTTTTGTGGGCTTTCGACAGCAGACAACCTGAGGAGAGAATTGATTTACAAGTTAGCTATTGGAGATGCCACTCATAGCCAAATTGTTAAGTCTCTTCCTCGCGATCTTTCGTCAAGTGACCAACTTCAAAATGTTCTGGATTCGCTGGCAGCTTATTCTAATCCATCTGGCATGAAGCAGGTACTATCTTCAATTTATATAACATATTTCTGAAAATAATCCTAAAATGGAGGATTCACACAAAATATTATCACAGGGTAAGTATGTACTTCGCAAATCATGCTGGAAGGAATTGGACTTGTATCACCCCCGCTGGAATTCTAGGGAATTGCAAATTGCTGAGGAGAGATATTACCGTTTCTGCAAAGTTTCTGCCCTTAATGCTCAGCTACCTCGGTGGACTCATGTTTTTGACCCCCTCAGAAGTATTTCTAACATTGCAACCTCGAAGGCTGTCCTTCAGATTGTTCGAGCCGTTCTTTTTTATACTGTTCACAGTGATGTATCATCGGCATCACGTGCTCCTGATAATGTTCTTGTGACGGGTTTGCATCTGCTTTGGTTGGCACTTGATATATGTGAATCTGAAAGACAGATACATGCTGATCAGTATGGCATGGATGTGGTGCAGCCTGATGATGAATCATGGGTTGTTCTGTCATCTACAGAAGAGGCTTTCCCCATCTTGACTTACTCCACTGAACTAGTTTCCCCAGTATCTGACAAAGTAAAGAAAGAAAGCATGTTAACTCTGCTTGTCTCGTTAATGCACAAATACAAAGAAGAGAATGATGCCACCTTTTCTGGATCCAAGTACTGTAATATCCCATCTCTAATTGAAATCTTATTAAAGAAGTTTGCCAAGCTAAGCCGGGAGTGCATGCTTACATTGAGACAAATGGCACCGCATATAGTGCCTTCTACACCTGATCATACCAGTACCAAAGAAAGCGTAGGATCTTCTTCAGATTCCATGGAAAAGAAAGCAAAAGCACGCCAACGCCAAGCTGCAATTATGGTATGATCTTTATTTGCAAAATTCACATAGTTTAATTATCCTTTTGACTTGTCTCAGATTCCAGCCTTAATTGATTGTGAGACCTTTGTTAGATGGGCTTACGAAAAAAACAGAACTTTATCACTTTATTTTAATTTACAAGGTGCTACCCTAGTTAGATGTTTATTTAGTTTTTCAGCCATCTAATGCCTACACTCTGCACTTTGCTCATTCTTAGGTTCTGAAACTACTTACTCACTTTCCTAAAAAAACTTGTGGACTTTTGGCTTCTCCTAACTGACACTAAGCACAATTTTATTCTGTTGCACCATTATGTAGGCGAAAATGAGGGCAGAGCAGTCCAAGTTTGCTGAAAGTATGAAGTCACCAGAAAACGAGGGGCCTGACGTTACTATGCTGGAGACAGATGTGTCCAGTTCAACTGGAGTTGTGTCTGAGGAGTCACTACCAGTTTGCTCTCTGTGCCGGGACTCAGATTCCAAAAGCCCTCTGTGCTACTTAATTCTTCTTCAGGTAATCACTGTTGACTTGACAACAGCTTGCTTTATCTTGTGATGCCTCATTTGTTCTGAAATTAGTGATTGATCTTTCTGCAATATTTTGGTGTATGATGTTTTCTGACCTATAACACTTGTTAATTCTACTTATTTTTCTTTTTCTTATTGTGCTCATATATATATGTTAAAGTACCATAGAATAATCTTTCACGTATGTTCAATTCAGAAATCTCGGCTTGCAACCTTTGTTGAGATGGGTAATCCATCCTGGGAAAATCCAGCTCAAGTAAACAAGACTGGATCAGTCAAAAGGGAAGACTCAACCGATTCCTCACTCTCTGGTTCTTCAACTTCTGAGGAACTTGTCAATGATACAGCTGTAGAGCCATCATTTGATATAGACAACATGGAAGTTGATGCCTTTCTTGATTTTTCTAATGAGCAACATCCGCTAATTAGATATATATCATCTTTCCCAACTGGGCATAACAACAGCAATGCAGATGAAAATGTCTCGCTTGAGGCAATTGAGGCTGACATTTACAGTTGTATTTTAAATGATCTATTTGGATCCAGCAATGCACATATTCAGGATAGTGACCAAATGCTGACATCAAATACTTCAAGCATCACAGTTGATACCAAGAGAACTAAAAGCCCCAAGCGATCAGTGCTGGGAACATATGTTAGTTGTCTTTCAGCAAAACACCGCCATTTTTCTCTGTACGATGTGGCCTCAAAATTTTCTGCCTCTGTAATTACAAGAAACAGATTTGGTCCTGTTGATTGTGATGGCATCCATATATCTTCTTGTGGACACGCTGTGCATCAGGAATGTCATGATCGATATTTGTTCTCCTTGAAACAAAGGTATGCTGGACGACCCCCAATAACATACCTTTTTTTTTCTAACTGTAGTTAGTTCTACTAGTTAGGAAGTAGGTATTTTACATTGCACCTTTTTGTTGGGTTTACATTTCAATGGAAATCTTTGAGTTATAGGAGTACAAATGGACAAAATGGTCAATTTATAACCTTTAGATGTTTCATTTAATTTGTGTGGTATAGTTGATTGTTTGCCATCGAATAAGTCCCAGTTTCACAATTTATGGTGAAATTTGGTCAGGTTTCACTCCAGCATCTTTATATTAAAATTTCCCTCTCTCCACGTCGTTGCCAGATACCATATTTCTTTATGGCATGGAATGAAATTGACTTGTTTGATGGGAAAATTGTAATATGGTCTATGGTGGACTTCTTTTTTTTATGATACTCTAATAGGATACCTATTTAATGCTCGCAACCTGGAAAGCGGAATACAGCTTAGGAGGCCTACATAACTTACGATTACTGGCTGCAAACCTTCTGTTCGTTTGGGTCTATATCTGTTTGCAGTAACTTAAATGTTTGTTTATTTACAGATATGTTCGGAGACTTGGTTTTGAAGGTGGTCATATAGTTGATCCTGATCTGGTATGTGTATATATTTGTGTTTATAAAGTTGTATTTTTTTGGTTTTTGTTGATCCTTTGCTTAGACAATTCTTTTTGCAGGGAGAATTGCTTTGTCCAGTATGTCGCAGATTTGCAAATTCCATTCTTCCAGCATCACCTGATTTCTCTGGTAAAACTTCAAGGATGGTGAGACCATTTGTTCAAACCTTGACACCTCAAGTTGTTACAACTACATCAGATGTGAATAGAAATTGCCTACAGTTCCCTCGCGCATTGTCTCTTCTTAAAAGTGCTGGAAAAATCGTTGGAGAAAGCAAGTTTTTAAAAGCTATATCTGGGAAGCTGAATGAAACTACAAACCCAGCCCTCGATCCTTGTCTTCGAAGATTGGCTATGCTTTACTATCCTCGCAGTCACAACAATTTTTCACCATCTAAGAGGCTCAACCCATCCTTATTTCTCTGGGATACACTAAGATACTCTCTGGTATCTACAGAAATCGCTTCTCGTGGTAGGATGTCGAGCCACTCTGCTGAATCAAAGTCCTGCTTGGAGTCTTTGCGTGGTGAACTTAATTCATCAAGTGGGTTCATATTGTCCCTCTTGTTCCATGCTGCTCACGCTGCACGGAATTTGAATCGTCTCGAGGTTCTTCTGAGGTTCGAAGGTATCCAACTATTAGCAGGCTCTATTTGCTCTTGTATTTCAGGTTATAAAGACATTCTGAATGCCACTAAGCAAAAAGGTATAGCTCACCCTTTACCTTGTTTAATGTATTTCCCTGCATCTAGATACAATTTTCCCTTGTTTTGGAGTGCCTTCTTATTTCCACTTCTAAATGAATATCACGAGCTTTCTATTTCTTTCAGTGGGGCTTTGATAAACTTATTATGATTTATTTATTTATAAAACAAGTGGATTACCGGATTTTTATATAGTATATTAAGTGACCTTGTGAGCATTATGTTGGTACTCAATTGTTATTGTTTCTGTTGAGCATATAATGATAAATTGGTTCTTAATTGTTACTATTTCTGTTGAGGAACAGATTATAATGGCTTGTTTGCAGTGTAGTTGTCTTATTGCTTTCCTCTTTTTTTGGGCCGATTGGCATAATTGATTGTGATGTGCTGATTAATTGAAACAGTTTCTGTCTTAGAACATATTTATAGGTTCTTTTTGCTTCTGGTACCATTGCCTTCTTTGCTTTGGGCTGATTTGTATACAGGATAGCAGGCTATATAAATGGACCTGTTTAGTTATTTCAGTTCTTATCTTGCTTTTGTACTATTTTTTTCATTATGAAAGTCCTAATGTTGTATTCCCCGCACCCCCCCCCCCCTTTTTTTTTTGTATTGGTGGTTTATCTAACCAATCGTGGAGTTGATTTAACATGCAAAGCAAAGAATTCTGGTCTAGGCTTAGTTACATTTGCTTGAAGTAACCAATAAAACCTTATAACCTTTTAATTTGCATCCCACACTTTGTGACATCATGGCATCTTCTCAATTTATGTTTCTAAAACAAGTGCTTAGGTGAAGAGGTTTCAAAATACTCTCATAAAGACTGAAGCATCACTAAAAGAAAAAAAAAACAAAGGGTGCATACCAGGTCAGGTTGTGTACCTGTCAAGAAGGCTCTATTATATTGTATGTGAATTAGATGTGGCCTAATCTAAACTTATTTTTCTTTCTTAGTTCTCACGTGTTTATCATAAAATGCTTACATTTGATATTAGTATTTGGTTTTAATGGTCTGAACAAGCCAAAATGTCATATCGGGGATGCTGGAAGAAACATGAATTATTCTCTATCTCACGAGATCATGTCTCCTGATCACTTATGGAATGTTTATTTGTTTATCACTTCACACTTTTCATGCTTAACAGGCTCTTTGCCATCGATGGTTGATCCAGCCAATAAGGGAGGCCTCTTCCCTGATATCCAATTTTGGAAACAATGTGCTGATCCAGTTCTTGCTCGAGATCCATTTTCTTCTTTGATGTCAGCACTTTTCTGTCTGCCTGTTCAGTTTCTGTCATCTGCTGAATTCTTCATCCCCTTTGTCCATCTGTTCTATGTTGTTTGTGCCATTCAGGTATGTTGTTTTGCATTGCTTCCTCTTTATGTTTGCAGTTTGTATGTTATCAGAAAAGCTTTTTAGTCCCAAGTACATTGGGGTAGGCTAGAGTTAGAACCCAACATGAACTATCAGAAAAAAAGTAAGAGAACATAGAATAAGTATATATAAGACATGAATAATAGTGATGTGGTTGGTCTGAAGCGTGTTCATGGTTCAGTCATGTGGATAGTTGTGTTCCATGTGGTCTGAAGCGTGTTCATGGTTCAGTCATGTGAATAGTTGCTTTCCATGTGCTCCTGTTCAAGAACAATTTATAGCTTGCAATTAAATGATTTTGATGTAGGCCCTGATAACATGCTATGGAGAAGAAACTTTTGATCGTTCAAACTTCAATGACTGCCTTCTTAATGATGTTTGCAAGACAATGTCAGGATATGATATTGCTAGAGAGTATTTTGTATCTAAATATATCGATCCCTCTTGTCATCCAAAAGACATGGTCCGCAGATTAACATATCCATATCTTCGGAGATGTGCATTGCTTTGGGAGCTGCTAAGATCGTCTGCCACATCGCCCTTGTATGACGGTTCTAATATTTGGGAAGGATCACATCTTTACTTGAGTAATAGCACACAAGACGGCAGTTCTTCACTGGCAATGGAACTGAATGGATTAAGAGAACTGGAAGACCTGTTTCAGATTCAGTCGCTGGATCTGATTCTCCAAGATGAATCTTTACTTATGCTGGCTTTAAAATGGTCTCAACATTTCTGTGAAGATTACAGTCCCCGTAAATATAGAGGCACTCTCTTTTCTACCCCTGCAGTTCCATTTAGGCTGATGCAGCTACCAAATGTATACCAGGTTCTCCTAGAAAGGTTTGTTCTGGTTCTTCTAAGCTGGGATGAGATTTTGTGTGAGCTCTGCTTTTTCCTTGAACTGATTTCTTATTATTTTTCCATCTAGATATGTCAAGATGCAATGCCCTGATTGTGGCTCAGTGCCTGATGAACCGGCACTGTGTTTGCTTTGTGGCAAACTATGTTCGCCTAGTTGGAAACCATGCTGCAGGTGATACAACTTTGCTTATAAAATTCCTATTACCTTCTGTTGTGCCATAATTTATCAAGCGCCTGCCTAATTTTATTTATTTGTAGGACTGGTAAATGCCAGAATCATGCGTTGCAATGTGGTGCTGGTATTGGCATCTTTCTTCTAGTGAGGGTACGTACTAGCTCATTACCTTTTTTACTCCTCGAACACGGAGGAGACCTGCATATCTTTTATATTAAGAAAAGGGTCATGGGAACCCCAAATAACATAGAACCACCCTGGCTCATTACACATGAAACTATTTTGTCCAGTATAAATGTCCTCTGTTCTTTCTGTTGTGAATATGCTTCAATTTTGATGGTCTTCTGCGCAGAAAACAACAATCCTGTTGCAGCGATCTGCTCGTCTGGCCTTTTGGCCGTCTCTATACCTTGATGCTTTTGGAGAGGAGGTATTGCTTAATTTCCTAATGTTTTGTTATTCTTATATGGACTTGCAGCTGTTTGTTGCAATCTCCGCTTGAAATTTTACCTCCGGGTGACGAACTCACTTGTCAGCTTCACCACACAGCAGAAGTTCATTTGACCTCAAAATCAGATGCATGCTTCTATGATGCCACACGAAATAAAATGTACCATATGTGAAATCTTTAGATTTCTGATTTTTCCTTGAGAACAGCAATGTGAAATCGATTTCAAATCATCTGAATGACCATCGCTGGATGATGTGACAAATCTTATCATTTGTATCTAATCATAAACTACCACCCATATATATATTAACCTCAAGAAATAGGGTAACCCCTACAATTGAAACTGTGCATTGAGGAAAGTGGGCATTCTTCATGTCAATGTGAGCTTATGCTCTTTACCTTTTGGACTGTTTGGATGCAGGATCATGAAATGCAGAGAGGAAAGCCTTTATATCTAAGTCAAGAAAGATACACAGCCCTGACGTATCTGGTAATCAGTCCACCCCCTTCACTCTATTCTTTCTTGACTTGATGTTTTATTAGGAAAAAAAAAACGAGACCCAAATTAGGAGGAACTAGGTGTTTTTTTTCCCCGCATTAAAAAAAATTGGCACCAAAATTCAAGCTGAGAGAGGACTTGACCTGGGTGGTTGGGTGCACGACCACACCTCCCACCCAACCAGTTCAGCTAGGCTCACTTCTTGACTCAATGTTTTTAGGAATTTGCACCTTGATTATAAATGAGATACATATCCTTTTTTGTGTGATAGGTGGCATCTCATAGCCTTGACCGAACTTCTGAAGTTCTTCGGCAAACGACCATCAGCTTTTATGACTGAATCCATTTTCCAAGGAACAATGTTCAAAGGTTTGGAATATTTATATGCCTTGTTCGATTCTAGAATGCAGTAAGATTTTCATCCTTGTTTTTCCCCAGTACCTCCTTTGTTGTTTATGTTCGGTGTTCACAAACTTGTAATGGTTAGTTTGCCTGCCAAAAATATGTAGTTAGGTACCAGTAGGCATATTTGCCCCAGGTTATGGTCACTATCTGCTTCTCTTAGTAGGCTTTTTAGACAAGTCTTAAATCATTAAATATGGAAAGAACAGATGGAGTGATCTTATCATGTGTATTAGATCCAATGGGGCAAATAAATTGCTGTCTGACACCCAGCCACAAACTATAATTAGCCAGAATGGTTGTATTTGTGTTCATCAGTGTCCATTCTCTGGCATGCTGTATTGAAGAGTTGAACTGCAACCACAGCACATGGTTCTCTCCACTGAAAGCTCCCCCACACATTTTGAGGTGGCACAAATTTCACGTTGCAGCCTGATACGTACATGGCTTATTGTTTATTTATTTGTCGTCTGCTTTGTCAGGATCTTGTGAATGTGCATATTTTGGGAGCTGTAGTGCAACTTGCTGTTGATCCTCTCCGGTGGTAGCTAAAGTGTTACCTCATCCAAGGTTACAACCGGGAGCTCTTTTTGCTAATTACTGTGCTCGATGCTGTTTCCTGCCTGCTTTTTTTTTTCTTTTGTGACATTTCCTCTCTTCCAGCTGGTGTAGAACCATTCGTGTCCTGTGGCGCATTGGCCCTGCTGCCTGCCCCCTTGTGCCTAGTGTACAGTTGTTTTTATTCTTTTTTCTTTGTTTATTATTGTTATGGCCGGTGCTCACAAAATGGCCACATCTGCTGACCTTGTAACGTTCAACGATCGGCTGCATGATCTGTACATAGCACCGGATTATGGTGTAGTTTGTCATCAGTATGAAATGCAGTCATCCAGGTGCCATTTTATCGTCATCGAGTTCTGTTCTATTTACCGTGTTGCCCTGCGATTTGCTGAATCTAACTTTGACCTGCGTGTTCTGCGGGAAGCGAGGCAATGTGAACATTTGAACGAGATACTCGGAAAGATATTTCCTTGCATAGCAATTGCTTAATAGACGGTTTTGAGGGCGAGGCAACCGGCCCGATTCCGAGCGGCCGGCTGGGAATTTTTTATTTTTAATTTTTTTTTAAAATTTTTACAAAAGTAATTTTTAGTTTCGGAATATGACAGAACTAGTCGTCTACAGTGGCGTTTTTTAAAAAACGCCCACTGTGTGGGCGTTTTATGTGACGTGGCATAGAGTCGGTCGTCGCCGGTGCCGGCTCTTGCGGGTGGCCCACCTGCGCCTAAAAAACGTCCACTGCGTGGGCGTTTTTTAGTGGGGAGGGGGCCGTCTGCAAAAGTGCCCGCTGTTTTGCGGGCGGGCGGCGGATGGGCGTTTTTTGCACTGCAGGGGGCCGTCTGTAAAATTTATACTATACGATGGTAAATTTACCCTGTAAAATTTACACTGTAAAATTTACCCTGTACGATGGTAAATTTACCCTGCAAAATTTACTTCGTACAGGGTAAATTTATCCTGCTGATGATGGGCCGTCTGTAAAATTTACCCTATACGATTGTAAATTTACCCTGTAAAATTTACCCTGTACAATGGTAAATTTACCCTATAAATTTACATCGTACAGGGTAAATTTTGCAGGCGGCCCCTGCAGTGTAAAAAACGCCCACACAGTGGGCTTTTTTTACTGCTCCGTGGCCCGCCCGTAGAACAGCGGGCATTTTTGCAGACGGCCCCCTCCCTACCAAAAAACGCCCACGCAGTGGGCGTTTTTTGGACGCAGGTGGCCCACTCGCAAGAGTCGGCACCGGCGGCGGCTGGCTCTGTGCCACGTCACATATAACGTCCACAGTGGGCGTTTTTTAAAAAACGCCCACTGTAGACGACTAGTTCTGTCATGTTCCGAAACCAAAAAATATTTTTGTAAATTTTTTTTAAAAAAATTAAAAATAAAAAAAATTCGGTGGATCATTGCAGCGCATTGCGCGGTAACTAATAATAATAGAAAAAGTCGTGCTGATTCCTTTCCGCTCCAACTCCTGCCAGCCGCCTGGCATACGAATATGATTGGTTTCTGCCGCCCATAAAGAATCTAGGACACGTTACGAGGAAGAGGAATGGTCTATCTTATGTCATACATTTTTTTTTTGCCATTTTTGCCACGGGATACTTGGAAAATACATCATTGGTCGGCACACACCGTTAACGGGAGAGTTTGCTCAAAGATATTGTAAATTCGTGATTCTTTGTCTAGATATACTACGGCGATTATTTTATTTATTTCTCAGTTTTGAGGAGCGAGAAGGTTGGAGAAATGTCTTAATTGCCCTCGTCTTCAATCTCTGGCTTCCTCCCTGAACCGCACGACCATAGGCGGCCACGCCACCGCGCCCCGGCCACGCCGGCCTGGGTAGCCGCGCCCCCGGCCACGCGGCCTGGGAGACTGCGCCTCTGCGTGCCGTGGTGCCACGCCCAGCCCCGCCGGTCCGGGTGGCCGCGCCTCCACGGCCGGTGCGGCGGCGCCATGCTCCAGCTACACCGGCCTGGGTCGCACCCCAACTGCGTCGGCCTGGGTGGCCGCGCCCCCGTCCATGCGGTCGGGAGACCGCGCCTCTGCGTCGCGCCCAGCCCCAGCGGCGCAAGTGGCTGCGCCTCCACGCCATGTGCCGCGGCGCCGTGCTCCAGCTACGCGGGCCTGGGTCGCACCCCCAGCCGCGTCGGCCTGGGTTGCCGCGCCCCCGGCCACACGGCCTGGGAGACCGCGCCTCTGCACTGCGCCCAGCCCCGGCGGCATAGGTGGCTGCGCCTCCTGTGCCGCGCTCCAGCTACGCCAGCCTGGGCCGCACCCCCAGCCGCGTGGCCTGGGTGGCCGCGGCACCGCGCCCCAGCCGCACGACCTGCTGGGTGGCCATGTCGTCGCGCTGCCAGCCGTGTCGACCATGGAGCTCGCCGGAGTTCGTCAATCTCGACGGCGGTGTGCTACAACAATTCAGTGCATAGCTAGAGGTTGAAGACGAGGGCAATTAGGACATTTTTCCTACCTTCTCTCTTCAAAACTGAGAAATAAATAATAATCGTCGCGGTGTGTTTGGGTAAACAATCATGAATTTGCGGTGTCTTTGGGTAAACTCTCCCGTTGACGATGTGTTACAGCATAATATGCGTTTTCGTGATGTCTCAACGCAAAAATCGCCTTTTTTTTATTGGACGTATTATCAAGGTGGTGTGTGATGATCTAGCACTTCGATGGGTATATGTGAAACCAAAAGGCGAGGATGTGATTCGCTGCTGGCTACCTTCCTCTATTGTTTGCATTAAAAGAACCTTTGGTAGTGTAATAAGTTTTCAGAGGCCCAATCGAAATGTCATGAAATATTCTGAAATATCCAATAAATTATGGAGCCCCAAATTAGACAGAAGTAGGGGCCCTAATTTTGGTATTTCTGCTCACGAGGTAATCACTCAACTAGAAATGGTTATTTTCAAGGATGACTCAATATAATAGAACTGACATGACGTATTTGACAGTTGACGCAGTTGTTTGACTTGTTTCGTAGTGACCATGGGTCCATGTTACCCATACGTTATCTCGCCGCCGTCGACTTATTTATGCAACCAAACAGATAATGGATCTCGAATAGGTCAATTCGGCTCACAAAATTTTAATAATAAATAACATCCTGACATAAGAACGATCAGGTCCTCCTCTCGCTCATCATCACCAAAACAGAAATTTTTAGATAAGGGAATAAAATTCTAGCCTCTACCCCTTAATGTGGTTCCTAAAGTTCCACGCAAATTCCGTAAAGATGATTGAAAGCAAAGTCCCTTGTCTAGTGTAGCCTTCTATAAATAAAGGTTGTTTCTCTTTCTTATGCAACATGGACCATCGTCAGATCCAATAGGTCGCTATGAAAATTACCTACATACAAGTATTATTTTTAGCCTGGTTAAATACCACTCCCTCTGTTCTAAACATAGTTTGTTTGACTTTTTAACGGTAAATTTGACCACTCGTCTTATTCAAAAAATCTGTATAAACATGATCAAATTTAAAGTCATATTGAAGAACTTCTATTAATAAAGCATATCACAACAAAATAAGTGACATTTTACACAATTTTTTGAATAAGACAAGTATCAAATTTGAGGATAAAAAAGTCAAACGAACTATAATTTAGAACGAAGAGAGTATATCATTTCTATTCAATCAAATCGCTTACAAAAAATTAAGTTGTCGTCTGGTGTTTGCCTTCATGTTACTGTCTTGGAGACTAGACTTGGAGTTTTAGTTGGGAATTCGAACTTGAGATACAAATTACTCGTACTAGCTGCGGTGATTACAAAATCAATGACCTAATGACAAGCCTCTGTGGGAATTCGAACTTGAGATGCAAATTACTCGTACTAGCTGCGGTGATTACGAAACCAATGACCTAATGATAAACCTCTGTCCAAAAGAATGCCGCTATGGATTCATGGCTTCGTGCCGATTGAATATTTCTAAATCTAAGTAGATTTGTACAAAATATTAATAATATTTGTATATTCATATAAGTTTACAATAAAAATTTATTCAACGATTCATCTGATAATACTAATTATGTAGTATAAGTATTTGGTTAAAGTTGATATTGTTTTTAACTTCTGGAAAAGCGAGAGGGAGTAGTTTGGTCATCCTATGCTGCCTGAGCACGACAATTGTATCACTGTCAGTTTAATTAGTATTAGTCTCTTGTCAGATCTATAGGCTTGGATCATATTCATCAATTTGTAAGAAAATTTCCACCAGTTTCTTGATTGATGACATTGTTTATTTAATGAAATCAATAAAATCAAATTACTCTTCCTTGCAGATGCGAAGAAGTCTGACAGGAAGGTGACACTGAAAGGTGCGTTTTTATATCTTGACCGGTGACTGCCGGCGGCGGTAATAACCGCCCGCGCGAGGTCGCCGTCAAGTTCCTCTGCACCACTCCCGAGCCAACGGCGAGGAGTTCATGAACGAGGTGATCAGCATCAGCCAGACGTCCCACGTCAACATCCATCACCCTTGACCCTCCTGTGGTTCTGCCGCAAGGCTCCAAGCGCTCGCGACGAGCAGTCAACTTGGGCGACGACGGGCGGTCAGAAACCATGCATCTTCTTGGATCTAAAAAAGACAGGAACATGCTCTAACTTGAGCCAGCCTTGTTGCGTAGCCTTCCGAGCAAGGAAACCATAAATCAGGTTGTACTGGTATAACCTTCCGATCCTCATTCTCGTATAGCTAGAGCCATTGTACTGGGCTATAGACACACCCAACAATGAAGCCATTACACTTCGTTGTTCACCTCCTACACCTTGCTCTTTTCCTCTTTGCTATGCAACTGCAGCCGTGCGTTCTTGTGGCCCTGTCGACCCCAAGCAGCTTAGCCGCCGGCGAGAGCCTGAGTCCACCCAACTACATCACCAGCCCCTCCGGCGACTTCGCCTTCGGTTTCCGCGCCCTTGAAAACAACTCCGACTCCTTCCTCCTAGCGATATGGTTTCGCTTTGATCCTGGCAAGATCGTGTGGTTTGCCGCAGACGCGGGCTCAGGCTCCGCTGTGGTGGCCACAGACCATTCATCCGTTCTGAGACTCACTATCACCGGACAGCTCTCCCTGGCTAATCCTGCCAACGACAATATCTGGAACCCTTACACCGACGCTAGCCAAAACTATGGCTCCCTTCTCGTGCTACGAGACACCGGCAACCTCCAATTCCTCGGCGGCGCAGATGGTAGAACCGTCGTCTGGGAGAGCTTTCGACACCCCACGGACACGCTACTCCCAGGGCAGTTCATGGCCACTGGAACAAGCCTTCGGTCTAGGGCCTCGGACATGGACTTCTCGGCCGGCCGTTTCATGTTCGTCGTGCAGTGGGATGGAAACCTCGTCCTGTACAGGACGGACCTTCCAGGTTTGGGTACTGGCTCTACCACCGCCTACTGGAGCACCGACACACTTGTTGTGTCAACAACGCAACTCTCTTCTTCGACGCAACGCTTGTTGGGTACCTCTACTTCCAGCTCACCAACAATGGCACCAAGCATAACCTGACAACCCCTCATCAAACTACAGATAATATGTTCTTCTACCAGCATGCCACACTTGATCCAGATGGCATTCTTCGTGTCTACATCCTCCCCAACACCACCACCGGTGATGGCACCGGCAACGGTAACGCCACATGGTCTGTCGTGAACACGGTACCAAGTGATGGCTGCCAAAGGACGACAACTGCTGGTCATGGTATGTGTGGACCCAACTCATACTGTGTATATGGTGCTGGCAATCGGCTCGATTGTCAGTGTCCAAGTGGCTATACATTCTTGCACACGCAGTTTAAGTACATGGGCTGTGCGCCAGCATTTCTTCAGGGAAGAGCCATTCTTCCGAGTTCAAGTTCATGGAGTTGCTCAAAACGCATTGGGAAAACCCGATATTCTACGAGGAGCACCGATCCATCACAGCAGAGCAATGCCAAGATTTTTGCTTGCACAACTGCCTGTGTGCAGCTGCTTTGTTCGATGCAAGTAACAATAGCTGCTTGGAGGCACCTATGCGCACAATTGAGTGGCAAGATAATGGCACAAGCATGAGGACACTGGTGAAGGTACGGGCAAAAAGACCCCCTATAAAGATTCTACCTTATGCAGCCATTGCTGGATTGGCCATGCTATTGCTGGCCACTGCTTGCATGTTCCTAGTGCATTGCTACATCACTCACAATAAGGCAAGAAACAGGAAGCATTTGAGCGCGATGGTTTTCAATCGCAAGGAGCTCCACCGAGCAACCAACGGATTCAGCAAGCTTCTTGCCAGGGGGGCTTTGGCAAGGTCTACCATGGCATCCTGAAGTCCCAGGAACCACATGATGTTGCCGTGAAGGAGCTCAGAGCACGGACGAGTACCAGGAGACGGAGTTCGAGAACGAGGTGCAGACCATCGGCAGGATCCACCACAGGAACCTGGTCCGGATGGTCGGCTACTGCAAGGAAGGCGCACACCGAATGCTCGTCTTCGAGTTCATGCCAGGAGGCTCCCTTAGCGATGTCCTCTTCGAGCCCGAGAGGCCGTCCTGGAGCTGGCGTGCTGAGGCTGCCATGGCCATCGCCAGGGGGTTGGAGTACCTGCACTACGGCTGCACCTCCCAGATCGTCCACTGCGACATCAAGCCTGACAACATCTTGCTGGACGACAGGCAAACTCCCAAGATAACGGATTTTGGGATCGCCAGGCTCCTCGACGGAGACAAGCTGAAGCAGACCATCACCCATGTCCGAGACGCGCTCGGGTACCTTGCACCGGAGTGGTTCAGCAGTGAGAGGAAGGTGGACAGCAAGGTGGACGTGTTCAGCTTCGGTGCTGTTCTTCTGGAGATGATCTGCTGCAGGAAGTACCCACCACCGCCACCGCCACCCCACCGCCACCGGCAGACGACGGTCAGGATGGGTCACGATGCAGCGACGGCGACGACAATGACTCAGAGGACATAGGCGTGCCCGTGACACTGAGAGCATGGGTGTCGGACCTGGTCAGGGAAGGCCATATTGGGCGTGCTGTGCAGGGAGACAAGGAGGCACTGCTGGACCTGGAGAGGGTGGAGAGGTTCGCGCGCATTGCGATCTGGTGCGTGCAGGGGGAACCATCGACGAGGCCAACGATGAGGAGCGTGGTGTGGATGATGGAGGGCACCATGGAAGTGGACCCTCTACCTGCTGACCCTCCGGCTCGGGTTCATGACTTCCCAACAGGAACTCATGATAACTCCAACTCCAGTAGTATATATCATTATGATTGAGTCAGCATTATATTTCTGCACACAAAGAGCACCCTACTCACTAAGCAAAGTGTCTTTAGTTTGAATAACTATAATTAGTATTGCAAATGTGCTTTATGTCATTTTCTTAACTTTGATTTGCAGTGTTTCAGGACGACCTGTAATTTTATATTACACTTGTATTAAAACTTTTGTGTATAAATCTAGTACATACATCAGAGTTTATTATCTTCACTCATCTCTCCATTCATTTCCTCACAGTAAACAGTACCCATTTAGCTAATATATAATCTCTATCCAGTTCTGATAAATTTACTAATTACTATTGCAAATAAGCCCAATGGCGAGTTCCTCGTTTCCTATCGTTCTCCATCGTCATGGTGATCTCTGATAAGGTGTCGTCGCAATGGACTTGATGGGCCTTAGCTTTCGTCCTGGGAAAGTGGTGGAAGCAGAGATTCGTCGCAAGTATGGATCCCCAGTTAGCTTTGATCCTCTGTTCTCAAAGTCCCGAGTCTTTTCTCGTTCTCTCCTTCGGCCGCTGCAAGTTCAAGTTGACAGAGGCTTCGGCGGTGATTCTCCTTCAATCTGTTATTGGGGTGGCAGAGAATTTTTGCCTTCTTCCTCTTGGAGATCGTGTTTTCCGTTTCACTGACTCTTCCTAGGAGGTTGGATTTCATATTTACAAGCTTCGTGCCCTTAGGTGTGAGCTTTTCAAGCTCTATTTAAATATCTGGCATGGCGGCGGTCCAGTTTACATGTCTGAATATCAATGCTGGAAAGCCGATGAAGAGGCGTAGTGGACCTCTGTGGGGAGCAAAGCTCATCACGGGCATCCTCACCGGTGCTAACTCCTGCTGTTCAATCAAACATCAAGGTGAAGAGTTCAAGGCACTCATTTTAGAATTCATATGTTTGGCTTCATCCATAACCTTATATGCTCAGTCCATACAATACTCTCAGCCTAACACAAAGACTTAAGGCTTTGTTGCGGTACCCCAAATGACTGTGACCGTTCATTTATTTCGATTAGACGGCCATGATCAACTATAGAGGTAATAGATGAAATGTATATTTATTATTTTAAGAATAAGGAAAGTTTAGATATGAAGAAACTTTTTTCTAGATTTGATTGATACATATGTGATCTTTTTTTGTAGATCCAATCGAAGCATACTGATCTACTAGATATGACAAATCATTTTATTTTGTAACTTTGGATATGACATAACTTGATCAGAATTATTCTGGATTTGGTCATGATATCTAAGGTGATTTGTTTCTTAACATTTCTTAATGCGAACAAAGCCAAATGTGCATTGACAACTAGAAAAAAACATGCACATAATTTAAAAATCTAAAAAATTAATGGCTTAGATTTATTTGAGATATTACCTCCTAGTAGGTAAAAGATGTACCTTAGCATTGCCCCTTATGGATGCTTTGGACTAACTTCATAATCACTGTCATCCAGCAAGCAACATCCTTCATGCGGAAGAGATGAATGCACGAGTAGGAGACTTTGGCATATCAAGAATACTTCTACAAAGCGCTAGTAAAACCCTGAAAAATTCGAATAGTACAATCGGAATAAGAGGCTCCATTGTTTATGTTGCTCCAGGAAAAATTTAACTGTTATTTTTGGTATTTGTTCACTATTTCTAGTTCCTATATAAACGTGGTGTGCTGGATTTTATTTTGGCATAATCAGAGTATGAAGGTTCTTCTACCTCAACTCAAGGTGATGTTTATAGCCTCAGCATATTACTGCTTGAGATGTTTACTGGAAGGAGTCCAACAGATGAGATGTTCAGCAGTTCACTGGATTTGCACAAGTTCTCACAGGATGCTCTCTCTGCAAGAGTACAGGAGATAGTTGATCTAACAATATGGATGCACACAGATGCCTATAACAGCACTACAAAAAGTGGAATTCAGAATTGCTTGGTTTCTGTGGTTTCTCTTGGAATATCTTGCTCGAAGAAACAACCTAGAGAGCGGATAGCGATACAGGATGCAGAGATTGGTATGCATGCCATTAGAGATTCATTTCTCATTTCTGGAGCATGAACTAGCAACAATTCCACAGTGATATTCCATAACAGTGAAACTTAGGACTGAAAATGCTGGGCAAGATGTCTGCACGTAATTGGTCACTTACCTGAAACAAATTGTAAGATGTACATGACAACATAGGGCTGAAAATGCTGGAGATGCCTCCACGTAGTTGGTCACTTACCTGAAATAGATTGAAGATGTACATGACGTTTCAGCTCTATAATTCTAGGGGACTTGTTTACATGAGATTTATGCGTATAAAGGGCATTTAGAAAATGTATGATATAAATTAAGAGTTTACATGTTGTCTATATCTGTATGACACATGCTTGTAGATAATTCAGTAACATGGATGTATGAGTTGAGATACAATCAATGCTCTGGAAAGCTCAGATAGCACTGATTGGAATAAGAGCTCCTTAGGTCTAGATAACTTAGGTTACAGTGTTATCTCATGTTATTTTCTCCATGGTACAGATAAGTAGATAACAATTGCAATCAGCTCTTTTTGTAGTTTAAAACCCTATGGTGTTTGGATTGGCTTCACTTTGAGAACTATTATAATGATAGTAAAAAAGAAACTGTAAAACATGTGCAATTTTTATCTCCTTAAGACATGTAAGAGCATGTCCAGCAGGTCACCTAAACCCATCCCTACCCTACATGTGAGGGGTGTCGGTAAAAACACAAGTCCAGCAGGCCCCAGAGTTCCCATGGACTCTGGAATGATTAGGATGCCATTTCCACTTAGAACTAAGATATGGATATGCTCAAGCTTTCTGAAAATATTATGTTAACTGACTTGAAGTTCTTGTTATTGAAAATCAGGAGGCCCACATGCATTTATATTCTTCTACAGCAATGTTGATACTTAAGCATCGCAGATTCGGCAGAGCTTCATCCTTTTCAGCATTCAAGAATAAGGAATGATACCATGTCAGATACAGCCCACGCGGCCACAACAGATCATGTATTTTTTTTTTGGAAAGTAAGATCATGCATTGTTGAGATAGCTTTATCCACAAAATTCTGGTTTTGGTAGCAGAAGACTGCTCCTAATTAGTTTCATGGTAGTATTCTTCAGCAATCTCATGAAGTGAGTACTTATGATCTTTCCTCATAAAACCTTCAGCAACCCCACCAGTAAGCAGCAATGCTATAGCCAATAGCAACATTTGGAGGCAACAAAGGTCAAGATGGCAACGGGTACCCGTGACCCGAAACTGACGGGTTTTTACTCTATTAGGGTAAGGGTATGGGTCTATTGTTCCACCCTGTGGGTTTGTTACTACATGACACGAGGCATGAGCTGCGGAACTAGCTATTTCTTTCATTGGTTAACACTTAACAGCAATGCTCTTAAGGTGCTAAGGCGAGGTGTGGTGATCCACCCTCACAATGACAATAGTTAAATACAAAACAAACAATATGAGTTGATTCAAAGGTTCAGTTGTCAACTATCAATGCGACAATGCACAAAAAGAGGCCCAAGACGGATCATGAAAATTAGAAGTAGCATGCACATATTCAGCAAACATCTAAGCTAGATGGATCCTGAGCATGCACCTTTTCATGAAGGATTTTATTAATTCAAGGTCATTACGTCAATAATCATGAACCGTTGGCCACTTGTGACATCTGAACAAAAGCACACAGCCTCAAAAAATTATACATGCACATATTTAGTAACTAATATAATCCTGATGCTGCTATATCACATTGACAAGTCTTTTAATCAATTGTCCAGAGACAAGACCTACCAAAGACAGCAGGTAGCAACAGATGATATAATACATGCACATTCTATAACTGATTAGAAATACAAATATGAAAAGAAGGTGATGATATGGTAAAAGGGTGTGCAAACAAAATTTCCTTTTATGTGACAAATTATAATCAGAGAAAGTGTCCTGTAAATGATCATTCTAACTAAGGTTGCATTCTTTAATTATTTTTTTGAGTGGAAAATACAACGGGGGAGGCCCCCACTGTAAACTTTTTATTTAAACAAAAACTGCAACAACTCTGTACAAGATAGAACAAAAAAGGGAAGCAAGCCCGAGGTGAGCAGCAAAGCTAAACTAGAGCAGCTGTACAAGAAAGGAAGACAGAGCGCTTAGCAGAACTGAATCTTGCATTCTTTAATTGATGCGGTTATCATATTAGCCAAGAACAAACTAGCTGTAGTGTACTAAATTCAAAGTGGAAGGAGCTAGAGGTGCTCAGGTAACACTAACCAAGAATACTGCAGGACAACCAAATGCAAAATACTCCTAGATGCTGTTAGAATGCCAACTGATTCTATTCTAGGCTCAATTGGGCAAAGTATACATGTGTACACATATGCAAAGAACCCCTCCAAGTAGAGAGAAATATAAAGTACATCTATACATCTAACACCCCCCCCCCCTCAAACTCATGGTGGATCAACAAAACTGAGTTTGGGCAGCAAGAATCTATGATGAGCCCGTGTCTGTGCCTTGGTGAAGAAATCGGCTAGCTGAACCTCTAAAGGCACGTGGTGGAGGGACACAACCTGAGCATTCACCTGTGATCTTGTATAGGAGGCATCAATGCCAATGTGCTTGGTGAGCTCATGCTTGACCGGATCCCGAGCAATACTGATCGCACCGGTGCTGTCAGTAGAGAGAGGAGTAGGTACAGTGACAGGAACACCAAAATCCTCAAGAAGCCATCGTAGCCATGTCACTTCTGCAGTCACAGTCGTCACAGCACGCAGCTCAGCCTCAGCACTCGAGCTGGAAACTGCAGTCTGCTTCTTGGTTTTCCAGGCAATCAAGGAGGAGCCAAGGAAGACACAATAGGCTGAGAGATAGTAGCGCTCAGTGAGGTCACTCGCCCAGGTCGCGTCAGAGTACGCCTGAAGCTGCAGAGAACTAGAGCGAGGGAAGAAAAGGCGACGGGAGATGGTGCCACGAAGGTATCGTAGAACATGCAGGAGGTGAGCATAGTGGAGCTGGGTAGGAGCCGAGACAAACTGACTCAAGATATGAACATAGTGAGTAATATCAGGACGGGTGATCCCAAGATAGACAAGGCTCCCAACAAACTGACAATAGCGAGTGGGATCAGCAAGGGGTGCACCATCAGTAGGTCGGAGGTGAACGTTGAGCTCCATAGGAGTGTCAACAATGCGCTCATCAGTGAGAACAGCACGATAAAGGAGGTCCTGAGTGTACTTCTCTTGAGAGAGAAAAATACCATCAGATGTGGAGGTGACCTCAAGACCAAGGAAGTAACAAAGAGGACCTAGATTAGACGTGAGGAAGGTCTCATTGAGACGCTGCTTCACAAACTCAATGTACTGAGAGTCATCATCCGTGATGATCATGTCATCGACATAGAGAAGAAGAAGAAGTGTGCGACCACGAGGAGAAGTATGGACAAAAAGAGTGAGATCATGGTCACTAGGCTTGAAACCAGCATCGATGACAACAGAGGAGAAACACTCAAACCAAGCACGAGGAGCTTGCTTAAGACCATAGAGAGAACGACGCAAGCGGCAAACCATCCCACCAAGAACAGAGTACCCTGGAGGTGGTTGCATGTAAACTTCCTCTTGGAGCTCACCATTGAGGAAGACATTCTTGACATCCAACTGAGAGATCGACCACCGACGAATAGATGCCACAGCAAGAAGGGTCCGAACAGTGGTCATGTGAGCAACAGGAGCAAAAGTCTCGTCATAGTCAACACCATACTCCTGTTGGAAACCACGCGCCACAAGACGAGCCTTGTAGCGCTCAAGAGAGCCATCCGAGTGAGTCTTGACCTTGTACACCCACTTGCAGGTGATAGGGGTTACACGAGGTGGCAAAGGAACAAGATCCCAGGTGCTAGTACGCTCTAGAGAAGCTATCTCCTCGGCCATAGCGTGCTGCCATTCTGGATGAACAGCAGCCTCCCGATAGGTCGTGGGCTCGGCCAAGACAGCAGCAGTGAAGCCAAAACGATCAGGAGGACGAAGAGTGCTACGGTCCCGAAGAGCATAGCGAGGAGGAGACTCAGGAAGGGGCCCAAGGACCGACAGAGAAGAGTGAGGTGGTGGAGCAGGTCGGGAACGACGAGTGTAGAAGTGGGTGATCTCACGAGACGGATGCAACGATGGTGGAGGAGATATTTGTGGAGAGGGAGAACCATGATATGTTAAATTTATGAAATATGTTTTATAATCACAAATGCTAACATTTTGTAATAGAATCAATTAAATTTAAAACACCTTGATTAAAGAAGGAGAACCATGGTATGTTCATGGAGGAATTATCTGTTAGTATACTATCTATTTAATTGAGGGGTACATGTCTGTGACCATGGTACTTCATGTGCTCGCACGGTCCAGTCTGTGACTACATGTCTGTGACCATGGTACTACATGTCTGTGACCATGGTACTTCATGCGCTCGCACCGAGTATACGGTGATGGCAATCCCTTGCTTCATGTCACCCAGATTAATTTATTAATCAATGGTCACAGACATGTACCCCTCCATACTAAAATAAATACTAACTTCCTGATAATTCTTAGATAGACAGACAAGTTAGCAAAAAGACATGCACTTTTAGCTGATCATCACACACCTAGGAGTTCTGGAGTAACCTCAAGACGTATATAAAATAAATATATTTTAGCGACCATCAAAACTTGTGCTGATCTAGTACAGCAGAACCTCACTATGGTGTCAAGACATGCTGTACTTGTTGATTGACATGGTCATCAATATATGCTGAATAATTCTTGTCCAGAAAAATGTTGCCACCACATCACAGCATTTCTTCTTGTTAAACAAAGAATCATAATCTCAACTTTTTCATATTTAAACATGCACCTAGTACATAATATATGTGGCCTTAAACAAATGTTTTCTTTTCTTTTTATTCACCTCAGCCCCAGGGGATCTTTTTTCTTTGTTCGTTTTCTTTATTTAGTCAATCGGTCCATCATGCGCTCGCACGCCACGACCGGCGGCAGCCGTCAGTCACTAGCACTCCGCGGCCGCCATGTCCTTGGCTTCGTCAACCTATATATGCTGCTCCCTCGTCGCAGCTATTGCACAGGGACATGGGGCCGGATCGAGCGGGTTCTGCTATTCGGGCCTTGGGGGCCGTGCGATGTGGACGCGCCCGTCGGGCCCATTGACAGAGTATGGGCGGGCCGCAGCTTGGTTTCTCATGGAAGACTGGAGGATGAGATTAATCGGCATGTTTTAACGCCGTTAGCAGCTTGTATTTCCTGTTATAAAACATGTTATCAGAGGCTAGGATCTTTCTTTCTCCGTGTCTCATAATCATACAGTAGATGAAAATAATAGAACAAATAGACATAAGATAGGGAGATTATTTTTTATTTTTCTGAATATTGATCATTACAACATAAAACTCCTATGTATATATACTCCTGCCAAGGCCTAAGAGTTTTGGTAAGAGCCTACATATATGTGGCCTCCTTCTCCTTCTTCTTTCCTTTTAGGATAAAGTCCGTATGTTTTACAACACTCCCCTTAGGTGATTACCACGATATACACATGCCTTATTAAAAACTCCATCTGAAAACCTATCGGGAAAAAAGGTTCATGGAGAAAAGAGTATATCATATTTGTTAATTGTATTGCACATGTTGTCTCATTAAAAACTTTGTGTGAGAAATTTTTGAGTACAAACTCACATAGGAAAAAAGAGTACAACATTTAATCTTTTTGGTCATATATTCTTATGATATGTTATTCTTCGTAAATAGATATTGATGTTCATGATCTATGCATAAACTTCATTGTTTTAGCAAACATGATCTACTTGATCTTTGTAATTATAGTGGATAATTATCTTCAAGGTAGATTGAATCAAATTGCTCCCCCTCATTTAACTATCCTTTAAACTTCATCGTTCAAAACACAATTTTTATTAATTTATGCTTAATAAATGGTATGAAGTACCATAAAAAATTGGCTCATAATTCTTCTATGAATTATTGTATGGGAATAATTAAGAGCAATTTGATTCATACAAAATGACCACTTAATAGTTGTGCAAGACAAATAAAAATTTATCCTTCAGGGTAATAAATCCTTTCAGAGGATTATGGGGTAAATAAATATTCAATATCTTCTAGATAAGATATCAAACTTATACAAGTTTGAATACTTTATAATTATTTCTTAGTGGATTTCAAAATGATATGTACTATAAATCTTCAAACTTTTAATATAGTACCACTAAATAATAAATCCAGTCTTGCATTTGGCATTTAGGGGATAATTTAAATACCAAATCATCATTATTCTTATACCTTCTATGGTATTTAAAGGATGATAAAATTTATTGCTAGAATTACACTTTCTGAGTGTTTGTATGACACCTTTATGGTGTTTAGAATTCCTCATTCTTTCTCTCGGGTCTATATTCACTTTATGGATCAATGGTGTTTTCTTAAAGAATTAGCTGGTAAATCATCCTTCAGGGATGTTCATTTTCTAAGAAACAATTCTCTTCTATGAGATACATTCTCTACTACGTGAGAGATTATTATGTGATATACACAATGCGATAGTGTTATTCACTATCAAGTCATTCAACAACTCTTTTTCTTCTAGGACATGCTCTTCTTGAGACTTCAATATTCATTCAGGAATATATTATATCTTAGACTTTCTGATGCTTAGTATGAGATTTTATTTTCATATGTTGCGATTTATATTCTTCAAAAACTATATGGATGCTCATAATCCATTTATAAACTGCATATTTAATATTCATTGATTTTATTTGCCAGAGATATAGCAGAACATTTATTCCTTCTTAGTAGGAGATTCAACCTCAATTGCATTTCTTCATTGAACCGATATAATCGCTACAGGTGACTTTGCCATGGACTTTGTTTCCGGATCCAGATTCTCATCAGAAAAATATTTGCAATTATAGAGGTAGCATTGTTGACAAATATTATTTTCTCCTAATATTCTCTTAATATGAGATTATTCCATCTCTTTGTCATTTCCTGAACAAAAGATACTATATTGTTCCGCATATCCAACACTAAGGATGTTCACGCTTAATGTGTTGGATTTCATCTTCACGATGATCCTCTTTATGAGGTGCTCAACCTTCTTCATGTGGTGTTCTCTTCACGAGAATGAAGGAATTTTATTTTATTTCTATTTAACAAGCATACACTAAATTAGAACCCACTGACGTTCCTGTAGAATTTAGATTGATAGTATACAATATTTAGTTTACTACTAGTAAACGAAACTTCTAGTTTATAACTTCAAGTTAGTCCTTTTATTTCTAAAAGTATCTAGCATATGCTTCGCTTCATGCTTCATAAGAGCATTAGTCAAACTCTTAGTTGACTTAGTGCATGATTGTATTCCTACTTTGAGCTTCGTTGAATATTTTTTTTCTAGATCATTTTCCTTCTATGGAAATAATATTTGGCATTCAAAATAGGCTTTCTCTCCCCTTAATGCTAATATTAGATCTTTAATAGCATACTCTAATAGATATCTCCAATCATGGACTTAAAATAATAAAATTCATATATCTCCAACTGCAAGTGAGGCCCATTCATATATGCTATGATAGAATTTATGAAAAATATTCAAGCATATAATTAAACATGGGGGTTATTACATAATATATGCAGTGAGCTAGAATACATAAAGTGCATTTAAGAATGTTCAACATTCATACAAACTCAGAGATGTTCTCCCCTCCTGATCAGCAAAAACTATTTCATTATCTAGCTTCTTTATTATTTATTCTAAAAAGATTTGTCCAAGTACTCATACATAAACGTGGACCATAAAGTTCAAATAAATAAAATATACAACATTCAAATTCACATGGAATTCATTCTATCATTTTCTAATTGTCATTAATGCAAAATTCTCTTGATGCCTTTTCTTCTTAAATCCCAAATCATTATAAATATGTTATCCATCATATTATATCCATAATTATTCATCCCATCAAATGGGTTAGTCTCCACTGAGCTAACATATTTACTCCCCCTGATCTTAGGCTGCATGGTCATAAACCAATCTTTTACTTATGCATGCAATGCAAAGATCAACATATTCCTTAGTTCGACAAGAACCATTAGAAATAGCATGCTAGCTAGATAATTTAATTATGGAGAGTACAAATGTAGCTACTAGCTACAAACATAGCTTCTATGCTAATATTCATGCAAGAGTGCAGATAGTTTGGCTCAATGAGAGAACAAAATAGTAATACACATTTATGTATAATGTAAAATGTTGGTATTCGGTCCAACACAGTAGATAATTATAAAATGTAAAGTTACAAGCTTACTTAAAATTAGTACAGTAGAGGAAGTTAACTCGGCCGGAAGGGACGCAGGCAGAACTACAAGTCCTGATACATGCACTTGAAAATAGATTCTGAAAGGCTATGCATATTAACTATATATTATCCACGTTTCTTATGCCGTCACCCAAAATTTCTCTCCCTTTTTATGTCATAATTACTTCAAGTAGTAATTTGCTTCATGCATCATCTATGAATAATCATTTCTAATGTTCCATAGATTCCAATCATACTTCTAGTATTCATTGGTTATGGCATGAAATTCACATATTCAATGTATTATTTAGTGTACAATAACAAATTCGGGGTAGGACACATAAACTTCTATTTGGCTAAATTTGTCCTTTTAAGATCGATTCATATGCCAGTATAATCTAATTGTCCATTTGCTTCTAGAAAATTCAGTTTCTCTTCTACCTACATGGTAGTACTATAGTGATCATAGAACTATAACCTTCATGGTCAATTGAGGCTTCTTTATGGATAAAAATAATATAAGTTTATTTAGATAGACATTAGACAATTATTTATATACAGAACATATAAATCTTGTTTATTCCATAAGAAATTAACATATATTTCTTCAGGTAACAATTGCAACTAAGAATGTTAAATATTCAATATTAGTCTTCAAGCTAATAAATTAACCATTAATCACTTAATTCAACAAAAATTAAAACTTAATGCATAATCTCCACTACTATCAATACTTCAAGATATGAATTCAAAATAAATAAATTTATAAGCACATGATTTATGTTCTTCTTCAAGAGAACCCTTAAATATTTCAAATAATATCATTCCCGCCTGTCTTAACTTCTATACTTGACAATCGATAGCTTCATGCTATATATTCAATAGTTATAATATATAGTCAGAAACCTTCAAGGGATGTAACATATGCAAGCCACATATTCAAAAGTTATTGCAACGGATAATATCCTGGTTTATAAACTGTCTAAAAATTCAACTCAATTTCTATTTGAGTAATGATAAATTTAAATACTTCATGTATTACATTGCTCTGTAATATTCTATACACAAGAGACAATTCTTCGAGAATATGTATTGATAAAATCTTATTTACCATCTTGTCTTCTAGGACATTTAGTATAAAGCTTCAAGCTAGTATTTATAGAGTAGCATTATACCTCAATCTATAGGTATACAAGCATGAAAATTTGACTTTCAATGCAATATGATATTCTGTATTCATAACTTGGAATTTTACTCATTCAATGAGTCCTACGGTGCCTTAATTTATTACTTCTCATGGTCATGTAGTCATTCTAGAGAATATAAGTAATTAAAGTGCTTAAGAGCCACTCCACCTCATTGATAGTAGAATATCTTTGTAGGATTTAATAATGACCATGTTAAACAATTATGCCATTCAGGGCAAGTCCAAGATATTCTTTCTTTATGAAAGTATGCATATATCATTATAAATCATGTGCATATAGGCTTACTGCATGTAAACAAGTAGTAAGATGCAATAAAATAGTGGATGGTTATCCAAAATATTCTTAGAAGCATTCTAGTATTTTTTAGGATCATGATATATGCAAATTTTTAGAATTAATACCAAATATTCATTCATCCCAAAATTCATTATGTTAGGCAAAACAACAACAATTAAACAACAAATTTAATGTTGTATATGCAAGCTTAAATTTTTATACATATAGGTATAAGATATGTAATATGCATTAATGGAGGATCTAAGGTTAATTATTCGGAAAACTACAGGTAAAAACTGAAAATTTTGAGCAAACAACATGAACTCGTTGACTGCAAGGTGTAGTCACATCGTCTTGGCCGGCCGATCATACGCGAACCACTAGCGCTGGTGTGTAAGCTGCAAGCTTGCCAGCAATATTTGCCCCAGACTGTGCATAGATTGAAACATGGATCTCATTGTGCAAGCTGAGATCATTGAGTATGGCTTGCATGTGTCAATGGCTTCTAGGTTCTTCAGGCCTGTAGTGGTGGTGTGCAGGCCATGTAGTAGCACGGTGTGCCTTAGCAACTTCAAGTATTATAATCGTACACAATGTTGCAGGCAATGTCTGTGGGGTTGACGATCAATCGACGCGCTGGCCGCAAGGCTACTATACAACGATGTGGGCATACGTGCCTTGTGGAGAAGCAATCAGGCGGTGTGCTGATGGATTCCACCGTCACAATGCAATATGCAATCCGTGCGTGCGGGCTGCTTTCGGAGACACGGTGACTTGAACCAACCAGTGTCGTGCAGGCCACGGACTTTACAGAGTCCTGCGCGTGCAAACGCAATAGCATAGGGCTGGCCACGTAGTGTGATAGATCGCCATGGCAAAGTGCAGCCAATGCGGTGGCCGACTAGCTAGTAAGCTTCTTCGTGTGCTTGCATGCATGGCTTCAATCATGAGCAATTTGATTGAACGTGGCTACCTGGTGTCATTTTTTTAATTAACCTAGATTCAACTCTCGTATGTAGATGCAAAATCGGTATATACTTGTACATGTACTTCTTGTACGTGTATCTACTTCATGTAGAAAAAACTGCAAATAAAAAAATAGACGAACGCAATCTGTAAGATGTGATTTTTCATACCTGACAAAGGATGTCAATTGCACACACCACGTAGGGCAGTGGTTAATAGATATATACCGCGTAAGGCGTTTGACATTGTTGTAGACCTGTTTGCTTGATGATAACGGTACATGTCGATGAAGTGCAGATTTGTAGCAGGAAGAGGTAGCAGATCCATTCGGCTAACAACGTCGGGGACATCGTCGTCATCGAAGTAGTCGCGGCGGGGACGTCGGCATGAGCGTTGACGTCGAAGGTCGTCGGAGGCATCAATGGCGACGTCGACGAAGAGCTTGTCGTGCTGATAATATGTTATAAAACATGCTGCCAGTGGTTAGGACCTTCCCATCTCCGTCTCTCATGATCACACAGCAGATGAAAATAGTAGAACAAATAGACACAAAATAGGGAGACTATTCTTTATTTCTCTAAATATTGATCATTACAACATAGAGCTCCCATGTATATATAGTCCTGCTAAGGCCTAAGAGTTTCGGTAAGAGCCCACGTACAAACGTACTAGAATTCCTTCTCCTTTCCTTCTATCATAGAGTCCGTATGTTTTACAACGTTTTTCTCTACCAAAGTGATGGCAATAACGACATGTGTTAGCTAAGGGAACGGAAAATTAAGATTCAACGGTAACGAGTCCGTGAATGATGATATAATTTACAAGAGAGAGGTTTTAACCGGGAACTAGGAGCAGCCCGTCAGCGTGATCCTCCGTCCGTGAGGTTAATTTTCAGTGACTAGTTGCTCCCGTCGACTTAGTTTGCGTATTTCCGGTACGGCGTTGCCATCCGTTTCGCCGGTGAAGGTAAAGATGGAATATTAGAAATCTGGCAGGTTTCATTCAATATAGCATGCATATACTATATATCTCGAGTGGTAGGGAATTATTTGTCGCGTCATGCCGTACGTGCTAAATTTGGACCAGATAGATACATCTGATGATGTGATCCACCTCATGCTATCCATGACACCCGCCGTTCGAATCTAGTGGTGGATTCACCGCATGTGCGAGGAAAGGTCAAGTGCGCCTTCCCTCCGCAACTGCAACTGGAATTGGGGTTGGCAGGTAACAGCGCCTGCGCTGACGTTACTAGACAGGGGGACGGCCTCGCTCGGTCGGTCCTGGTTGGACATGCACACGCACGTCCCTCGGCCACGGAAAAAGGTCACGCGCACGGCGGAGCACGCGGAAGGACACGGGACTTGACACGGACGCGCTCAGCGCACCGTGGAAATGGCACACGACGGACTTCATCTTGTGGTACGTTTTCCAGTGATCTGTTTGTGACCATGCATGATGTTTGTCTCTCTTTTTGGGGCAATCACATCATTGGCAAGTTAACTGTATCAGGTACGAAAGGGGAGCAGGAATACTCTAAACCAATAGTCATCTCATCTGCCGCAGCGGTCGCCGCTCGCGTTTTGCTGCGGGCGGGCCGGTCAACACCAGTCGCTTTCTCAACGCTAGTAAGCAATGGCGCTGCCGCTCGGGCTGGGGCTCGTACCCGCTCCCTCAGTTCCAATAAGCTTGACGTTCTATGTTGGGAAGAAAGTATCGAAACGAATGACGTTTTAGCTCTCTGTCAGCTTAAGCAGTAGGACGAGTACAACAGCACCTGTCAATCATGTTGTCCACTGCATGGAATGAAAAAAAGCAAAAGCAAGCGACCGCAAGAACAACCATCGATCTGTCTCCAGCCACCTACCCTTCTCCCCCAAATCTCGCCGCACCCCTCACCGCTTCCGCCGCAGCCGCCGCGGCCCCAACCCGGCGCTGCCCTCACCGGACTGCGCCCCGACCGCCCTCCCTCCCCGTCTCCTCTCCTCGTCCCCATATCCTCCGTCTCCCCATCTCCTTCCATCTCCACCGCCTCCCCATCTCCTCGTCCTTGACGGGGATGGCTGGTGCTACGCGGCGCCGCCGCCGTTGTCATGACCGACTAGCCTGGATCCGCCGCCGTTCCGGTTCCAAGCAAATCTTCAAATATGTCTTGTCTTTGTCTATCTGTTAAATCCTTCAATCTATGTGGAGCCTGATCATGATTTGCTTGGTCAGTCTACACCATCTTGTGCTTGCTCATCCTCTTCAGCATCATGTGCTTGGGCATTTTCTTCGTCATCATGTGTTTGCTGATCCTCTTCACCATTTGAGTCCGACAACTCGTGTTCATCAAAGGCGATGTCTACAGTTTCAGTGTACACGCCAAAAACCTCTATGGGATCATCCAAGGCATCTTGTTCACCTGGATAAAATAGAACTGATCAATACAAATTATTTTGGACTTTGAGCTAATAAACGTGTTCTAGGAACTTTGTATTTGAATCACATGCTACAGATATGCAGACAATTAATCTTTTTTGGATCACACATGCTACAGATTTGCACGCAATTACTAATAATTTCGCCTAGGATGTGCATAGATGCATTAAATCTGATTTTTTTCAGCAAACATAAGTCTGTTCTCAAGTGACTGAAAATAATCACCTGTCTGTAGGTGTTCTTGTTCACTGCCCTGTTGAGGAAGATTCAAATCAAAGGGATGGCAATGAACTGGTGCATCATCACAAAGGCCAGGTAAGACATCTGCTCCCCCACTAAAGTCATTTATGAGATCTTGTGAAGCTCTATGATTGCCTGCACTAAAGTTTGTTAATGGTTGTATGTATTGTCAGTACATAGATGATGACTTTGTTTTGCAATTTTGTGTACTAATAGAAATACTCATCTGTCAGCAGGTTTCCTTGTTCTCTTTCAAGTTGATGATCACTCAGATTAAATGGATGCCCAACATTCTACCCTGCTACAGTAAAAAGATTTAGGAGAAAGTACACTTATTCTATGAGAAACTAGACAAGTGAGACTAATCTTAGGAGAATGATATTAAACCGAGGAGGGAGAGGGAGAGGGGGGGGGAGAGGCAAATAGAGGGAGAGCTAGAGAGAGAGAGAGAGATGGATTTGCCAACCTTGATGAAATGCTTGTTGACCAGTTTGACCTACTACAGAGAGAGATATAGAGAGAGGGAGATGGATTTGCCAACCTTGATGAAATGCTTGTTCACCAGTTTGACCCACTAGAGAGAGAGAGAGATGGATTTGCTAACCTTGATGAAATGCTTGTTCATCAGTTTGACCCACTACATCCGGATCACCGTCATCTTGAGCTTTCGCAGGACTGCTGTTGAGATCTGGCAACTTCTCCCCTCCGTCCTCCGGTGGTGCATTCAAATCCACCAGGAGCTTGGCCATGTGAACGACCGGTGAATGTTTGAAATGAAATAGGCAAGATAAGCTGGCTGGCTTTGGCATGGAGGAAGACAGAAATGGTGCGTGCTTTGAATTTTTGTTTTCGTGTGTCTATGTAAAAAAGCGCCAACTGTATTTTGGCGCTAGTAATTGTGTTTGACGCCTCATGCGGTGCATTTTGTATGAAGTTAAAATAATGGAGTGCTGGCCGAAGTGTTTGTTGTATTATTATTTAATGCAAAAGTGGTGCATTGTAAAGATGTTGCGGTCTTTTACCTCATGCTTTGATTCCTGTGTTCACTGATAGAACGTCAAGTTTATTGGAGGGAGTACGCACAGGGTTCGATTCCATCTAATAATACGAAGAAGCGACTTCGGAGCTAGCTCGCCTGTGACTTTGCGAGCCGAAGAAACTCCCGCCCGGGTTCCACCGGAGACCGCGCTGGGCCGGGAGGTAGTGCCGTAGAGTCGCGAGCCAGCCCACACGATGCCTAGGGTGGACGATCTCTACCTGGTTTTTTGTCCCACACAAGCGTCTTTCGCATCCGGAATCCACCGTAACGACCGACGATTGCGATGTTTTCTTTTATGCTACGCAAGCACAACATCCCCAGCGACCCATATGCAAGAGCAAGACGACGTCAGTAAGCCACCGCGAGTACAAAAAAAGATTTTTTTAAAAAAAATGTAAAAAAAGATTTTTTTTAAAAAAAATGTAAGAGCAAGACGACATTTTAAAACCAGCCACTCTCATGGATATGAAACCCACAAGAGATTCGTTGCGGCGTAACCCTCTTAGCGACGTGCTACATCGGAACCCGGGTGTAGTGTCAAATGTGCAAGGGCCGGGTCGCCATCCCCTTAGTGGCGCGTCGTATCGTGATCTGGGTACGATGATAAATGAGCAAGGGTCGGGTCGTCGCAACCTTTGTGACGCGCTACATCTGCGCCCGGGTGTAGTGAAAAGTGAGCAAGGGTCTTCGCATTTCCCTCGACGGGTGTGAAGGGTAAGGAAGCTAGCCGAGCCAACTAGGATTCGTCTAGGTAGCTGGAATGTAGGGTTCCTAACGGGTAAGTTAAGAGAGCTAGTCGATACAGCAATTAGGAGGCGTGTAAATATTCTATGCGTTCAGGAGACTAAATGGAAGGGCCAGAAGGCGAAGGAGGTGGAGGATACTGGCTACAAACTTTGGTACACAGGGACAACATCGGATAGGAATGGTGTAGACATCTTGATCGATAGGAGCCTTAAGGATGGAGTAGTTGAGGTGCGGAGGCAAGGTGACCGGATTATCCTAGTCCGGTTGGTAGTTGAAGATTTGGCTCTGAAAGATCTCGATAGCATGGTTAGTACTGTGCCTATCAGCGAAAAACTCTTTATAGGAGGAGACCTCAACGGCCATGTGGGTGCGACTAATGTAGATTTCGAGCGGGTGCATGAGGGTTTTGGGTATGGTAGTAGAAATCAAGAGGGGGAGGATGTTTTGAATTTTGCGTTGGCCTATGATTTGTTGATAGCGAACACCGTCTTTAAGAAGAGGGAATCCCATCTAGTGACCTTTCGTAGCGGACAACACCTGAGTCAGACTGACTTTATCCTTGCAAGGAGGAGGGATAGACGTGCTTGTTTAGATTGTAAGGTATTACCTGGGGAGTGTGTTGTCCCTCAACACAAGCTTGTGGTGGCGGATTTTCGCTTTCGGGTACGTGTCCATCGGGACGATCGGGCCAGGATTGCGAGAACAAAATGGTGGAAGCTTAGGGGGAAGCAGCGTAAACATTTAAAGAGAGGATGCTAGATGAGGGGCCGTGGAAAGAAGGAGAAGATGCAGATAACATGTGGCTAAAGATGGCAACATGTGTTCGAAAGGTGGCTTTGGATGTGTTTGGAGTGAGTAGGGGAGGCAAACGGGAAGCGAAAGACACCTGGTGGTGGAATGACGAGGTGCAAAGGGCTATTAGGGAGAAGAAAGAGTGGTTCAAGCGCCTCCATCATGACAAGAGTGCAGCCAACATTGAGGGCTATAAAATAGCAAAGAGGGCTGCAAAACGAGCGGTGAGTGTAGCAAAAGGTCAGGCGCATGATCAACTTTATCAGTGACTAGGCACGAAAGAAGGGGATAAGGACATTTATAGGATGGCTAGGATCCGCGAGAGGAAGACGAGGGACATCAACCAAATCAAATGCATCAAGGATGGGATGGATCAACTTTTGGTGAGGGATGAGGAGATCAAGAACAGGTGGAGAGAGTACTTTGACAAGTTGTTTAATGGGGAGAATGAGGGTCCTACCTTAGAGTTGGATGACTCATTTGATGATACCAACAGACATTTCGTGAGGAGATTTCAGGAGGCAGAGATCGGGGAGGCTTTGAAGAGGATGAACGGAGGTAAAACGATGGGCCCTGATTGTATCCCAATTGGGATGTGGAGATGCCTAGGTGCCAGAGCGATAGTATGGTTAACTAAGCTTTTTAACCTCCTTTTCCGGTCAAACAAGATGCCTGAAGAATGAAGGAGAAGTATATTAGTACCAATCTTCAAGAACAAGGGAGATGTTCAAAGTTATACTAATTACCGTGGGATTAAGTTGATGAGCCATACGATGAAGCTCTGGGAGAGGGTTGTGACAGAACCGACTAATTTATTAGAGCACAAGCACATAATTCACCATTAGTGCGGCAAACTACATGATTGAAACCTAATAAACCCGGTAGTCATACCGAAATCTCGAAGGATTTCAAACTTTTTCGGCACGACCAAGATCGTAATAGTTTAGCGTTTCCATTCACAAGTACATAGTTCACACATAGTTTAAATCATCGGAGTACGAATAAAGTTATTACAACCCAAGTTCAAATTTCAAAATAAAGCGGAAGCAATTTAGTTCAAATCCACACACGCACTTTGTTCAAATACAGTGCCAGTCCTTTGGTCAACATCCAGCAAAAGCATTAAGTCGAGAAGAGTGACCGTGCCCAAGGTCTAGTCATCTCCCAAAGCGGGATAGAAGCAGTTCTGACAATAGCCATAAAACATCTCACCATCTGCAAAAACATGGGAAATAAAACCCTGAGTACGAGGATGTACTCAGCTAGACTTACCCGTCATAAACTAAAATAAAGTGACTCCAAGGAGTATGCAAGGCTGTATAAGTAGGATAGCTGACCCATTTAATTGCGGAAAAGCTTGTATTAAGGAACAATTAATAAGAACCCTCTAGCAATGTATTTTAATCTGATTAACCTTGTCATGCTACATTAGCACCTGTACTAAACAAGCATGGTAATAATTATTCAACAAGAAAGTAACCATTTCCGGTTGAGTATCTTCAATCTCAACAGCTCAACCATCTCATCTCCTGTTCAAGTTCTTACTACGATGCCGCTGCTCAAGTCAAGTGTTCACTGTCCAGGAACGATGGTGATTATAATCGATTACTAACCAGCTGGCGGGTACTCCTCACACAAACCACACTCACCCGCTAAGGTGAGCTACAGATCACCGACATTCAATTCAGGAAAAGCGCGGGATCAACAGGTACCATCGTATCCAGGAACTGCCCGGCTGCCTTATTCAGGGCGACCCTGACCTCGGACTTACTCTCCGCGTAACCTGTGGTCCCCCATCTTCACCAATACGATGCGTACAGCAGGCCGACTCCCGGCCCAAATCAAAATTAGGCTTCGCGGTCGGAACGACTTATCCTTCCAGCTAAATGTGAGGCATAAATTCAATATGACTTGAGGACGTACAACGGACGGGGTCCTAGTTCGACACAGACGGGATAACCACACCAAACCTCCAGTTCAGTCTCAACACCAATCCCGCCCGGTCTCGATTTATTATCTCCACATGGTTATCCAAGATAACAATGTAATCAACCATTCCGAGTCACCACCTATAACTCGCGGATGATAGGAAATCATCCGACTTCTACCGATCTAGTTAAGCAGGGCTAAGCATATATTCGTACCTGAACCTAACAGGGTTGAAGTATAAACGGTGGCAAGGAATATAAGTAATGCAGCAACGGTATAAAAGAACGCCTATAACTTAATGCATCAAACAAGTAAAGGACTCAAGTTAGATATTTTGCAAACCACAGGGAGAATGCTTCGGGGCTTGCCTTTCAGAAAAGAGCTTGGCTGGTGGTCGGGACACTCCGGAAGATCAACTTCGGGATCCTCTTCTGCTGCTATTTCCCACACCAAAGCTTCCTGCTGGCCTTCCTCTGCTTGTGCTCCGGGAACTACCATTTCGAGTTCTGACGATCCTGTATGATGTATAGTGCGTATGAGTACCGTGCATATATATAAATATAATGCTGATGGTGATGGTGAATGAATGCTCAGCTAAGATGAATGATATGATATTTGAAAACATGTATGATAAGCACATGTCATCTGCATTCTCTTCTACCGACAACTCTCCAAATAGGCCTCGCATTATAATTTACTCGCACACTATAAGGAATTATAAACAACCATTGTTTCACACACTACACTCTACTGAACCAAAACCAATAGTAGATCACACATATCACAAAGAGCATAAAAAGCATTTTTACACACATGAAATGATAACTCTAAAGCATTATTTATAATTAAAAGAAATCAAGGTATAACTACAATATGACTTTAGACTACTCAGAAAATTCTGTAAAAATTACAGGAGCTTAATCATACCAAATAAAGACTACCATAAAAATTTCAAGTCAAAACAGTAAGTACTTTATCCTACATAAAAATGACAAGGCAGCATAATTTTAGGGGCATAAAATACTTTGTATATAAAAGTATGTCAAACAATAGATCTCAGAACCTCATTAGCTCTAGATTATTCTCCAAAAAGTTTCATGCACAAATTCCTTATATATTATTTATTATGAATTATTTATCATCACATAAAAATAGACACCATAACTAGACAGATCAAACTTTCCACATGACATAACCTTATAACATTTTTTACAGATAGAGCATGACATAAGAAGACTAACAAACTTGGTCTCACATTTTTCTGAGCAACAGAGAATTACTTATGCATTTTCTAAGATAAAAGCAATTAATAGAGATAAATAAAGCTATACAGAAAAGTATCACAAATTCCACATTTCATATTTTTCATGCATAGATCATCTCATAAGAAAAATACTGCAAGTTGAACCAACTCATTTGGATGAAAAATGAGCAAGTTATGAATTTTCAAAGGTTTAATCAAAATCTGGAATCATTTCTGGAAAAGAAAAAGGAAAAACACTTTGCACCGGAGACCCTGAGGTTTTCAGAAATCAACCAAGCCCTAAACAAAAATACTCTGTGTCTGGCAACCTTGCACCAAGACCCTTAGGGTTTCCTACATTCTAACCCGATGGCCCTCGACGGCGGCGAGGTTCGGCCGGCCGTCCTGGCGGCGCTCCGACGACACCAACCGGCGGGGAAGAGAGAGGAGGGCCGTGTGCATCGATCAAGGGTATTAAAGAGGGAAAGAAGCGGCTTGAGGCAGTCAGTGCACGAGCACGGCGGAGCGGCGGCACTCCGCACGGCGGCCCGACGAAATTCGGCCCTACGGAACCCTAATCGACCCCATTGACTAGCGTACTAGCACCTACTCATCACGGCGTGTCTGAGGTGCACCAAAATGGCGAGAGATGATGGCCAGAGCGGCAGGACCACGGTGAGGTCGAGGTGCGGCCATGGCGGACGGGGAGAAGATGAGTCGATTCGGGTATACCTTGATGCAACAGGCCGAGGCGATGGTGGAGGATGGTGGAGCGGACTCAGGCGCTCTCGATTGCGGGGTTAAGCAGGCGAACGCACGGCTGACGGCGGTGGATTTCTGGACGGCGACGAGGCGAGCTCGGGCGACGCGGCGGCGAGCAGAGAGGGAAAATGAGCGGGGATGAGGG
>CM041632.1:55776032-55830199 GCA_023333625.1 Bothriochloa decipiens
GAGGGAGCAGGGAGGATGAAGCGCGGGCGGGGTTCGGGCGACGTCCATGCGGCCAAAAACACCTCCGGATGACAGACCCTGGACGCCACACGGCCGACGCATGCTGCCGTGGGCGGCCACGGCGCGTTCCTGGTCGGGGATTTCCCTGACGGCCCGGAAACAGCCACCACCGAAATACAGTTTTTATGAATTTAAAACAAACTTTGCTGCTTAATAACTCTTGAACTAAGCCAAATTAGCAAAAACTCCAAATAGATGAAATGTAGCTTTTCAGGAGTAGAACATTTCATCTGTACAAAGTTTGGCCAGATTATGCATAGATTTTGAAATACAAAAATCCAAAGAAAATACCCCTTAAATCCCTAAAAATGGAAAAACAGCCTCCAATTCTGCCCTTTTTCAACATTTTTGAACATCTTCCAAGCATTTTCATGAAAAGTTGTAATTACAAATTTTGTTCCTTATGAAATTATATACAATCTTTATTTAGGGTTGACACACATGCAAGTAATCTAGCTACCACTTTCAATTCAGTCAAACAAAACTACTTTAATGGTCCACCTTGGTCAACCATGACAACAAAGCTTAATTAGCCAAAACCATGAACATAAACCTAGGTTCATTTGGTGTCCTAATCATGTCTAGGTTACCTTAGGGGTCATCAAACACCAAACACTCATACCACTATCCAATTCATGTGAAAGGCAAGCATAGTTTGAATAATCAAGCATGATACATGAAATGAAAATCAATCTTTTCATTACTGCCATGCATAATGATGCTTATGCTTAAGAATGCAAGTGATTATACATGCTTAACACTAGAGTATTACAAGGGTTATCGAGCATCGCCTAAGAAGAGTGACAAGTGTGACCCAAAACCAATTTGGGTTTATGCCTAGTAGGTCGACCATGGAGGCAATTTTCTTATTACGATAGTTGATGGAGAGGTATAGGGAGCGGAAGAAGGACTTGCACATGGTCTTTATTGACCTCGAGAAGGCATATGACAAAGTACCGAGAAATATCATGTGGTGGGCCTTGGAAAAGCACAGTCCCAACTAGGTATATCACCCTCATCAGGGATATGTACAGGGATATGGTGATGTGTGTCCGAACATGTGATGGCGACACCAGTGACTTTCCAATTAAAATAGGACTACATCAAGGGTCGGCATTGAGCCCTTATTTATTTGCTTTGGTGATGGATGAGGTCACAAGGGACATACAAGGTGATATCCCTTGGTGTATGGTCTTTGCTGATGATGTGGTGCTAGTGGATGAGACTAGGGCAGGGGTTAATTGGAAGTTAGAACTATGGAGGCACACGTTAGAGTCGAAAGGGTTTAGACTTAGTAGGACCAAGACCGAGTACATGAGGTGCGATTTCAGCGTGACTAGGAATGAGGAGGGAGACGTTAGCCTCGATGGGCAAGTGGTGGCCAAGAAGGATACTTTTTGGTATTTAGGATCGATGCTACAAAAGGATGGTGACATTGATGAAGATGTTAGGCATAGAATTTTAGCCGGTTGGTTGAAATGACGTCAAGCTTCAGGCGTCCTCTATGACAGAAGGGTACCTCAGAAGTTAAAAGGTATATTTTATAGGACAGTGATTCGTCCGACGATGTTATACGGTGCTAAATGTTGGCCTACAAACAGGCGACATATCCAGCAATTGAGTGTAGCAGAGATGCGTATGTTACGATGGTGTTGTGGACACACAAGGAGGGATAGAGTCTGGAACGACGATATTCAGGATAGGGTTGGGGTGACACCAATTGAGGAAAAATTGATTCAACACCGGTTGAGATGGTTTGGCCATGTCTAACGGAGGCCTCCTGAGGCACCGGTGCGTAGTGGGTTCTAAAGCGGATCGATAATGTAAAGAGAGGTAGAGGTCGATCTAAACTGACTTGAGATGAGTCGGTTAAGAGAGACCTTAAGGAGTAGAATATCCCTAAAGATTTAGCTATGGATAGGAGCGCTTGGAGACTAGCAATTAACGTGCCTGAACCGTAATTTTTTTCTTGTACCATTTATGTGTTCTTTGTTTTCATGCCTCTTTTAGGTTTCATCTCTAGCCTACCCCAACTTGCTTGAGACAAAAGGCTATGTTGTTGTTGTTGTAAAAGCAAGACGACCCGTATGCAAGAGCAAGACGACCTATCGCGGGGCACATGTGTATTGACCTACACCACTCGATTTGACGATGATATATCCAACTGCCCTTGAGCATCTCCACGTCAAAGCATTTGGCTCGCCGTCACCGGCCGGCCGGACTCCCCACATTTTTCCGGGGACGATGTGATGTCCCGATGAGTCGACGACACTAAGAAATTCCCACGTTATATATATATATATATGTCTCTCGTCGGCGTGGAGCCTGTACGAATCCAACTAGCAGCCAAGCTGCTTCCAATATTGTCATCGGTCCAAGCCTGCGTGCGCGCGAGCAAGTTGAGCAAGCGTGTGGGGTCCGGCGGGTGCAGTCATGGTCATGCCTGCCCTGCCCAGCCATCCCAGTCGTCGCCGGCCGCAACTTTCTTCCTAGTACTAGTGGACCAGTGAGCCAGCGGGCGCCAGCGGCCAGCGGCCAGCGGCCAGCCGCAACACAAGCAGACAAGCAGAGTGCAATATTCCGCCTAGGATCCGTGGACCAGTGAGCTCTGAGTTGAGCTACATATACCCCCGTGGCCGGCCGCGCCATTTGTGCACACCCACCAACCACCTCCACCAGTACCCACTACCCAAGCCTCAAGCTAGCCGGCAGCCGCGCCTCTTCACTCGATGGAAAACATGCAGCTAGGCACGGCGGCGGTGGCGCAAGGTCCCCGACCCCGACGCCTGCTGCTGCGGGCTCGGGGCGCTGGCAACGATGTTGGGCTTGGCCCCCTTGGGGTGGCCGTCTCAGCTTCCGCATGCGTCACGGCTCTGACGGCCCCCGTGTACACGGGCGCGGTGGCCGGTGCCATGCTCGCCGACATTGTGTCACCAGTGGAGCAGCTGCTGATGATCAAGGTAATGCAACTGAACCTGTTCAAGCTGCTGCTGGACCTGAAACCAGAACCAAGGCTGGACCTGAAGCTGATGCTGGAAGAAGACGGAAGCCGAAGCCCAACTCTCGCGTCATCGGCCCAGACTGGGTGTAATACGTTAGGCCCATGTCGGTTCTTTGTTTTGTTGCTAGGACGGCCCATGTAACGGGCAGGATGCCTTCGTCCTCCTATGTATTGTGTGAGAAAGAGGAAAACCGGCGAACCTGATTTGGAAACTGAAACTGTGCCGTTGTGCCGTCGGCGAGCTCTCGGTGGTGGCTGGAGTGTCGATCTTGTTTCCGATTAGTTATCCATAGTAGCAACACTAGTTAGGTTACATCTGGTATGGGATTCCTTCGAACCCGGACCAAATCCATCACCACCTACCTCCGATTTCATCCCCTCCATCGTGCTGGCGCCGCACCAGCATCTCACTAGGCATCAAATGGCACAGAGCAAGCCGGAAGAGCAGTACGGCCAGATCCTAGCACTTCTAGAGGAGAACTCCAAGGACCTCACCTCCATCAAGGATTCGATGGTGGAGACGTGAGCCTCGAAGACAGAGATCAACCAGTGGAAGCCCACCGTCAACAGGCGCGTCAACGAGCTGGAGAGTGCAGTGCTCGAACTGGGCGAGAAACTCGACAAGTCGCTCAACGCACTTCCCCAGGCTGTACCCATACCTGCAAGCGGCGTCTCCATCGCCGATTTGTCAGTGGTTGTGGCGGGAATGCCCCCACTGCAGCCGCAGATGCCGAGCTCCGCAGATTTGGAGTTACCCCCCGCAAGGGGCAGCTTCTGGGTCATTAGACCATCGTGAGGCAGGCCATGGGGTGGTGTTCACCACACCCCTGGCCAACATCAACCACAAGGTCCAACTCCTCAACCTGTTCCACCCCTTTCATTTTTTCATCCTCATGGTATTAGGATTGGTGATCATACTGTCCATCTGTCCCATAATCCAGCCATGCCTGATCTAGTTTTTCCTGATTTTGATGGCAAAAATCCTAAGATGTGGATAGCTGATTGTGAGTCTTACTTTGTTGTCTATGTGATAGATCCTAGACTTTGGATTAGATATGCCACTATGCATCTCACTGGCTCTGCCAAGTTGTGGTATTCTATTGTTCAATCCACTGTCTCTTCTATGAGTTGGGATGACTTTTGTGCTGCAATTTGCACCAAGTTTGATAAGGATGAACAAAATCACCTTATTAGGCACTTTTTCCATGTTTCTCAAACACATCATGTTGATGAGTACATAGAGCAGTTTACTGATGTGGGTCATTAATTGCTAGCTCATGAACCCCATATTCCAATGTCTGTGATCACCAATAGATTTGTAGATGGTCTTAAGAAAGAAATTAGGTCTGTTGTCATGATGCATAAACCAAAAGACCTAGACTCTGTGAGTTCTTTGGCTCAATTGTAGGAGGAAGCGTTGCTGGGAATTACATCAAGTCTGAAGAAGGCTGATTCTCACAAGAAATCTTATGAAGATGGCAAACATCATCAGCATAGTTCTAACTATCTGCCCAGATATTCTTCAAGCCCTGGAGAGGTCAAGAGACAAGCAACACCAAACTATTTTGTTGATGACAAGTTGGCAACTCTCCAGAGATACAGAAAGGCTAAGGGTCTTTGTTTCAAATATAGGAAGAAATGGAGTCCTGGCCATACATGTCAACAGGTTTCTGTACATGCAATGGAAGAAGTGTGGGAGTTTCTATCAGGAGATACCTCAGATCATTCTGTAACCAATCCTACAGAAGAGGAAGATTCTGATGATGATGAGCTCTGTATGATTATTGCACCAACACAATCTAAAGAGGTCTCTATTTCCACTCAAGCTTGGCAAGGCGCTGAGAGACATGAAACAGTCAAGTTGAGAGGGTTCATTTCTAAGTAGGAAGCATATATTCTTGTGGATTCTGGAAGCACACATTGCTTTATCAGTAAACTATGGCTGCTAAACTTACTGGCAAGAGGCCTTTAGCAGATCCTGTACCAATCAGAGTCGCTAATGGTAATATGTTACAATGCACTCATGAGATTCCATATCAGCTATGGCACATTCAAGGCAATACTTTCAAAACAACTTTTAAGATCTTGCTAATTGATACTTATGATGTTGTTCTGGGTATGGATTGGTTGAGCTCACATAGTCCAATGAAGGTACACTGGCATGAGAAATGATTCAAAATCAAAAACAAGGGAGTTAAGAGGAAGATATATGGCATTCAAACCAAAGTTGCAATAGGCTCTCCTGTAGATATGCATCAACTTATAGCCATGGTCAAACAAGACTCTGTTCTCTATTGTGTTCAGATATCTTCCCTGCCCCAGGCTGCCCAAGTGCCTCAGCAAGTACCTAAAGTGCCTCTATACCTCCTGACATTTAATGCCTTGTGGACCAATACTCTGCAATCTTCCAGCCACTACCAGGTTTGCCTCCTAGAAGAGAAGGGGACCATCAAATTCCCCTGTTACCTGGAGCTACTCCTCTTAGTCTGAGACCTTATAGATACAATCCTTATCAAAAGGATGAAATCGAAAGGAAAATTAAGAAGATGCTAGAGAAGGGGTTAATTAAGCCTAGCACTAGTCCCTCTTCATCAGTCTTATTGGTTAAGAAGAAAAAAGGTGATTGGCGACTATGTGTTGACTACAGAAGGCTTAATGCTATGACACAGAAAAACAAATACCCTTTGCCGGTGATAGATGAGCTATTGGATGAGCTTCATGGTGCACAGTGGTTTATATCCTTGGATCTCTGCTCAGTTTTCACCAAAACAGAATGGCTTAAGGTGATGAACCAAAAACTGTGTTTCAAACACATAATGGACACTTTGAATACCTGATAATGCCTTATGGAGTAACGGGAGGGCCTGGTACATTTTAGGGTGTTATGAATACTGTGTTGGCTCCTATTTTGAGGAAATTTGTAGTTGTATTCATTGATGATGTCCTCATTTATAGTGCCAGTTGGGCAGAGCATCTATGTCACCTTGAAGAAGTGTTCAAGCTTTTGCAGTAGCATAAACTGCATGTAAAGCTATCAAAGTGTTCTTTTGCTAAGCAGGAACTCAATTATTTGGGCCATGTCATTAGTCCAACTGGTGTTTCAACTGATCCAAAAAAGGTGCAAATCATAGCTGATTGGCCAGCACCATAATCTTTTAAGGAGCTGAGAAGCTTTCTGGGTATGGCAGGATACTATAGAAAATTTGTTCAGGGCTTTAGACTTATGGCTAAACCTCTTACCAATTTACTTAAGAAGGGACAACTTTATGTGTGGACTTCAGAAACTGAGTCTTCCTTTCAAGCTCTCAAAAGGGCATTGATGACTACACCTGTCTTAGTTCTGCAAAATTTTTCTCTTCCATTTGAAATAGACTGATGCTTCTGACAAGGGAATAGGAGCTGTCATGCAACAGAATGGGCATCCTCTAGCTTATGTTAGTAAGGCTTTAGGACCCAAGGCTCAAGGCCTCTCTACATATGAAAAGGAATGTTATGCTATATTGATGGTTGTGGACCATTGGAGACCTTATCTGCTGAATAGTGAGTTTATTCTCGAGACAGATCAAAAGAGTCTTGTACACCTTGATGACCAAAGACTCACAACACCCTTGCAACACAAAGCATTGACCAAACTCATGGGACTCAGGTATAGAATTTTGTACAAACAAGGCAACAACAATAGGTTGCAGATGCACTATCTAGAACTAACCATGCACCAGAATTAGAATTATCTGCAGTTTTAGTTGTTGTTTCACCTTAGAAACAGAAGTTACAGGAGGCTTATCTGCAAGATCCTGAATCTGCAAGACTATTGCAAGCCTTATCAGTGCAATCAATCAATGGTGACTATGAGTTGCATCAAGGGATCATTTACTACAAATCCAGAGTTTGGTTGGGCAATGCTACCACCAGTCCTCATTAGGTCTTAACAGCTTTACATGCTAGTGTAGTAGAGGGCATTCAGGCTTTGAGGCTACTTATCATAGAGTCAAAAAACTATTTGCTTTGCCTCACCTCAAACAATTTGTCAAGGACTTTGTTGCTAGTTGTCAAGTCTGTCAGCAAGCAAAGACTGAAAGAGTTGCATCTCCTGGTCTACTTAACCCTCTTCCTATACCAGACAGAGCTTGGAAGAGCATTTCAATGGACTTTATTGAAGGCCTCCCTAAGTCTAAGACCTATGATTGCATGCTGGTGGTGGTAGATAGGTTCTCTAAATATGCACATTTCATTCCATTATCACATCCATTCTCAGCCCTTCAAGTAGCAGTGCAGTTAATGATTAGTGTATTTAAGCTTCATGGATTTCCTTAGTCTATTGTCTCTGATAGAGATAGGATTTGCACTAGCAAACTGTGGAAGGCCCTATTTACCATGTTTGGCTCAGATCTCCATATGACTAGTGCTTACCATCCATAGTCAGATGGCCTTGAGACTTATTTGAGGTGCTTTGTCCTTCAAAATGGTCTTCTTGGGTATCATTGGCACAGTACTGGTACAATACTTCTTACCATTCCTCTTTGGATCAGACACCCTTCTATGTCATGTTTGGTCACCACCCAAGACAATTAGGCATTGAACCACCTGGAGCAACTAACATTGTTGTATTGGATGATTGGCTTCATGATAGAGAGCTTATGCAGAATTTGATCAAACAACATCTCTCAAGGGCTCAGAGAAAAATGAAATCTCAAGCTAACAAAAGAAAATCATTCAGGTACTTTCAAGTGGGTGACTGGGTATATCTCAAACTTCAACCCTATGTTCAAACCTCACTGGCAAGTAGGTCTTCAAACAAGCTTTCATTCAGATAGTTTGGCCCATTCCTTATTGAAGTGCAAGTTAATGCAGTGGCTTACAAGCTCAAGTTGCCAACTGGGTGTCAAAACCACCTAATTTTCCATGTCTCACATCTCAAAAAAGCAGTGCAACCTAATACTCTAGTCTGCCCAGAATTGCCAAACACTGATTTGCATTTTCAGGTTCCTGACAAAGTTCTGGATCGCCGCCTCCATGTTCATAACGACAAGGCTATTACTCAGGTATTAGTCAAGTGGTCCAACCTTCCTTTAGATCTAGCAACCTGGGAAGATGAAGAAGCCTTGATTCAAGAGTTTGCACATGCACCGGCTTGGGGTCAAACCATGTTTCGAGGGAGGGGATGTCACCGATGGAGCAGCTGCTGATGATCAAGGTAATGCAACTGAACCTGTTCAAGCTACTGCTGGACCTGAAACCGGAACCAAGACTGGACCTGAAGCTGACGCTGGAAGAAGACGGAAGCCAAAGCCCAACTCTCATGTCGTTGGCCCAGACTAGGTGTATTACGTTAGGCCCATGTCGGTTCTTTGTTTTGTTGCCAGGACAGCCCATGTAACGGGCAGGACGCCTTCGTCCTCCTATGTATTGCGTGAGAAAGAGGAAAACCGGTGAACCTGATCTGGAAACTAAAATTGAGCCGTTGTGCTGTCGGCGAGCTCTCGACGGTGGCCGGAGTGTCGATCTCGTTTTCGATTAGTTATCCATAGCAGCAATACTAGTCAGGTTACATGTTGTAACCCTCTTCATTGGGGTGTGGGCGAGCATGCAGAGGAGCGCGGCCGCCACGGTATTGGCTTGGTCAACCTCTGCTTCGCCTTCCTCGCCCTCGTCGTAGCTGTTGCTCAGGGGGGTGACTTCAACCCCGATCTCGTCTTGAAGATCTACATCGCGCTTTAGCCGATTGATGATTAAGGTATATACGTGTATGTCCTTCCTCTGCTTTCTCTAGTCCTCACCTCATTCGTGTAGTAGCTCTAGTTAAACCTCTCCCATCAACCATAAATATGGTATTGCTTCCTGTGCTCGTGTTTGTTTGTTCTCATTCAGTAAGTTGCACTAGTAGAGAATTGGATTTTGAACCTGAGCTTTAATCCCACCAATATTTTAGCCCAGGATTAGAAGTCAGTTTAGTCCCGGTTGGTCTCTCCAACCAAGACTAAAGCCCGTGTCCAATGGCTCGAAACGCAGCATTTGTAGGCGCGCAGCGGGCCGGGGACAGACAATTTCTTTTATCCCGGTTGGTGATTCCAACCAGGACTAGTTCTGAACCAATAGTCCCGATTGGTATAACCACCTGGGACTATTTTTCGCTCTATATATATCTGAGTCCTACTCTTGATGTCCCCCGCTCGAGACAGCCCAAAATCTTTTAAACGGCTACGTGTTCTTGCTTGAGGGAGCAAGAAGCTTTCCATCGTGCATCATCTTTTTAAAAGGTTAGCAACTTATTCATATATTTTCTGATCTTTTGATGGTCAATAATTCGATCATTCCATGGTTAACTCAAGACGGTGAATTTATTTTTATTTGTTGTACATATATTTCTACATGAATGTGAAGTCACGCGGTGAAATCGGTGAAGTCACGAGGAAACTAATTCACTTCTCTTCGAACAATGGCTCCGGGATATTTCTTTGGATACATATACGTATCTCTATATTTTTTGCATTTTATTATTTAGGTTCATTTTACTTATTACTTGTTAACTTTTATCGATTAGGTTTCAACGTAGCACCTCCTCTACCGCCACCACAGGCACCGGGTTTCAACCCAGGCGATGAGCCATTTGCTCCAAATGTGCCCATTCCGCGATTCCCTCAGCCAGCTATAGTATTAAGAATTTTCAACATCTTTTGTTTTTTATGTTAATATAAATAAGTATAATTAGTTTAGTATGATTATTGCATTGCATTTTTATGTCGCAGTGGATGGACCCAGCAGAATGGCTACATGATTCACTTTCCTTGTTCCTTGTTGAGCACTTCGACGTGGTCACGCTCCCTGTTCCTAATGCTCAGACCTGGCAGTGTGAAATTAGTTTTACCATCCCTTCGAGCAGGCGAGCCCCAAATGCTCCTGGGCACACCATCCGCCGGAGGGGGACACCGGGCGCATCCATGAGGAGCGCCCAACAATCTACAGTCGGGCTCTATTTATACGGACTTCGACATATAGGATATAATGTGTGTGATTTCTCATACTACAAGGACATGGCGCTGCATCGTCCTGATTACACTTTTATTACATTTAGCGAATGTAGCGTGCAAAATAACACTCTTGATGTGGTAAAATCAAGCTTATTATTGATAATTCTATCATCCATATTATTTTTTGTTTACTAACGTAATAATATTATCTTTATTTTTGCCACTTGCAGGTTACGCTCCAGGATGTTACCCATTCTTCATGTGGCTTGATGGCCATTCTTAACCAAACTACATATTATTTCAACTATGATTAGGATTGAGTTGACACCACTGGCTAGGATATTATTGATGGCAAACAGTTCAGCATAAGGTTCACTCACCATGACAGTAAAGTTTCAGTAGGTTCTGTCTATGGTCGACCATTCTCTTTGTCTCACGTGGCCCGAGAGAGTGCAATCATACGGGCACTGCACTATATCGATACTGAGAGGAGATACACGATCTGAGACCAAAACTGGCACATATTTGTAGATAGGTGGGTCAAAGTGAATGGCCCAATCCGCTGAAGAGAGTGAATCACATGATAGTAATTAGTGTTTAGTTTGTTTGATTTGCAAGGTTGTAATTTAATTTAGTTTTAATTATAACTTGTATTTGTTGTGTATTTTATTATTTAACTTGAATTATCTTAATTACTTCTATTTGTATAGAGACGCTGAACCCGATATGTGATGTAACACCTCTTCGTGCTATACATAAATTTTTACTTTAGTAGGATATCATGGTATGACAAATGAGTAATATAAATACATATATATATCACAAAAAATTCAAATACTAAAATAAATTCTTTATCAAAATTTATTCATAGTTTTTGATAAATTCTTTATCATAATTTATTCACCGTTCCCAACAGCGAGAGCCCAGAGACATTGATTCATCGGGGTGCGCTCATGCATGAGTTTTTACGGCCTCTTTGATCATCATGAATCGGCATAGCTCATTACCACATGACGTTTCTGAGGTTTATACGATGCTAGAAGAACGCTACTGAGGTGGTTAAATTTTAATATGTTTGTACACTTTGATTGTAACATTGACCTATATGGAAAAGGTCTTTATTATCATATATGTAATTTTATTTTAAGGTCTTTGTTATCATATATTTTCCTTGTAAGGAATCTCAATAAATATAATATTTTAAGCTTTATCTAATTTTTTATGCTTTTTATAATATTTTTATGTCTTATGTATAACTGAATAAATATGTATATATATTATGTCAAAATAAATATACTATATATAAATTAATATATTATTTGAATGCTTTATATATATTTACACTAAAAACAATGAAAAAATGGCGGAAAATAAAATTGGTGAAAGTGCATCTAGCCCTTTAGTGGGTTTTGGTGGATTGATTAACAACATAATTAAAGGTCTAATATTTTTGCTAAGTGTTAGACAGGAAATTAATTATCTCACAAGTACTTGATTAAAGTGTATAAATCCAAAATGGTGTCACTGTTGCAAAAACAATCTAGTTCAAGCACAAGACAATAATACAAATAGAATTCGTTTAAAAGCCTATCTATTGTGAGATTTCTATGATTCATGTGGAACCAAGCATGTTGAGTTAAATAATGAGACATAAGGGATTACACATGGAATGGTCTTATATTCAAAGCTTACTACATTGAAATGAAAAGCAACTTGGTATATTTGGATTTATCTATATTTGATGAATATAATCAAGTCACGTACTCAAGATGACTTTGCTCAAGAAGAAAAATCAAAGTTGGAATGTTATCTCCCCTCGAAGTACATTGAAAGATTTGAACGATGATATTTGGTAATCCTAGCACCCCAAAGTTTCATTGGATGAAAAGCGTTTTGGCTCAAGTGCTTCAATAGTTTTTATTATTTGCTTGAGTTATAGGAAACGCCGCACCATCAAGAGGGATGCAAATTAGACTAGCTACATGAGGATACAAGTGCTCATGTTGGTTTATTTTACATGCTTGAGATACACCTTGCACACACACACACTTAGAAGATTTTCTTGCAGAGTGCACTGGAAGTTCTGGTTGTGACACCGGAAGTTCCGGTAGTTCTACACCCGCACGCAACCGGCCGCTCCCTTTCAGTTCCGGCCAAAAACCAGAAGTTCTTGCCGGACCGGAAGTTTTGGTACCCCTGACCGGAAGTTCTGGTAGTAGAAAATCTACAAGCGACCGCCCGCTCCTAATTGGTTCCGATCAAACTCTAGAAGTTATAGTGGGACCAGAAGTTCCAGTGTGTCAGACCGGAAGTTCCGGTAGTCGTCTGCCCACGCGCGACCGCACGTTTCCTTTTGGTTTTGACCCGAAGGCGGTACTTCCGATGGTGCTGGAAGTTCCGGTCAACTATACCAGAAGTTCCGGTTGACTCCGTGCCTGCCATGTCTCCAACGGTCACATCTCGACTGACCAGAAGTTCCGGTGGGCTCCACCAGAACTTCCGGTAGTTCATCTGCGCTTCGACTATAAATACTTCCTGACCTCCATTTTCGGTGGTTGCCCACGATATTCACCACGCCCCAACTTTCTCTAAACGGCCCCCAAGCTGAGACTCACCTGCTCTCTCTCCCCCTTGCTTCCAAGCTTCAATCCTTGAGTGTTTGTGAGTTAGGGACGTGAGATTAGGGAGCGGGAGGATTGATTGTTGACTTGAGCACTTGATTTCCTCGTCTTGTCGGTTTGGTTTGCATTTGTTACTCTTGGGTTTTTGGAACCCTAGCCGGCTAGGCGTTCTTCGTGGTTGCCCGTGTTGATTTACTTGTGAGGGCACCCCGAAGTGTTTGTATCACCCTTCTCTCTTAGTGAATATCTCAAGTTTTCCTTCGTGGTTGCTTGAGCAAGGAGACCTTCATGGTCGGACCTTTGTGGTCACCTCAATAATGAGGACGTAGGAACTCCTGTGTGGGGATTGCCGAGCCTCGGAATAAATCTTGTGTCTTGCTATGTCGGTAGCATCGACTACCCTTGTTCTTGTGCTCTTTGTGTTCCTCTTCTCCACCCCCTAATTTCATAGGTTAGAGGAGCCGATCTATGATTTGGTGAGGTTCCAAATTCCGTGGAGTTCAACATCATCATCAACAACATCTAGGAGGGTGTGGTAACAATTATAATCGAAATCACAACTTATTTCGCTTTGATTTTGTAGCTCAGTAGGGCACCGAAAATTCTGGTAGGTTTGCACCGGAAGTTTTGTTCCTGACTGGAACTTCCGATCCAACCCATCGGAAGTTCCAGTTGGTATTTAACTTCCGCATTTCAAGTATATGAGTTTTAGCATTTTTGAATACGCCTATTCACCCCCCTCTAGGCGACATCCTAGGCCTTTTCAATTGGCCTTCGCTAAAATTTTAGCCCCGCGCCAAAACGGGCATCTGTTGTCCAGGGTTGGGTTGCCAACTGGGACTGAAGTCCTAACAATCCCGGTTGGAACCACAACCCGGGATTAAAGGCCCACCTCTACCCTCTAAACCCTCCTTCCTCCCCGTCACCACCCATTCTCTCCTTCCTCCTAGCCACCAGCCCGCCACCACATCCTCGACGCCCTCCACCGGATCCGCCCCGACGCGCCCGACGCCGCCGCCCCGACGCTCCCGACTTCGTGGCCCGACGCGTCCTACGCCGCTGCCCGATGATCCTGACACCACCGCTTGACGAGCCCAACATCCCCGCCCTACGCACCGACGTGCCTTACCTCCACTGACTTCCCTACCCCGAACGCACCGACGCGGCCCGACGCGCCCGACCTCCTCCGCTTCCGACCTCCACAGCGCCGTCGACCTCCCCCGTCCCGATGCACCCGACGCCGTCGCCCCGACTCGCCCGACTCCACCACCCTGACGTCCGCCACTCGGCCTCCTGGGAGCCCTAGCTCCGACCTCCACCGCGCCGTCGACCTTCCCCGCGCCATTGACCTGCACCGCACCCTCGTCGGCCCCCCTTCCCTCCTCCCCCCAGCCCCCACCGTCTCTGCGCGCCCTCGCCGCCACTCCACAGCCGCAGGTGTATTTCTGTCACGTTCATGTTCATCTTCTTTGGCTTGTTCCTTAATTATTGTTTGGTAAATTGGTAGCAATTTTATGATGCAATGTTGGCTTAAATATATTTACTCTACTTTTATATAGCATCTTAGAGTTGTTCTTAGCACTTGATATATATATATACATACATATATATATGTGTGTGTGTGTAATTTTGTTTTGGTCAAGACTTATGAAAGTGAAACATGATATTATATGTTGCCTTAATTTGGTCACTGATTTTTTACTTTGCATATATGAACATGATTACATTCAATAAATTTAACTTTAGTCAAAATTAAAGAAATGGCTGGACGTCGTCTCCCTCCGCCAGAAGTCATTGGTTTCACCAGCTATGTACGCTCAAGAGGTTTCTGTCCAACATTGACGGAAGTAGAGCGGCTGCAACCCCACATAGTAAGCAACTCTATCTATATGTTTGTAGTAAATTTATCAATTTCATATATGTGTAGTTGATATATATATGATTCTTAAATGTATCGCAGAGGATTGACCCAATCATTTGGCTGAAAGAGACACTATCTTATTTCGGGGTTACGAAAGTGGACGTTCGGACCTATACTGTAGATGGTGGTGCACTATTGCAATGTCAAATCCGCTTTGCAATTGGTCTTTGTCGCGGTCGTGGTCTGAGACTTGTACAAATCTCAGAGGTAGGAGCAAAGGTACCTGATCGATCGGTTGCCATAAAATATGCCGTCAAATTATGTGCAACTAGGCTCGCGAGGATTGGGATCACCTTGCCTACTCTATGCTTAGTGAAGATTCAAGCTATAAAGCTCAACATGCGTGACAAACTTACGGACTTGTGTGCACAGATGTTTCGGAACCTTCCAAATGATATAGTAAACTCTTAATTTTATAGCTTACATCTACTTTTTGTTGTTATAAGTTGTAAAGCTTGGTTCTCGTAATCATATTCTCTGCAACACTTGCAGATCGAGGAGTATGGCATGAGCTATGCAGGATACAGTTTTGAAGCCATTTCAAACCAGGCCATGCATAGATTGGGTTATGAGTGGAAATATGCTCATGAAGACCCGATACTAACTACAAAAGGATATCAAGCAAAGGTGATAGCGACTAAAAAGGGAGAACCATTCACTGCGAAACCACCGTTAATCGTTGTTAGTCGTCTTTGTCCTACTAGTTGTCAGGTAACGAAAATAGAGGAGGGTTGTGAACCGGAACTAGAGGCCATATGTGCACTAGTGTTGAAATATTAATGCAGGACGTACATCGGAGCAGGAGAGATGTATATATACAGGGGTCTGAATCCGTTGCTGTTTTAATTCGCAGGATCCAGTCATCTAGAGAGCTTGTAATCGTCCTTCAGTTGTTCTTGCTTCTGCCTGCTTCTGTCTGTGTTCGGAACTCATCATCATGCCAACTTAATTTTGTTACTGGATCTTTCACCTTACAGTCGTTCTACTAGCAAGAACCGTCATCTTAGTTACTAGTATTAGCTACGTGCTACTGTATACTTTTGTACTATTCCAAATGATGCAATGAAATTATGGGCTGGCTCCCCCGTGTTTTTTCACGCTCTGAATTGTGACAGACTGTGTGTGTGTGGGCTGAATGCCTCCTATGATCCTATCCTACGTCTGTGCTTCAGTCCTCCAGGTTGTTGCAGTACATGTTAGTTGAGATCAGATACGGTCCGGTCATGTCGCTGAAAATGGAGCAGTTCCATGTTTCGTGAGGCGGCGGCTAGCTTTCATTTTCAGGATGGATACCGGTGATGGCGCTGTTATGGAGACCGGACCGGCAGACCGAAAGCCACCTCTTGTTTTTTGTTTTTTATTGATCTTTACCTTACTAGTAAATCACCAAAATTAGCAATTTTGTCCGCCACTTTTTATCCGTCTTCCGTGTCCGGTTCACGTTCAGCTACAATTAGTTTAGGGGAAAGGATGAGAAAAAAAATAGAAATAATGAAAGGTTCCAAGTGAAAATATGCAAGAAAGAAAGAAAACGTGGGAGGTCCTAAATTTTATTTTAGAAACGCAAGGATTCCTAATGTAAAAGTGCAGCTCACACGGCCCTTCTTTTGATGGGCTCGAATTCACGAGGTGTCCGTAAAAGCCCTCAACTCCAGCATATTTTTTTTTCTAATTGCATGTCATATTTAGTTTAGAGCTTTTTAAAATTCAAATTCCACATAGTTCGATGACAAGAGACCATAAAAAAATAATTTTAGCTGCAATAATTTAAATGATGTTGCGACTACAAGAACTTTGCTTGAGACCGTCCAAACTAAAAGGTAAGTAAGTTGTGCGACGGTGCATTTCGTAATTCTTGCACACCCTGTTTCCTATATACATATTATATTTAAATTCAAATTCGCATAGTTTGATGATAAGAAGCTTGAGACCGTAAAAGAAATACTTTCAGCTACAATAATTTAAATGACGTTGTGACACTAAGAACTTTGCTTGAGACTGTCTAAACTACAAGGCCTTCAAGTAAGCTATGGTATGGTGCTTTTAGTAATTCTTGCACAGCATGACGACGAGATTAAGGTTTCAGGAAAAATAATTCTTTCTCAAATATAACTTTATGCCATATTTACGTTTGCAATATATTAGAGTTCATGACATATTTGAGAAAAATTATGGTCCCACTGTTTAATTAATAGATTAAAAGATTGTAAGTTTGCTATATCTTTTGATAGCAACACACAACTATTTTCATGTCATAGCTAAAGCACAACAATGTAGTGGAAAATTTTATGATGTAATTACTACCATTGACCTTTTCTTATACTCACTCCGCCGCAAATGAAATCAACTCTTACAATTATCTTAAGTTAAAATATTTTAGTTTTGACTATATTTCTAGAAAAAGAGGATAAATATTATGAGACCAAATTAAAATTATTGTGACACATAGTTGTAGATGGGAGAGAAACACATACTCTAGATTTGAATTACACGTATTAATCATCGGTGGAAGGTGAGGTGAGTATTTGAGTTGAATCAAATATATTTGGCATAGAGATAATTTCGTATGAAGGCAGGCTTGTTTCATAAGGGTCGTCTTTATTTTTCCTCAATTGTGCTGACCACATGATACTCTTTGATCTCAGTGTTGGACTATTAGTTGGAATTAGAATGCTCACCATAAAAATTAAGTCTCCACATTTTTTGAGAAATTCTTTCAGCATGGATTTACAATAAATAGGAAAACAATTACCAAGGAGACTATAAGATCTCATTAACCAATAATCTCCATCGGGAGGCCACCACTGATCTGCTCTCATCAAAGAGAAATCATGAACACAAGGATTTCAATTCCCCATATAAGTAAATCTTAAACTTTTACATTGTTTTGTGTAGATAAGTTTTGTATTGATTGAAATATTCTAAACCTAAATATGTTATAACAATTTTTTTTATATTGTTAGGGTGTGATTGCCAACTAGATCAAAGTATATTTGTCTTCTTATATATTACTATATGACAATAAAAGGATATACAAAGATAACATCTATAAGAAGATATCAAATTGTCTAATCTATGTTTAGGTAATATCTAACCTCTATTTATCAAAGTAATTCTATTTTATTTGAACGATCACTAAAAAATGATTGTGAATCCCATTCAGCACGTGCGGCACGCACATGCCTATTAACTAGTATTGATGATGAGACAATCCCTTGAGAGCGACCGTGCGCACGCGTTCGGGCCGGGTGCGCCGCACAGCATAGCACAGGTGGTGGTGCATCACGCCAGCCATCAGGAGCCAAGAGCAACCACAATGTTGCAGCAAAGTAGTCCACAGTGAATTAAATAATCTGCATCAGGTAGCTGAAACATTGTGGCAGTGGTCAAATCCATAGCATCAGGTATCCATAAGCTTATGGCCTGGCCATAAGAATAAAAAAACAATACTTTCTCTCTCCCTATTGTCTCCTACCTGCACCTGACGCTCGTGGCATCGACACGGAGAGAATCGGCATCCGACGCTCGCTACATCGACAGCTCACGGGTGAGCCCACGGCGATCCGCTCCAGCCTTGAAGAAGCCGCTACAGCTATCCATGGCGTGCTTGAGGAGGTCGCCCCGGCCATCCCCGTCGCTTGCGAAATCGCCGCCCGGCCATCAGCTTGTACCGAGCTTCATCGGATCCCCATCGAGGGTTGGATCTTGGGCACCAAGCGGCGCTGCCTACACGTCGGCGAAGGAGAAGAGGGAGGGGACGGACCTCGGTTGCCCGTTGCCTCGCTGGTGGAAGAACAGAGGAGGTAGGGGCCAGATCTGGGGCGCCGCATAGGAGAAAGAGGAGGGGGACGCCGGTACAGGAGAAGAAGAAGAAGGCGCCGGTGCCAAATGCAGAGGGCAGAGGTGGGCGCCGCCGGCCGGTGAAGAGAAGAGAGTGGTGCTCTGGTGCGTATCGAGACGAGGAGGGCGGTGCTCTGGTGAGAAGGCGAAGAAGAAAGGGGAGTTGATTTTTTATGTGATGATGGGCCCCGCTTTCTGGTCCATATAGACTCAACATTGTGGAGCTAGCCATAGCAATGGGCCACTGACACACATCTGGCTCATATGGACCAAGTAGCTCGTTAACATTGCAGTTGCTCTAATGGAGTTTCGCGAGTACAGTACTGCATAAGTACATCTTGTATTACTTGTATTCTTTCTAGCTTGTCGTGATATCGCGCCACCCTCAATCCATTATTATTTATAGGCTGCCTTTTAAATCCACCGTGGTGCCGGTACTACCCATCCAATCCAAATAAACAAAGAGCTCCTTCCACCGCGCGCAACCATCAGCCAATCTCAACTAGTAATAATGTTCTGAAACGGCTTCCCGTATTCAAGTGAACCTTATTTGCTGGCTTCCTCCTATTAAAAGAGGCCCAACAATCGCTACCGCAGCGTGGTTTGGTGAGGCTAGCATCGATCAGCATCAGCATTTCCTCGTCTCAATCCTCTTTCCATCTATCCCCTTCTCTCTCTTTTGACAAAATTCCCGTAACCGCGCGCACGGGTTGTACTTGTGGGGCCAGTCAGGGCGGGACCGCAACCAGGAGGCAGGAGCAGTCGCACGATTGGCCACGTACAGTGCACCCGGCTCTTGTGAAGACGCTTGCGGGCGGTGAGAGAAAAATTTCTACCCGCAAGCGTCTCTTGGGAAGCTAGAGCGCACAATAATTTTAAAGGCAATTTGTGGCCGGTTGTTGAGCCGTTCCATGGACCCCAGGCCTGGATATTGCGCTTGATTTGTCCAAGTTGGGAGTTCACGATGGACTAATAACCGAATAACAGCACGTACAGCGTTGTACTACAGGCCCTTAGGCGAAGGGCTAGCTAGGCTGGTACGAAACACTTTGACAGCACCGCTGCAGAACTCGGTCGTGAAGCCGTGATGGTGCTCTGCTTCCTATGGTTACCCTTTTCCTTGTATGAAATGATCCTGCAGACATTTTCTTAAGATATACTGTACTAGAACCACTATAGCACAATTAGGTAATGAATACCATTTTCTGAATCTTTGCTTGCATCACTGAACACCTGTATTTTCATTAACTCCTGCTCAGCGCGAATGTCATGCAAGAATATGATCGACACCCCTGTTCCATAGCGTCGGGATGGATTTTTTTTACTGTTTCGATAAACCGTATCTGTATTACTTAGATAAGGAAAATATACATAGAAACATACGCATACAAATACGATAGTACAGGAAACATGATTTGCGTGGTGATTTCCTCTGTGTTTCTCTCGGTGTCAGTAGTGTCCATGTTGTACCCATGTGATGCTTGGTTTGGCGAAGGGTACGTGGAGAAGTTTTGGTGGATGTCCACCTTTCTGTGTATTCAGGTTGATGTTTTCAGATACTCTAGTGGGCTTGCTGTTCTTCGTCTGGAGTTGGCCGGTAAGTCAATTGCCGTCAGATTCCGGCGACGACGAGGAGATGCTAGCTTGCCTTCGGCCAGTGCGTTCAACCGATCTACAACACACTCTAGGTGTGTTTTTCATGGGCTATTTAAATCTTGAAGTTTCTTCGTCGATCTGGAAATCGTCCATGAGCCTCATCTTGTGTCTTCTTCGTTGCGGGAGATAGAGAAGGACCAGCTTGCGGCAACATCGGTCGACGATAACGAAGGCCACTGGGTGCTCTTCTGTGGATTGAGCTATAATTTTTATTCTGTCAAGGAGTGTCCTGTGTGGGTCTAGATGTAATCTTTTTTTTCTATATTAATAGAATCCAACCCTTTCTAAAAAAAAAGCCCATGGAGGAGGGCGCCGCAGCGGTCGTCATAGAAGCGGCGCTCCGCCGTGTGCCAGGGCGAGAACCGAACAAGGGCGCCGGCGACCGGCGAGGAAGAAGAAGGTGAGATGAGACGCTACATCTGATCCAACGCCATTTCCATCACGATTTCCTTCACTAACGGCAAGCTAGCCGTGGTGGCTGCCAGGCTGGGTCGATAGGCGGCACATCCAGACCTCCGTTCGCCTCGTCGTACCTTGCGACTGGCAGGCTCCCCAGGGTCGCCGCGGCCATCGAGGTAATCAACAGGTTCTCCTTCTCTTAGGTTCTCTTCCTCTGGTCTCCCGTACTTGCAGTGGTAGTTGAGTGGTTTTGTTTGTTCTGGCTCATTTAAGCAACACTGCAACAGCCACCGGCAGCAGAAGTGAAACTGTGAATGAAATTGGATGGGCGCTCGGTTAGGAATCCCAAAGCCAATTGGGTTTCTGAACTTATACATCTTGTATTTCTCTCATCTGTGTGCAGCCTGGCTGCCACAAAAACATAGTCAGTTTGAGCTAGAGGATGCTTGAATTTCTTACAGTAGAATTAAATTTCTGCTGGAACTGTATTGTATTATGAACCTGTAGTCATTTGACATGCATATGCCTAATCTTTCAATCGATTCCTTTGTTTACGTTTTTATCCATAACCAATATGAGGATGTGGCGCATAGATGGAGTAGAGTATGCTATGAATGATATGCCCACTGCTGTGGAGACTCAAAACATTTCATATCTTTTTTTAGTGGGATAAAAACATTTCATATCTTAAGAGGATATATTTCTATTAATGCAGGAAATAATTGCTCCTGCAACATATTCTAATCCGCCTTCAGCTCTGATCATTGCTCCTGCAAATAATTGCAGTTGGTGCCTTCTCAAACATTTCTTATCTTAAAAAAGGTAAACTTGCGTGGCACCTTACTTTCCCTTTTACACTCTTATATGATAAACATACAGATCCAAAAGAAACTTCAATCCTCACATGTGCTTCAGTTGTTACACCAATTTGCATGCAATGATCAGTTTTTTCAGTTGATAACATATATGCAGTTAGACATGTGCTAGACAAATGATCATGTATTGCCCAATTTTATCTCTACTTATTCACAGTTGTTTGAGAATTACTGCAAAATTGTTCCTGCACCATGTTCCACCATAAGAGGTCTGGCAAACTTGAGGTATGAATCCCTGATAGCATGCATCTCATTGACCGCATCTTGTATCGGTATCCTCTCTCTAGGTTCTTTCCTTGAGCAGCATACCCCAAGAGCAATGACATGAACCAAACATTGCTCAATTGTGTTTCTTGTATTGCTGTCATGGGTGCTAGTGAGCAGCCACATTGTCGTATCGGCAATCTCCCAGATTTTGTCTGGAAGAGCATCCTCTGAAAACTTATGTGGATCCATTGAACCACTAAACATATCATTTGTTGGGCTCCTCCCTGTAAAAATCTCGAGCAGCAGTATGCCGAGGCTATAAACATCACCAAAAGTTGTGATGGAAGAACCTTCACCATACTCTATTATTATGCAATGAAGTATTGATCAGCATGCCATATTTATAGAAGGATTTGGAATGAAGGGAAAAAAGAAAAAAAAACATAGCATTTACCAGGAGCAACATAGCCAATGGAGCCTCTTATGCCAATTGTGCTATTGGAAATCTGCAGAATTTTACTTCCACTTTCTGAAATGACTCTAGCTATGCCAAAATCTCCAACTCGGGCACTCATGTCTTCTGCAAGAAGGATGTTGCTTGGTTTGAGATCACAATGCATGATTGGTGGGTGGCAATGATTATGAAGATAGTCTAGGGCATCCATGATATCAACAGCGATATCTAGCCTTTGTGCAAGGCTGAGAGTATTGTCCAAAGTGGGCATCTCCGATTCTATATGGAGCCAACGATTCAAGCTACCATTTGGCATGAACTCAAAAACCAATGCCTTGAAATCCTGACCTTCTTCATTGATGCTTGAGCAGCATGTGATGATCTTCATGAGGCAGCGGTGGCGCACCCTTCTCAGTGCCTCACATTCGGCTACAAAACTTTTAGTAGAGCTTGATTGCTGAAGGTCAAAAACCTCTACAGCTACAGCAGTTCCCTCACCTTGAAAAGAACATTTATATACTGTCCCAAAGCTTCCTGTACCGAGCAAATTAGCTTCTGAGAATCCATTGGTTCCATTTGATAATGTATGATAAGAAACTTTTTCATATTGTTCCTCAACCATTTCTGCTTATGTGTTTGCTTCTTGTAGATCAAGCGAACAAGTGCAATAACAATAGCAAAGAATAAGAGTGCAAAGGTTGTTGGTAGTGCTATTTTAAGGTACTTCAATTTTCCTCTTCTGTTCTTTTTCACAGAATCTATCTTGCATGGAACTAAATGGAGCTGGGGTATTCCTCCACAAAGCTTGGTGTTTCCGATGATTGACAAGTTAACCAAATTTCTGAAAATCCCTTCCTTTGGCACTTCACCTTGGAGATTATTGAAAGACAAATCCAAATTTGACAATGATGTCATGTCCTGTAGAACTGCCGGGATTGGTCCTGACAGATTGTTGTGTGCCAGGAACAATTGTTCCAGTCCATTGATACTTGCAATGGCATCGGGAATAGTACCGAACAACTTATTCACTGACAGGTTGAGTGTAGTTAGACCCTTGTTTAAATATTGAGGTATGCTTCTGTTAAACAAGTTATCGTCCAACAAAAGTACTTGAAGAACAGTGCACTGCTCGATACTTTCAGGTATCTCGCCAGATAACTGGTTTCCTGATAGAGCCATGTCGTTAAGGTTCACTAAGCTACCAAGTTCAGAAGGGAGAGGTCCTGATAATGAATTGTATGACAAATCTAAGTAACTGAAAGAAAGTTTAAAAATATCTCTTGGAATTGAACCGTTCAGGTGATTCCTAGTCAAATAGAGGGCAAATAAACTCTTCAGCTTCCCCACGGTTGGCGGAATTGGCCCCTCTAGATTGTTACAACATGCACTAAGGATAACTAACTTTGAGAGATTTCCGATACATGAAGGTATTTGGCCAGACAAGTTACTATTGTACAGATAAATATCTGGAATTACTCCGGATATGGAGGCATCATTAGCAGCAAGTTTTTCAAGGTCCACCAGATTGCCGATGGCCGAGGGGATGCTTCCCCAAATCCCAGTAACGCCAAAGTCGAGGACCTGCAGGGTTGTTGAGAGATTCACTAGTGAGCTTGGTAGGTGCCCAGTGAAAGCGGTGTTGTGACTGATAAATAATTTTTTGAGCTGGCTGCAGTTTGACAAAGAAGTGATAAATTCCCACCCCTCCCGATCATTAGCTTCTAACATGTTGTCGGCCAAGGATAGCTCTTGCAGAGCTCGTAGTCTCCCAATCGTGTGAGGCGCATATCCGGTGAACACATTCTTCATGAGTTCGATTATTCAGAGCTCTGTGAGGTTAGAGAGTGAAGCAGGAATGGTCCCGGTGAACTGGTTTGTATATAGACTGAGGATTCGCATTCTAGGGAACCTGCTGCCGATGTCAGTAGGAATGCTAACATTGAGCATGTTGGCCTGAATCTGCAACATTTCCAAGGAAGACAAATTGTAAAGGGATATTCGGGGCATGCCAGAGAGGTTGTTGAAGGCGAGATTAAGATACCAGAAGTTCTTGAGGACACCAAGGCTAGTTGGAATACTACCCTCGAGCTGGTTCACGGAGAGGTCAAGATAACTCAACGATGAAAAGTTCGCCAGCGATGCCGGGATCCGTCCCGTAAGGTTGTTGTGGTGCAGGCTGAGCACCTTGAGATGCTTCAGGTTGTGACCAAGCTTACAGGGCATGTCGCCGCTGAGATTGTTGATGCTGATGGCTATCATAGTTAGGCTAATGCAAGAGCTTAAGTTGGCGGGGAGAGGGCCAGAGAAGGCATTGCGAGTCAAGTTGAGCTTACGGAGGTGATGCAGATCACTGAGGCTCCCGAGGATGTTCCCAATGGATTCATTGGAGCTTAGATCAAGAGTCCTCAAGGATGATAGGTTTCCAACGGCAGGCGAGAGGACACCAGTGAGCCCATGGGACGGGAGGCTCAACGTCACCACTCGACGGTGTGTGCCCCGACACTTCACCCCCTCCCAGCTGCAGTACCCGCCGGTGGTGCTGTGGTTCCATGAAGCAAGTGCGTCGCTCTTGCCACCGGCTGCTGCGGCCTTGAAGGCCAGCAGCGCTGCCTCGTCGTTGGCTTCTGCAGCCACCAGTGTGGAACCGAAGCCGAACATGGAGGCAGATAGCAGCAGCAAGCACACCGAGGGCACCGCGGTGCATATTGCTCTATTGATACGCATTTGGAGGATTATTGATGCGTGTGCTGGTGTTTGTATCAACCAGGTGTGTAAGACTGTTAGTACATGCAGCCTCTACTTAGTGCTGGTGCTATTTTTAACAGCGGAGTTCCCCTATCTTGTGGCACCATATGATATCTCACTTGTATAATGGTGGTTACCCAAATACTCTCTCCGTCTTCAAATAATTATATATTTTGCTTATCAAGAAAGTTTGTCTAATTTTATGAAAAATTGATAGCATTTGTATCTTTAAATACATTTATTATAAAAATATATGATACAATTATTCTACTGATACTTATCACGAATCATAAATATTGGTTTTTATATATATTTAGTTAAATTATTAAATTTTTTGATTTCTTGAGAAACTGATGTTCGGATAAGTAACTTAAAGTGTTGGATACGTCAATACTGACATGACTAGTCACGGTTCAGTGCCCTGCTGAATGAGGAACCAATTCCACTTCCATGCGTCAAAGCCTCAAAGGAAACTCTGAGATCGACCACTGCTTTTAGAAGTTTCACGCCCAGGGCTGGGATTTTTATCGATCTGCTCGTGTCTTTTGCGGTGCTAATTTTGAGTGACTTGATGAGTTGATATGGCACATAATAATGCTCGATGGCTATCTTCATGAATGCTGTGGTGCTCTTGTGCTGGATGATTTGGACGGCAGCACCGACTTGATCTTTAAAGGGATGCGAATTTATGTTCGGGACCGCAAGTTTCTCTTCCTCAAGGAGTTGCCGTTCCTCTCTTAAAGTCAAGGCTCTCAGCAACCTTTGATCAATGGATACAAAATCTAGTTGAATCTGCTATTTGGTTCCTTTTTTTGTTTCTTTCTTTGTATCTTGAACTACTGTACTTTAGTGGTTTCCTTTGGGTTTTTAATATAAGCTGTAGGGATTTCAGCCCCTCCAGATTTCTTAAAAAAATTGCTCGATGGCACCTCATGTTTAAGTTCTTTGCTTAATACCAGGAGACAGGGGCAGAGCTAGAGATTGTCTTCAGCTGGCGTGTCTGGCAGTGAACAAAGAGAAGATGGGGATTCAGTCATTTTCTGAGGTCAGCAGTCAAGCAACACAATTTTGGGGCTCTAGCGCTTTGTTCCTCGGAGCTGAATCTGAATTAAAGAGCTGAGCCTAGTGGAAGAGCGTTGTGTGATGCTGGCAGACTGGTTGGGCAGGAGCAGCCAAGCAGGGATGCAAGATCACGGTCATCAGTCATCACATCGTCCAGCCTATTGGCCTTAGCTATAGAATATGTTGTTCTATTAGCTAGCTACTATAGAGAAATTGTTATAAACACCCTGCATCCCTATAAAATGGCACAGTTCAAGGAAGGAAGAAATTTTAATAGTAGAGTGACAAATTTCCAAAGCGTGACATTTGTAATGGCATGGTTCAAATGAACCCTTGGAATAAAATTCCCCTTTGTCCTTTCCACTCTAAATGCTATCCTTGCTGCTACTTATTTGGTTTGTGTTCTTTTTTTTCTTCTTCTGTTTTGTTACTCCGTGATGCTTAAAGTTGCCTGCAAGTACACGTGTCTGTATGATTACCATTTCTTCAATGAGATGATCCAATGAACCATTAGAAATAAAATTCCACTTTGTCCTTTCCACTCTAAATGCTATCCTTGCTACTACTTATTTGGTTTGTGTTCTTTTTTTTATTCCTCTGTTTTGTTACTCCGTGATGCTTAAAGTTACCTGCATGTACATGTGTCTGTACGATTGCCATTTCTTCAATGAGATGATCTCTTCAAGTTCCAGGATGCCAAACTGTAGTACTGCTAAAGGAATTTAGCATCAGGTATATGCAGAATTTTTTTTGAAACGTAATGAACAGAAAAAATCATATATAGTGATCCTCCACAGCATTGTATATCATGGCCCAATTTATCCAAAACAATGCTGTGTACAAGAGCTAATTTTGTAGCTTCTGAATTCTGATGACCACAAACGCATATAAATACTAGTGTGTGGACTCGAACGCCTTGTTCAGGAGACATTGTCTGAACTGCTGTGAGTTTGGGCAGTCGACCATGTACAGATGTTTCAGTGAGCTTAGGGTCTCTGCCTGATCTACTTCAGGACAGTCCTGGGCAAACAGGTGGTCCGCAGCTTGTTGAGGTTGGAGATCTTCCTCTCAATTTCTCAAATATCTGTTATTTTTCGCCTTGAGCTACACAACCGCAGGAAGGTTGACAATTTCTGCAGCTTGTGAGCACCTTCAATGTGAATCCTTTTTAAATTGGCTACTCTATGCAGATCTTCAGGGAGACCAGTTTTGGGCAATCAAGAAGCAACAGGCACTCAAGGGAAGGCATCACAACGAGTTGATCATATTTGGCCTCAATGTAGTTACATAAGTTTCCTAATCCTATGTAAAGTTCAAAAAAAAGTTTTCTATGTCGAGGGACCAACTTTCCATATTACGCATAACAATAATGTGGAGCAACTCAAGCTTTGGGAGAAAATATTTTGCAGTCATCACACTTCACACCTTTTCCCTGGAGTTTTGGCCCATTATTCACTAACTGCATCTGCACCTCTCATCTGAAGAACTAGCAGTTCTTGTCTATTTCAGATAAAACCAAACTAATCTCAGATCTTTTGCATCTCCAAGTCTCTCCAGAGGCCCAGCCGTTTGTCCTGGTAGGAATCGAATGGGCCATAAATGAATTTTGCAGGCCCAACTATGCACTCGCTGCCATGGAGCCCAACTATGCCGCCGCGACAGTCGTCGTAGAAGCGGCGCGCCGCCGTGTGCGAGGACGAGAACCGAACAAGGCTGGCGGCGAGGGAGAAGAAGGTGAGACGAGACACTACATCTGCTCCAACGCCATTTCCATCACGATCTCCTCCAGCAACGGCATCTTCGAGAAGCTTAGCCTGGGAGGCCGCCAGGCTCTGTCGATAGCCGGCGCATCCAGACCTCTGTCTGTCAGCCTCGTCCTAGCTTGCCACAATGCGACTTGCTAGCTCGCCAGGGTCTCCGCGGCCATCGAGGTCCGTCACCAGATTCTCCTTCTCTTAAATTGCGTTCCTCTGGCCTCCCGCACGAGCAGTGGTAGTTGTTCGCTTTTGTTTGTTGTGGCTCATTTAAGCATCAGAAGTGAAACTGTGAATGAAATTGGACGCTTGGCTAGGAATCCCAAAGCCAATTGGATTTCTGAATTTCTACATAGTGTATTTCTCTCATCTGTGACAGCCTGGTTGCCACAAGGACAGCCAGTTTGAGCTAGAGGATGCTTTAATTTCTTACAGTAGAATTAAATTTCTGTGGGAACTATATTGTATCCTGAAAATGCATATGCCTAATCTTTTAAGGGAGTCATTTTTAAAAAAAATGTTTTGATCCATAATCAATATGAGAATGTGGGGCATAGATGGAGAAGAGTATGCTATGAATATATGCCCACTGCTGCGGAGATTCAAACATTTCATATCTTAAGAGGATAGATTTCTATTACTGCAGGTTACTACATACATCTACAATATATTCTAATCCACTTCCAGCTAGCTGCGATTATTGCTCTTGCAAGTAACTGCTGTTGGTGCCTTCTCCAGCATTTCTTATCTTAAGAAGGTAAATTTGCATGGTATCTTAATTTCCATTTTGCACTCTTTCTTTTTTCTTTGAGCAGGGAACAGCATGTGCTCTGCCTTTTCATTATAGAGTTGGAAAGAAATATTTACATACATGTCTCAGCGTTTAACAGCCAAGACAAAATAAAAATGTGCTTCATTATAGATAAACATACATATCCAAAAGAGACTTCAATCCTCACATGTGCTTCAGTTGTTACACCAATCTGCATGCAAAGATCAGTTCTTTCAGTTGACAACATATATGCAGTTAGACATGTGCTAGAGAAATGATCACATATTGCCCATTTTTAGCTCTACTTATTCACTATTGTTTGAAACTTACTGCAAAATCGTTCCTGCTCCATGTTCCACCACAAGAGATCTGGCAAACTTGAGGTATGAATCTCTGATAGTATGCATCTCATTGACTGCATCTTGTATCAGTTTCCTCTCTCTAGGTTGCTTTCTTGAGCAGGATGCCCCAAGAGCAATGACATGAACCAAACATTGCTCACTTATGTTTCTTGTATTGCTGTCATGGGTGCCAGTGTGCAGCCACATTGTCGTATCAGCAATCTCCCAGATTTTATCTGGAAGAGCATCCTCTGAGAACTTATGTAGATCCATTGAACCACTAAACATATCATCTGTTGGGTTCCTCCCTGTAAAAATCTCGAGCAGCAGTATGCCGAGGCTATAAACATCGCCAAAAGTTGTGATGGAAGAACCTTCACCATACTCTATTATTATGCAAAAGAAAAATGAAGTATTGATCAGCATGCCATATTTATAGAAGGATTTGGAATAAATAAAAAAAAATCCAAAACATAGCATTTACCAGGAGCAACATAGCCAATGGAGCCTCTTATACCAATTGTGCTGTTGGAATTTTGCAGAATTCTATTTTCACTTGCTGTAATGATTCTAGATATGCCAAAATCTCCAACTCGGGCACTCATATCTTCTGCAAGAAGGATGTTGCTTGGCTTGAGATCACAATGGATGATTGATGGCTGGCAGTGATTATGAAGATAGTCCAGAGCATCCATGATATCAACAGCGATATCTAGCCTTTGTTCAAGGCTAAGAGTATTGTTCAAAGTGGGCATGTCAGATTCTATATGGAGCCAACAATTCAAGCTACCATTTGGCATGAATTCAAAAACCAATGCCTTGAAATCCTGACCTTGTTCTTTGATGCTTGAGCAGCATGTGATGATCTTCATGAGGCAGCAGTGGTGTACATTTGGCTACAAAACTTTTAGTAGAGCCTGACTGTTGAAGGTCAAAAACCTTTACAGCTACAACAGTTCCTTCACCTTGAAAAGTACATTTGTACACTGTCCCAAAGCTCCCTTTACCGAGCAAATTGGCTTCTGAGAATCCATTGGTTCCATTTAATAATTCATGGTAAGAAACTCTTCCATATTGTTCCTCAACTATTGTTGGTTCAAATGTGCCATTATGCTTTCGTATTTGCTTCCTGTAGATTAAGCGAATGAGTGCAATAACAACAGCTAAGGATAAGAGTGCAAAAGTGGCTGGTAGTGCTATTTTAAGGTACTTCAATTTCCCTCCTGTTCTTTTTCACAGAATCTATCTTGCATGGAACTAGATGAAGCTGGGGTATTCCTCCACAAAGCTTGTTATTTCCAATAATTGACAAGTTAACCAAATTTCTGAAAATCCCTTCCTTTGGTACTTCCCCTTTCAGGTCATTGAAGGACAAATCCAACTTCCACAATGATGTCAAATTCTGAAGAACTGTAGGGATTTGTCCTGACAAATTGTTGTGTGCTAGGTACAATTGTTCAAGACCAAGAATACTTCCAATGGCATCAGGAATAGAACCAGATAATTCATTCATTGTCAGGTTGAGTGCAGTTAGATCCTTGTTTAGATGTTGTGGTATGCTTCCATTAAAGAAGTTGTTGTCCAACCTAAGTTCTTGCAGCACAGTGCACTTCCCAACACTTTCGGGTATCTCACCAGATGGTTGGTTTCTTGATAGAACCAGTGTGCTAAGGTTCACTAAGCTACCAAGTTCGGAGGGGAGAGGTCCTGATAGTGAATTGTATGACAAGTCTAAGTAACAGAAAGAAGGAAGCAGTTGTTTGAAAATATCTATAGGAATCAAACCTGTCAAGCGGTTCATTGACAAATCAAGGGCAAATATACTCAACTTCCCTATGCTTGGTGGAATTGTTCCCTCCAGATTTGCATGATGTGCATCAAGGATAGCCAACTTTGAGAGGTTTCCAACAGACAAAGGTATTTGTCCTGACAAGTTAGTGTTGAACAAACCAAGCACAGTCAAGTTTGGTAGCTTGCCAATGCTAACTGGAATTACTCCAGATATGGAAATATCATGAGCATCAATGACTTCAGGCCCCAAAAGATTGTCGATGGATGAGGGGATGCTTCCCCAAATCCCAGTGGAGCTAAAGCTGAGGATTTGTAGGGTTGTTGAGAGATTTGCAATTGAGCTTGGTAGCTGCCCAGTGAAAGCGGTGTTGTTGGACATAACTAATACTTTGAGCTGGCTACAGTTTGACAAAGAAGTGATAAATTCCCACCCTTCCCCATCATAAGCTTCTAGCATGTTGCTGGACATGGTTAGCAGTTGCAGAGCATGTAGTCTCCCAATTGTGCGAGGCACATAACCAGTGAGCATATTCTGTGTGAGTTCGAGTACTCGGAGCGATGTGAAGTTGGAGAGTGAAGCAGGGATGGTCCCGGTGAACTGGTTTATATAAAGACAGAGGATTTGCATGCTGGGGAACCTGCTGCCGATGTCAGAAGGAATGCTACCACTGAACATGTTGTTCTGAATCTGCAACAATTTCAAGGAAGACAAATTGTAAATAGACATTGGGGGCTCGCCAGAGAGGTTGTTGAAGCCGAGATTAAGAAACCAAAGTTCCTTGAGGTCGCCAAGGCTAGTTGGAATGGTACCCTCGAGCTGGTTCAATGAGAGGTCCAGATAACTCAACGATGTCAAGTTAGCGAGCGACGTCGGGATTCGTCCTGTAAGGTTGTTGTTGCTCAGGCTGAGCACCTTGAGATGCTTCATCTTGTTGCTGAGCTCACGGAGCACGTTACCGCTGAGACTGAGATTGTTAAAATCAATGACCATATACATTAGACTGGTGCAGCTCAAGTTGGCGGGGAGCGGACCAGAGAAGGCATTGCGGCTGAAGTCGATGGTATGGAGATGGTGCAGACGGCTGAGGCTCGCAGGAATGTTCCCGCTAAACCCATTTGAGCTCAGGTTCAGAATCCTCAAGGATGAGAGGTTTCCAACGGCAGGCGTCAGGACGCCGGTGAGCCCATGAGACGGCAGGCTCAACGCCACCACTCGCTGGTGCTTGCCCTGGCACCTCACCCCCTCCCAGCTGCAGTATCCACCGCTGCTACCGTTCCAAGAAGCAAGAGCGTCGCTCCTGCCGCCGGCCGCTGCAGCCTTGAAGGCCAGCAGCGCTGCCTCATCGTTGGCGTGTGCTGCCACCATTGTCGAGACGGACATGGAGAAGGATAAGAGCAGAAAGGACACCGAGCAGGGCATTATTGCCATGGAGGCTGCTGCTTTGGGGAAATGGTGGGTTGTGTTTGGTGTATCATGCACAATGCAGCTTGCAGCCTGTTGATGCTATCCTTTTAATTTATAACTGCGGATCATGTTATCATGTGCTGCCATGGCATGTACATGTGTGCATGCCAAACTATGTGATCGCTATGTTAGCATTTTCTGTGGATGTACTTGGAGTCAATATTTATAAGTTGCCTAATGAGGAAGCAATACGAGGGTCGGTCAAACACCGATAGCTGATTCTATGACGTCCACAGAGGTGCTCTCTGACCGATAAGGTGCTTGTGACACTACAAAGGTAGGCGACCTGGTCCCTGGAAATGGTGAAGAGTTCGATGGCAAGAGGTGCCGACAGGTCGGAGAAGACAGAGCTTAGGGTGCAACATCATCAATAGTGACCATGCATGGAGTTGGGTGCAGTCGTGGCACGGGAGCTCCATGACAGCGCGGTCGCAATGCTTTGAGAAAGCCGATCATGTCGGTAGAAGTGGAACGCGCTTGAGGCATCGATGGAGATGTGATGGAGAGTTGTCCCTAATGCCACCCCTCCACACTTCAACAAAGTTATCACACCTGTCATCAAATGATGGCAAGCGATAGATGCCGATATGAAATTGTATACTTATTAGAAATGGTTAAACACATTTCTCATTCCAAATTGCACGTAAGTTTGATTTTCAACCATGAATTATAAGACTAGCCAATGGACGACCTCTAACCATCGAAATGTAGCTCAGCAAATTCAGCGATCAAAAAAAATGATGGGAAGCTGCAGCGAAGACCATACCCAAACACTAAAAACGCAAATTTAGAAAGAGAGAACTAGTAGAATCTTTAACATTGAGCTTCGAATGATGCCACAGGTTGCTACCGAAGTCCAAGAGAATTTCGTGTTGAGAAAGAGGGCTTGTGCTCGGGTTTTGTAAAGGCATTTTCATTTCGGTTTATTTTGGCTAATAGGTTGTTTGTGCCACTTTGCTCTCTTCCTAACTAAAAGGCATTTAAAAAAAATACTTGCTCTAATGCTATTCCTTTAGTACTAGTAATCAACAAACCTTCACCAACAAACCTTCATGGGGAAAAAAATCAAGATGGCCGCTTCGCGACGAGTGTGGAGATGGACGATATGGAGCGCATTGTCATATACGTACATATGGTTCTTCTTGGCGCCTCCTGGTAGGGTTAGTGAAGATTAGTGTTTTTGGTGAGAGCACGCACATGTAGTGTAGCTCGCTGATGCTATTTGTACTGCACTCGGTTATCATATATAGATATATGTCGTCCCAACGTGAGTCCGTGAAACAGTGTTTTCAGGTACATCGTCGTGTACGTTCACTCCTGACTTGAAGTCGTCGTCAGTTCCCTGCCGAACAGGGAACAAGTGCCGTGTGGAAAGTAGCACACCCGAGACGCTGACAAGTGAGTTCCCGCGAGCCGCTCCACCTAACGTCCGTTGAAGCTTGTGTGTCCCCTTGACGGGTCCCCTTCTGTGTCCTCGGGTATATGTCCAATTTCTATTCGTTTTCCTTTAGAGATGGACCCTCGCCTAATTCCTCCATCAAGCGTCGTATGAATCGAGAAACGGAGCCGTCCGTCCACGGTCCGTCAGCACCTGGACCATCTCCTAGTCCGCTCGGAGCCATGAGCCGTCCGCAAGAACAGCCGCAAGAGCGATGCGTGTCGTGTCCTTGTGCCTGCCGGCCGGCTGTAAAGAAACCGGGTTGCTGATCCAAGCAGAAAAACCGGCTGCGCCGCTACGCGGCACGCAAATCCATCAGCGTCCCGATCCATCACATGTCGTCGGCGTGCGGTTGCTGCTTCCTGCTCGCTTGCGTTGTCGCGTATCGCATCGGTGCCCGTCCCCCGCGTGGGAACCAAGCAGACTCGCAGTAGAAGAAGCGAAGTCGTCCTCGCCGCCGGAGCAGGAGAAGGAAGAGCGCGGAGCAAGATGTCGTGGCAGTCTGGCCACTGGCGGATCCTCATAGAGGCGAAACTGGGCTGCTGCCCCCTGCTTGCATGTTTTATTGCTGCATATAGTACTATTTTCATTATATTGCTATGTGAATAGTTGTAATGTGAAGCTATAAAGTATATGAAAAAACAGAAAGCCTAGGTTGCAACCTTCAGAAACAAACACAAAATGATAGAAGAACCTAGCAGTACTCCATCAGATGGCTCCCAGTTACTATTGCTACTGAAAAAAATTAGCCCCTGCTTGTTTTCAGCGGCGGACCTAACAATTTTGCTCAGGGTATGCAACTATAATTTTACCATCAATATTTTAACGTAACTAAAGCGATGCACATGAAGAGGACTGTGCCAAACTGCAAACCTCTTGCCGCTTGCCAATCTTCAGCCTCCACGGCGCTTAGGCTGCTAGCAGGCCGGATTGAATAGGTACAAGACTTTGTCCCGTACAGTACATTAGCATTTAGCGTATATGTATACGTATATGGCTGGATCCCAGGGTATGCGGTGGACCTACCTGCACACCCTGTAGGTCCGCCACTGCTTGTTTTCTCTCCACGCTCCGCCACTGAGTCTGGCAGACGTACGTCGACGACCACCTGCTGTGTGAGATCGATGGCTAGCACCTCAGCGCCACCGCCAACGTCGGCCTCGACGGCAGCCCCTGGGCGCAGTCCGAGCTGTCACTGCGTCTCCCTCCGCTTTCCGCAACGTCGCCGACAAGACCCGGAGGTGCGCCGCTGCTCGACTTTTGATTGGATTCCCGCGGACCTGCTCCACTTTTGATTGGATTAAGCACGTGAACCGGGAAATGGAGGAGACGGACATGGTTTCACAGCTCCATTCGTGCGGATGATGGATGGAAAGGCCCAGTTCGGCCCACGTTCTTGGAGACGGAGAGGATCAACGGGATGGCCCTCACGTGTCCGGGGACACGGATCGGGACATAGCAAGGGGACACCGAAGCCGCAGCCCCTAACGTCACAAATCGGTCAGTGAAAGGAAGAAACTTGTTCCTCGACAAGGTCGGCATATCGTGCTGAATTAATTTGTGTAGCCTTTGGTCAGCACAAGACAATGGAGAACAAATGCAAGATCTCTTCGTCTAGATCCCCATCCAAAGAAAAAAAAATCCTCACTGCAGATAATGTATCAAAGCGGGGGTGGCTACACACAAGTCGATTGTGCTTTGTGCAACGGACCAATGCAGACAGGACCTCATCTTGTCCTTCATTGCCCATACGTTCAAGAAGTATGGAAAGTTGTTTCGGGCTGGGAGTAGTTCATTTAGCTTGGCAAATTCAGCAACCAAGTTCTGACACATAGATGAAATGGTGGGAAGCTGCAGCGAGGCCATACCCAAAGACCAGAGACACATTTTTAATATATCCAAACAAAAACTTTAGAAAAATTTACACGAACACATGCAGATGCACTATGGCCTGCACCGCCACGTAGCTCCAACGTGTGAGGGAGCAAGGAGATACTTAGGTAGCCAACAAATCTTAACACTGCCATTTTACGATTAAGTCACAGAGTAAGCAGAAATTGCACTAGGATATATATAAGCAGGCTCCGATCCTGTAGGCACTTGCTCTTTTGGTGTAACCAGGAGAAGCGCTGGACTGGCAGCTTGGCATGGCCAGCACAGAAAAAACTGCAGGCCGCCTATCTAGCAGTGGCAGAACTCTGTGGAGCGCAAAACGGGGAAGCCGGAGTTAAGGGGAACTGGCAGGGCCCAAACTTTGGGGACCGAAGTATTTACCGGGCTGGGTTCGCAAAAATGAAGTATTTGCTGGGCTGTACCGAGGCCATGCCTCTGGATGGGTGAGTCGACCCCAAGGCCCCTTTTCCTGAAGGGAAATATGTAGACCAAATATGACCCAAGTAAATTAGACTTTTAGTAAATGCAGCGGCCATGGCCCATCAAGCGATGTACTAGAAGTTGCAGGTAATGCGGGCCGTATTGGGCTTCTTGGGTGGACTCGCCCGTACCCGAAGTTCTTCTATACGATGTTTTGGCGGCCCTGTAAGTGTCAGCTGGCCTGATAACCATCTCATGTCTGTTTTGTAATAATCCCCATATGTATGGGTGATGATACGTTGTACTCGTTATTAGGGGGACCCTTTTGATGACGGTTCGATCCTTTGGATGCTGCTTCTCTTTAGTGCTTTCTAGATGATCTGAATATTCTGTTTTCCCTACTCTTTTTTTTTTTTTCAAGAACATGCGACCACACATATTTCATTAAGTGAAAGTAGAGAATTTCATTAAGCAAAAGTAGAGTTTTTTATGCCCTTAAAGGTTAGATTTCTTGTGTGGCAGAATTTCTAGAGGATGATGTTGTACGCTATACACATACCGGCATCTCGCTCACACATTGACATCATAGGGTACACAAATTCGCAAAAAAAAGGAAAAAAAAAAGTGTACGCAATTCACACAGATGGGATGATATTTATAGATGTAGATGTAGATGGATGGTGACACAGCACAAACAAAGTCACACACAACGACGTGCACACACAGAGCATGAGCCTGCTACTGTGCTGCACCCACACAACACCAAACACTGCTAGATGAGCCCCAGGAGCACGGGAGGACGGACATGACACGACGCCAACATCTCAGTACAATTATTCGTTGCCATCAGTGCCACCACCACTAGCGGCAAGCAAGCATGCCATGGCACTGGACTGACGGACTCAAAACACAACGACGACGACGACGACACTGCTATACTAGAGCTTAGCTAGAGTGTCCTTCCGATCTCCTCGTCGCCTCACTTGCAGGTGCAGGGGTTGCAGGTGCAGGGGTTGCACTTGCAGCCGCCGTTCTCAGCTCCGGCGGTGGTAGCCTCGAACCCGCCCTCGGCGTGCCTGCATCCATCGTCACATACCAAGCAAACTTTAAAGCCTGTCCTCACAGGATTACTACATGATACAAGTATACAGCGTGGTTGGGGAGCAGACGAGAGTGAGCAGAGACCCATCGATCTTTGTCATGTTCCCTACCAGAAAGGCAGCACCTATACTAACGTATGCCGTGTCAACACTTTTCCAGTGCAAGACAAGTGTGAAAAAAAAGACTTATCATCGTATCAGTGTTTTTCTTCTTCTTCCTTTTTTTTTTTTTTTTTTTTTTGCCATGCCAAAAGTGCGGCCTCGATTTCTTCCGCTGAACTTACGGCACGTTTTGGCAAGAAAAACTGAACTAGCGAGCGTTGCGTTGGCAAGGCCGCGGCGTGTCAGAACTGCCGCTACAACCAAACGCAGCCAAAATCAAGCAGCCACGCAAGGCAAAAGGACAAAAATAGGAGATCACCACGTGTTGCTGGCTATTATTAGGAGGCCATCATCGATGGAGCCAATAAACCAAAACTAATCTCTGCGCGCAACAACGGAAAAAGAAAAAGAAGAAATAGCTACAGAAACAAGAGGGATCGATGAGGGAGCAGAGCATACCCCTTGGACGGTGCAACGCCCATGATGAGAGTCTGGGTGGTGGCCACCTGCTCAGCCATGTCCGGGTACATCTTGCACCTGCACACATACAGATCGATGAGCAAACCACCGTTTCCCAGCTCTGCACATCCTATTCAAAATCAGAGATCATGCCAGATAACGCAAAGCACGAGGAACAGCCTGCGCGCAGCACAGGTCCGACGAAAACAGAGCATGCAAGTTCATCATCAGATCTGATGAACGAACGGAACTGAAAGGAAGTTGCAGGGCTTACCCTCCGCAGCCGCTGCCGCACTTGCAGCCGGAGCCGCACCCGCAGTTGCCGCCGCAGCACGACATCCTCCTCTCGATCAGCGCAGACAAGAACGCAATCAGGAACTGCCCTGATCCGAGGGGGTGAGGCCGCCACCTCCGTTTTATAGGCCCGTGGAGGCGAGAGGCGCAGGGCCATCTGGCCGTCCACGCGGCTGCCCCTCGTGACGTGGTCGCAGTCGGGTGCACGGCTCTGGCCGCAGCGGCCCATGCCCATGAGACGCGGACAAATGCGGTTCAGAGAGATCGCGCGTCATCCGGACGGCGGGCGGTGTGATCCGGGATTTCGGCGTCCACGCCTTGCGTTTGCATGCCGGTTACTGCCGGGCAGGAGAATGAAAACGAGTCCTCTACCTACCACTACCAGCCATTTCGACTTTTTCCTTTTTTTTTCCGTTTTCAAAACTAAGCGTATATATATATATATACTCGGTTCGTTCACATAATCCATGAGTTTAGTGCGGAGCTCGGGACAAAACCAGGGGAGGAGGGGAGGGGGGGGGGGTGGGGGCGCAACTTGATAAAACACAAGTGAACCATTGTTTTGCTACCTAATTAAAAAATGCATCCGGTTAATTTTGATCTGAATCTAGTTTCTAGCAAAATCACCTAAAAAAAACAGAGGAAAAGATTGTATTTGTAGATTGATTGAGGAAGAAAAAAAATAATCTGGCGACAAGGCAGAGCAGCTGCCCCTATTCTATTCCGCGCTCTTGTTATAAAAACATCTATTCTGCTCTTGTTGCTGGGCTGTCTGTCTATTCGGCTTCATGGGCTGACGAATATTTTCGAATTTTGTTTCAGACAGGGGGGCCGGAGCCCTGTTTTGCCCCCCATTGAGCTCCGCCTGTGCATGAGTTAGAGTTAGTTGAGTTATTTGGGGGCCCAACTAAACCTAAATAATCCAATCAGGAGGGTTAGATTAGGGTTAGTACTATCTTCATTTGGGTTAGTTCTGATGGGCTAACTCAAAACTGATGACATCATCGTGTATCTCATGCTTTTAGAAGTAAAAAAAAGTCATATCTCCTAAACCATATGTTCTAATTAAAATCTGATTGCACCATAATATTTCTTACAGTAAACTCTTTAAAACAAGATCCCACATGGATATTTTTCGATAAAATTTTTAACAAACATTCTATCCCATGATTAATATTATATTTAAAGATATTATATTGAAAATATATTTATTATCAATCTAACCTTTACATCCAAACACCTCTTTGGATAGAGTTAGTTTAGTACTAGTTTAGAGTTAGAAACTAACTCTAACCTCTAGCTAAGGTGGAATATCCAAACAGCGCCATAGGGAATGATGCACAGATTTAATCAAGATATAGGTATGTCTACTCATGCCTTGAAAGTAGAATGATACCCACCCATCCCTTGATCAAATACTTTGAGCATCTCTATCAGATTTTTTTATCAGATCTTTTACAAATTGGTTTAGGACGATTACTTTAAAATCAGTTTAGGAAGCATTGTTGTAGTAGACTAATGTATTAAAACATGTCTTCAATAAGGCAAAGAGGGTTGGTTGGCTCATTTATAATTTCTTTATTAGAAGAAAATATATCATAGTAAAGGAGATCTATCACGGCACCTTCTTTATACTATTTTTATTATTATTTTAGGTATAGAAGTTTGGATACGATCTTTAGAAATATAGAAATATAGAGAAAAAAGAGAAAGAAAGATTCCCATAGCAACAAATGAATTTCGGTGAAAAGTACACAAATCATTGTATGGTTTACCTACGGCGCATGTGTCCTACTGTACGTCTATGCAAATTATTGCTTGCTGACAGAAGACGAGATTGGTGGTGTCCCGTGCATCGACAACTTTTAGTAAAGGCAGGGAATCAGAATATATATCATGATGCCTGCCTACGGATCTTTCCTATCACTATTCCTATCGTCCTATCCACATCCACCTCGAGCGGTCACCATTGACGACATTAAAACGGACCCCGAAAATGGCAGCGCACAGTAAGGTAGGGTACATGGACGGATGGTGGTGGACACAGCATGCTACTGTTGTTTGCTTGCACCATCTATCAATCTAATCAAATCAATCAATGTTGTCCATCTTCCTTACCTTTCTATTTTTTTGTTTACTTATTACTTTCTTGTTCCAAAAAATACAGTGCTTAAATTTAATTATTTTTTTAAAAAAACAAACAACTTTTATTGAAGTCCTCAAATCGTGCATGAAGAAAATTTGAAATAAAAAGATACAATATTCTATATCCAGATTCTTTGCTTGTCATCTTTCCTAGTGGCTTTACTCGATGGTGAACAAAGTTTTATTGAACACAGCACCAAAATGAAAGTGCAATCCGTAAACATTGACATGATGCAAGATCCAATATTTCAAAAGTAGTCTAAAATATATATGAAACGATGAAAGAGTATCATGGGTTACAACGTCTGATACAACATAGGCAGAAAATTTGTCATTTGTCACCTCTAACCTTTGATGAAATAAATGATCCGAAGTTAGTATCCTCGTGGGAGTGTCAAGAACACCCCTCCTCTTATACGTAATGTCTACAAATTGGACCTGAATGGTTATGGATAGGGCATCGCCGCACCAGCAGAGAGATGAGTAATATAGTATATAGTATAGTGCGGCTATTTAATTTCTAAAACTCGTGCTTTTTTAAAAAAATTAACATTTTGTGGAGGTGATAGGAAGAAATTCCAAACATTGTAAAATAACTCTTCGTCTTTTCTTTCTCCTCTTAATAATATCTGATCTAACCAAACTCAGCATCTGCGCAAGCAATCCTCTTTGGCCACTCATTTTGCAAGAGGAAAATTCAGAGTTTTATTTGATGTCATCCATTCATTTCAAAAACTAGCGTGTCCAATCCAATTACCGTCCTTATGCCCAGCAGTATTATCTGGAATCCTGTACTATATCGCTGGCAGATTATAATACACTACGTAGGATACGCATGATCAGTGTTATTGGTAAGGACAGGGACGACTCGAATCAGTAAAAGCTGACCATATATGCTATCCATACCTGTCTCAATGGAACTTTTTTTTTTGTTTGAAGTTTGAACATGATCGACCTGCCGATACGATACAAGATAGACATCTCAAGAGTGCACAAGCACGACGTCGTGGCCTCTGGCCTGGTCCTCGATAGGGACACAGCCGTGGCCCGTGTGTCACAGGGAATGTGCTGTGGGCTGTGAGTGTGAGTGAACAGAAACAGCAACAAGAACCGACCTTTTACGCACGGCGCTGTAGCTGTTAGTATGTCGATTAGACTAGATCACTTGCCATGGAGGCACGGACAGTGGGACACTGCGGTGAAATATACTACAGTAGTAAACCTCCCTAGCTCCGTCCTGGTCCTTAGTGTTGTTTGCCGAGTAATCTTGCTCATCCTGATAAAACTGCCAAATTAAACACCTTGCCACAGCTAAAACCTTCCCTACTAGCTAGCAAGGCATTTTGCCCATCCAAGCGAGAGGCAAGATGCTAGTGAAAAAGAACCAAGCAGACCAAAGGATTTGGCTATCGAAATGTCACCCTCTTTTTTTTTCTTTTAGGAAAAGGATGGCTATCGCCATTTGCGCCATCTTTTCCATCACTGTAGCATTCAGGTAGCACCGTCTACGGTGTTGGGTTAGGCATAGGCGTCGCGTGCCTACACCGTCATGGCCTGCCTCATGGGCATGGGATGGGGTTATCCTTTCGCTTCGCTGTTGCGGGCTTCATAATTTCAGGGAGAACAATGCATGTCAACCTCAAACGCGTGCCTCCGCTTAATAAGCAGCGGTGGATGCAGGATTGAGGGGAGTTGAAGTTAGAGAATAGTGGTGATTTAATGCTAATTAATAGTGACTTAATGAAGAAATAGGCTCACTAGGGGGTTGTAGCCCCGCCAGCCCCCCTTTGGATCTGCCACTGTTAATAAAGGCTTGTCTAGATCCGAGGAATTTTTTTAACAAAAATTTCAAAAGGGTGAAAGCTTGCATTGCTTTCCTTCATGAAATAGAGAAAACAAAACATCCACTTTAATTTAAGTTCGAGATGATTAAGCCCTTATGATTCACCATAACCGAGAAATAAACATGTTTGTGTTCCTATATTCTTTTTTCGAAATCGTGCTTTAGTACGTTTTTCATTAAGAGAAGTTAAAAGTTTACAATCCGAGGAACCTAAAGGCGAGGTGCCTTAGGGCCTTCGGCCACACTTACACAAGTCACCGGCTTTAACGGTGGTGATTCAAGTTTTGTGACCTTTTAAATAAACTATTTTGCGACAACATAAGACTGAAGAGCGTGAGCACTAGGACGCGAACGCAATGCTCCTGAACCCGACCGCAATCCAGGCGTCCGCCTCCTCGCCGATGCAGCTCATGGAGAAATTTCAGGGCGACTGTCGTGGCGTCCAGGCGAAGCAGCGCCACCACGCTGGGGGAAGAGCACGCGCATAGCCTGTCGACGCGCAGTTGGGGAAGAGTTGGCGAAAGCCTGTGAACTGCAGGTCGACCTCTGCATCGGATGCGGCGTCGAGATAGTTCGTTGGTCTTCCGTTCCATTTGTTCAAAAGAACACGCTTCGCCTGGTGCTCGGGTATCGGGTCGCGGTATGCTGCTTTGGCCGCCAGGCGAGTGCTGCGCCGCGGCTTCCGCTCATCATCCGCCAGACGCTCAGCGCGAGCGCGTGGGGGCGAGAAGAGCAACGGCTGCTGGAGCGGCAGGCGCAGAGAGTCGACGAAGCTCGTTACGGTGGACAGAGTGGGTGTGGAGGTGGCAGCAGCCTGGGGTGCACTCCGGGCGGGTATGCATGGCACCCCCAAGTTGCAATCATCAGTGCCTAGCGTCGCAGGTGCACCCTCGGGGGCCGCGGGAGGCTCGAGAGGCCCAGGCGAGCTTGGGCCAGAGCCGCTCACGTCGGGGCCAGAGAGACACAGGTCCTCCATAACGGGGTCTGCCTCCATCTCTGACACCAATGGAGCCGCCACCGACACCGTCGACGCCGCCTCTGACACCGACGTTGTCTGGCAAGCGTCCACCTCGATCGTCATGGGATCGAACTCCCTACGCGGGGTGCCATCCTGCAAAGCAGCACAAGAGGGGCTTTCCTGCTGACCCACGGAACCTCCGGCCGCAGCCACGTCAAACTTTAGGGACAGGTGCGCAAAGAGCTTATCCAGCGTGGCAGCACCAACAAGTGCAACAAGAACAACAGATGCCTCACCAGCCGTGGTGACGTTCCCCTGAACGATGAATGTCTCGATCCTTGGATAACGTTCATCGTTACCCAAGGATTGAGTGACCGACGGTTGCTGCGGCGACGAAGACAACACGGTCAGCCAATGCCCATGACGAGACGGAGGCCTCGCCGGCGCCTGGGTAGAGGCGTCCCGCCCAGGGCCTCGTGTCGAAGATGGCCCTCGCGTACGGGGCGGTGCACGGCCACTCGTGCACGCCTCGGCCCGATGACCAGCACCCCGGCAGCGGATGCAGCGTGACGAAGAGTGGCATTGGGGAGCGACGTGGCCACGCGCGAGGCAGTTGAAGCAATGCCCCACCAACTCCAGTGGCACTAGATGGCGGCGCTTGGGTGCCCCCATCCTTGGTGAGCAACGATGGCGACGGTTCACCACCGTCCGGAAACCATCGGCATCAACGAAGGGGTCACGACGGCGCCGTGAGCCAAGCCGCTGGCGCGTCGGGGCCCTCGTCGCCTGCTGGCCAAGGCGACGATGCGCGGGCACATGCGCCCGGCTGCGACGATGGTGGTGTACTGGACATACGCCTCCGACGTCGTCGTTGACGCCGCTTCCCAATCGGATGCACCCGCTGTGCATCCCCCACTGCGACCTCGTCTAACGGCGGGGGCGTAGCCTGGATAGCCCGTCGAGCAGCGTTGAGATACGAAGGTCGTGCGGCAACAGGGGCGAGCACGACATCAGAGCTGCTCGTACCAGGGTCTGCGTCCTCCCAGCGCTCAGCCTTGGAGCGCCCCACGGTGGTGCGCCCGGGATGGAAGGGGGCGGCGTGGGGGGAGAGCGGGGATGGAACGTGAGCCGGCTGCAGCAGCAGTGGTGATGGCGGCAGTGCCCGTGCCCCCAACACACCGTCTTCGGTGGAGGTTGCCGGTGTATGAGCCGCAACATCGACATCCTCTTCATCCTCCTCCTCCTTGTCGTCGAACATGTCCTCCACAAGGACAATGTCTTGCAGACCCCCGCCCGGGGACCCGAAGAAGCCGAGGTTGGGGGAGGGAGGGACACCGATTGTCCCGTCCTCTAACAGCGTCGCCGCCGTGGCGCGAGGTGGTGCCAGTCCAGCCACCAGAGGGGCCACAACCGCATAGCAGGGGAGGGGGACGGACGCAGGGGCCGATGGCGGCGCCGGCACGGCAGGGCCAACGCCCGCCCCGAGCCCCTCCCGGTCCACACCGACAGCGACAGCCGGAGGCAAGGAGGCCGCCGACGAGCTGTGGCTGCGCCCTGAGCGGGCGACGTTGTTGAACATTGAGGCGTCGTTGGTGCCGTCGTCTTCGTCATCTTCTCCGTCCTCACCTTCAAAGACGTCCAGCGGAGGGACGACGACCAGGGATTGGGGATTCCCCTGGCCGAGCGGAAGGCAGGGGCCGGCCAGGAGCAGTGCGGCAGCGGTGATGGCTAGGGGCGACAGCACGGCGACGGATATGGGGGCGGCGTAGCAAGCAGCTGCGAACTCGCAGGAGAGCGACGGGACGGCCTCACTACTCCCATGGATCGGTAGATCAGGCTGCGGGGAGCCTTGATCTGGTGCTGGTTGGGCAGGATTCGTGCCTGGAAGGGGGGCTGGCATGGGTGGAGGTGCGGCGCCGCCGACGTCGCCGAGGAAGTGGAGCGGGTCGGGGGTTTCATCCTCTAAATGTTCCTATATTCCAAACACCCACTCCTATAAATTTTCTTGTCTTCTACCTATACTCTTTCTTTGAGATTCCTATACTCATTTTCTATTTCTATGTTTTCTTCTTTTTTTCTGCCTGTATTTTGCATTTCTCTTTTCAAACGTACAGACCCATTGTGGAGACACGCCGCCCCGCCAAAAAAAAAAAGTCGGTGCCAAAGGAGTTCGTCCACGTAGTGTATGATTGAGGTTCTAGAGTCTACCAGTAGACAATTGTGTTTGTCGCCTCTGGCTCTCTGCAGTGTTTGTGCACGTGCATTGCAGGTGACATACGTAGCGTCACCTTTCCTGGCCACCATGAGTGAAGGAAGGCACTGGAGTCATCCTGATCATGATGATCCCAAATATCTGATGTCGGTGTCACGCGTGGAATAGGATAAGTGTGGGCGGCTTTGAATTATATATGCAGTACTCCGTTCTCTTTTTCCATATGAAAATCCACAGATTTGGAGAGAGGTTGAAGGCTGCAGCCGTGCCCTAGATAACCGAAGAAACTTCGAGCTCCGTCGAAGGACAGACTCTGTGTCCAACCGGCTTCCAACTTCAGACTAGCCAAGTGGTCGAAAATGTGCATCATCGTCTCTCTCGAGGCTTCTCTTCACTTCAGGTTATCACTCGATCATCACGTACAAAAACACATCGAACTGCGACTAGGAGTAGCTTAATTGGTTACGTTCGTTGTAGTGGAACCTGTCAATTCTTTCAAAAAATGGACCGGGATCAATCATGTTCAGTTTGGCAGATGACTTGGACCATGTCTGCACCGAAACAGCTTATTAGCTGGGCCGAATCCAGGAGCATCTGAGCAGGCTCAATCAAAGCCTCATGCTTAGGGCCCATCATGGACTTGCTGCTTGTAGTTGATTCAAGCCCAGCCCATTCCGGTATATCAGCCCAGTAAAGCCCACACGTCTCAGTTACTTAATGCCTCTGGTTGACCACAGTACAACGGTAAACAAACCAAACCTATTCAGATTTCCATGGTTGCTGACTGACTTCCCACAAATTACCGACAATTTTTAATATTTTAGAATCGCTACGTGAGGTGCCAATTTTCACCTTTGCCTGCATGGCAAATTCCTATTTCAAAATCTTCATTTTCAAGATTATACATACAAATAGTTTTCTGAAGGCGTACAGCGAGTGGAGCATTTGGAGCAAAATGCTCTCCATTCACTTATACTAGTACTCATCAGGCAAAACTTTCCGAGACATAAATTGAATTCCTAGGACCTAACAACAACAACAATGCCCAGATTATCTCGTCCTCGAAAAAAAATGAATTTGTACTATGTACATCAGAATGATCCCATGCCTTTGCCCAATATAGAACTCCTAATAAACGCCAAAAAAAATGGGACAAAACTAAATGCCTGCACTCAAAACTCGGCAAGCTGAAGAACGAGCTCAGTCAGAAGCTTGTCAAGTACAAAGCCTGCCAACTTGTTCCCCAGACGATCAGCATCTCTCGGAAAATTCGTCCAGGGATCGCTCTTGGCTAGGTCATTCGACAAAATCGTGTCGACTTCCATGCTTGACCATGGTTGTTCATCCAGATGGCAGCTCACTTTAGACCACAACTCCTTGAGGACATGGTTTCCCGCAGGTTTTGGTCTATCAAAAGATGCGAACCAGGAGAATCTAGACTTGGAAACAGAGTATTTCTTGTAAATGTCCAACAGTGCTTCATTTGTCAAGTCGAACAAAAGTAGCTGATCAGCGGACATATCCGTGAAGTCAAATGATGCTGCAGCGGCCTCGTAGTGTTGGCAGTCCACTTCTTGGAGAGCTGCAATGTTCTGTGAATACCATTCATCAAACAGTATTTCGTTGCTGAAACTTGACTTTTTGAATATATCCTTCACATAGTTGAACTCAATTTCATGCCTTGGATCTACTTGGAGATCATCAAACTCACTTTCTTGTACGATAGCAGTGCCAGTTGAAGCATCAGCATCATTTAGATGGAGAATTCTTGGGTTCAGCAATGTATCTGCAAGAGGCAAAAACCAAGAAAATGTAACTAAAGATTGCAAGTAGTGCTTGAAGCAAGAGAAGACAATGCAAGAGTAAATTCAAGAAGTTGAAGTGTTAGTGCAATGTAGATGATTTTTGGTCATAATTTAACATAAATTGATCAGGCACAGTGCACAGGGGGTTTCAGGATCTAAAATGAATTTCTCACCATCCAGCTGGGTGCGTTTCACCGGAAGATCAGGATCATCTGAGAAGGCCACGTCAAGAACAGATATTGGGCTTTCAGTTTCTTGTTCACAGCTTAGACTTATGTCTGCTTCAAATTCGTGACTGGGGTAAGGAACACAAAAAGTACCTTCTATTGGTTTTGAAATCTGGAATGAGTGATTTTGGTTGTCATGAGAAATTGGAGCATGTTCTTCTGAAATGGTGATCTTATTTGAAGATATATCAGTATATGCATCAGCCTGTGCTGATGAGTGGATCTGATCATGATCATAAGTTTCTGCACGTTCTTCTGGTATGTTAACTTCTGATGATGTAGAACAGGCGTCATACAGCTCGACTTCAGATGAGGGAATCTGACTGTTATCGTCACAACTTACTATCTGTTCTTCTGAGATATCAACAGCTTCTGAAGGTGAAGGAGCAGTGCCTGTATTTTCTTCAGTTTTGTCATCAACATACTCGTCAGATAAAGCAGGATTTTCAGAGACACCAGCAACCTTATATCTGGAAGTATCAACCTTAGCAACGTTCACACTTAAGAGAGCTTTCTCTTGAACATGTTGTTCCAATGCATCTTCTGCAGTTACAAGATTTTCTTCATGTTTATCCAAACCTTGGGACCTGAAATCTTCAGAAGCTCTTTGCAATGAAGTAACCACACTAGGGACATTCAGGGAATGATCCCTAGTCGACTTAGAGTTGGTCAGTATTCTTTTGGGTTCATTACTTGAAATGGCATCAAGTAAGCGTGAGTAATTTTCCCAAGATTCACTTAGGGAACGTGAACGCCGAAAACCTTGATTTACATGCCTCTTTGTAGCAGTACCAAAGTAAGGTTTCACACCATCCCTATCATATGAGGCAGAGGCTGATCGGGGGAGACCTTCACTGATTACATCTCCAGACACCTTCTTTCCATAAGGGACCTTATGAAGAACCCCATCCATTGAAATGCTACGGTGGCTCTTTCGCTTCATACGGATGTCATCTCTCATTAGGATAAGTGAAGAACTTAAATCACTATCACAACCATCTGGGATGCTAGATGTAGCATGGTGCAAACTCATATCGGTAGCATTTTGCATGCACATTTTAATACTATGTGAAGAACCGTCACCACTCGAAGTGGATTCACCATCAACAACATATTCATTACTTTCCTGATAGTGTATCGAAATAGTGCGGAGTAGCTTTGGTGCAACTGGAAGCATCTTTTCTTGCTGACCTTCCTTTCCATATAATTTCCTTAGAATCAAGGACCTCAAACTAGCCTTACCAGAATTCTTTTTTGAGGCCTTCTGTTTTTTTGTTACCTGAATTACAAGAAATTAAAGGAATAAGGGCCAAGGGGAGTCATCTTCAAATGAATTAGTTGTCCATGTAGAACTGTATGTAGGTTTGGAAGAAGGAACTTCTATAAACTGCTTGTATTGAACACTATATCCAAATAAGTATCAGATATACCAACTCAGCTAAAAAACCACAATAAATGGATACAAGTAGTAAATAATTTGCAGAAGGCAGACACAGTTCAGACAAATAAGTACTTTTTCTCTTCTGAACTATTCTCAAACCTGCTTGTATTTCCGTTAATACGTTAATGGAAATGGGGATCCCCCTAGTTCGAAAAAAAATAGGGAGCATAGTAAATTGGTAATGCATTAAATTCAAGAGCTTAACCATCAAGCAACAAATAGAAAGTGAAGATGGTTTATTGAAGATAGAGCAGGAGATTAATAGAGTAAAACAAGTACTATTAAAAAAAAGTCCATTTGAAATTTAAGGATAGGTTATCTAATATACCTCAGTATTTTTGTCATCATCCAGAATTCCACTGTCTTCGTTTTTTAATGGAGCATAGGAGCGGCTTCGACGTTTACTTCCTGTATCATAAGATAATTAGTATGGATTCTGGGCATAGTTTGTATTATTTTGTTCATGCATACCAACACAAAGCACAGTTTTAATTAAGCGGCCCTTAAGGACAAATCAAGATCAGTACACTGTAAAAGGGAAACTGTAAACAGTTTATGTACTTTGAATCATTAGATTCACCAGTTATCTTGATGATCAAACAAAAATAGTTTTAGAAACATTAATTTTCCATTGCACTCCACTACCTTATGCCAGTATACAAGTCCATTTCACAGAAAAACGCAGAATTAAGGACTCGATAACTTACCACGACTGTTTTTCTCCTGACCATGTTTCTTGTCAGGTAGCATCTTTGGGGACTGCAGGCGACGGCGAAATCCAAAGAATTGAAGAATACCCCATCGGCACCCTTGCAATTCCTTGCCATAGAATGCAGAATCCTGTTGGTGCAACAGCTGGGCCATTTGGTGTTCTCCCGCCAGCAAAGAAGAGGGGTGGGGGTGGTTCCTTATGAGCACCACCCTTGCAAACTAAGGGACACGCTTTCAGCTTTACTCAACTTTCCCACCTGTGTCCATAAATTCAGTAAGCTAAAGGAGAAGGTAATCCTGAGAAAACGCATAAAGTAAGATAGAATATAATTTGCACCACAACCGATGGGTGCGAATAAAAGCCAACTTAATAAAGCTTTTTTTCCCATCTTTTCTAGACTAATGAACCAAAGATGCCGACACAACGCTCTGCTTACCGGAAACATGAAGACAGCAATCCCCAACTGCAAAGGGGGCATTTATTAAGGCAGGCTAATTATAAGATATGTTTCCCTATCCGTGTTAGTTCGTGTATCCGTTGCTAATCATTAATCAGATTAGTGTCACTAATGCTAATCAATGATAAGATGGATATAGAGAATGAGCTATACGCCACCCAGATGAAGAAAAACAATGTGATTTTCAGGCCTTCAACTTAAGTACTTGGACCATGGCCAAACATCCTCAGTGCATTTCAGTCGGCAATTCTCTTGCCGCGTTTGTAATGAAACACAAGAAAAGAAAAGAAAAAACTCGGTGCAAACATGAGAACGAGGAAGCTTCTAATGGGAAAAAGCAAACTTCGTGAAATATTAGCCACGTGTTAAGCAACATGTACTGCTAAGCTTATGTCCAGTATTTTATTGCCAGCATAATTAGGAAGTGAACATGAGAACAAACAGAAGCGCATACATTTCTTACGAACTAACCAAAAAAAATGTCCATCTACAAAGCACTAAAAAATTTAAGAGTGCCAGGAAAAAAGGGGCAAAGCCGAAATGTGAGTAACCCCGTACAAAATTTCAAAAGGCAGAAAATGAGTTGAAGTACTAATATGTACAACGCCACTGGTCTAATTCCTTTAACCAGAACAACTAGCGAGAAACTGTGACAGTTCAATTGAAGGAAAGTCTCAAAATCACATGCCTGTACTGAATCATGAAGGCCATTGAAACTCTGCTGCAAGCTACGAAATCTGTTTCAACTTCTAAGTGAAATCGCCGACTTCTTTTTACTTTATTACTTACTAACATAATAAGCTTTTCGTTTCTTCAATCAATCAGACCATTATCCGCCAGAAACCTATCTTCAGAAAACAAAGCCAAGAAGAAAGAGACTGAGAGACACACCAGTATGATTGCTCAAAGTTTCACGAGTGGGAGAACACACTGATGGAGCAATTACAGCAGGACTCCACATGTCACTCGAACCATGAAAAAGTTAACATAAAACAATCACTTTTTAGACCCACGTCTCCAACAGGTTCCGTAAAACGTGACAGATTTATCGGTTAGTGCTTAATGTCCCCGTCAGGCACGGAACTCGAAATCAATCATAAACGGAAGGAAACGCTAATCCTGATGCGCATATACAAATGCAAACAGAAACGAACAAGAAGTAATAATTTCAGTCACCAAAAGCCCAAACGGTGGCATCGCTAGATAGACAACTTCTCTTACCGGTCCGAACAAAACCGATGGAAAGAAAGAAAAAAGGCATCTTTTTCCTTCGCAACAACAAATTCAATCAGCGCCGAACAAAAAGGAAACCAAATTAAGCGCAGAACGAAAAAAAAAACGCGTTCTGAAGAACACGGCTGGGAACAAACAAATCACCTGCAGAGTCCAGAGCTAACGGCGCTCGCAGTTCTCCGCGGCTCCTATTGGTCCATGCATGAAACCAACGGGAACCTATGGACGCCTTTCCACGAACAGATTAAACGCGCGCGAGAAGCAGCGCCGCCGCCATGGCACCAAGAAGTAGTCGCAGCGAGACGGCCTAAAAGATTTCCTCTTTCTCCTCTGAAACCGACCTGGTTTGATTATGGTTTCATACGACGACGGCGACGCCTGCAGCCGCAAATCCGGCAGGTTTAGGGAACCAAGGATCGGAGACTTATTGGGAGTTCTGGAAGGAGGAGTTGGTGAGGAACGAAACGGGAATGGATGGATGAATGAGAATGGAAAAAAACGATAGATCCGGGAAGCGAGGGAGAGCAAATGCGAGGGGGTTTCCAATAAATTCCGGTCCGTGGCGTGGATGTCCGGGTGGTGGCGGGTGTCGTCTTGGTAGTTGAAAACTTCCGCCGCTTGGACAGTTGAGTGTTTTTTTTTTTCATCAAAGACGTAATTGTGAGTGTTTTTTTTTTCATCAAAGACGTAATTGTGCTGTCATCTAAAAACTTGAGTCGCTATATCTCTTTCACAGGAAATTTTAGTAATATTTTTTGTAAAATACAGTACCCTTCTGTCAACTGCTCTGTTGTTGCAAAATGTGCATACACTCATAATGTTAAACAAACAACGGGTCCGAAATTGAACACGTAAAACCAACCCAGGCGGCTACCACGCCCGCCAAACCTTAAAGGTGTATGATTCGAAACCCAGAACTCAAGTCTGTGGCTCTTTGGGCTAGAATCGAACTGTTGGCCCGGCAAACACACTGTTTTTTGAACAGACTTGTCCGACCGATGCCCATTAACAGATCTGTCCCACCGTATAGAACGAAACTCTACCACAAAAAACAAATTAACAGAGTACTCTTCACTAAATCTTCACTAAACCTATATGCTTAATCACGGTGTGAACACAAGATGAACATAGAAAAAAGCAGTAGCTGAGATGGCTAAAGAGAAAAATATGGCAATGAATTCAGAAACAAAATATATAACGGTCAGGGAATACCACCTGGGACCTCCCTAGGGTTGCACAGAGGTGTGAACTTGGCGGCAAAAGCCAATGTAAGGGCCAAATATGAAGCCCCTGGCCTCAATCCCTGGGGGAAACAAATAAACAAGTAAGAACTAGTGCAAAATGCTGAATAGAAGCCTTTTTCCATATATCATAATACACAGATCACAAGGACAAAGTAGAGGTGTGTGTTCGAACAATTGCTCTATTACTAATCCACAATACTTATAGTGACCCAAAAAAGTTTGCTACATACTTATAGAGCAATGATTTTCATACCTCAAAATCCCCAATACGTGATATGTAACAGCTCTGTGGGCTCATGGTGTTCAGTGGAGGATGAAAGTATGGACTGACCGTCTGTGCTTCTACTTCAGCAATCAAGGCAGGTTAGGATTGGAGTCGCAATAGAGAGATTCTGAAGCGATTTATACCAGAGCAATGCACCGCAGATTTTGTAACGAACTATATGAGTCAGGGGCATACACAATTGTAAGTAAAAGCACGTCCGGAAAAAGATTCACCGTTGTACATGACAGCAATCTTGGAAGAGAGGACGCAGTCAAGCACAACGTCATTATCAACGACGGCGAAAAAGTTGATTGCAGCTGCGGCCTATACGAGCACGCTGGATTGCTGTGCAGACACAGCCTGAAGGTATGAGTTCAAAGATGTAAAATTTGGGTTATCATGCATAGAGCATGGTTCATAAAAATAAAACTTTTATGTCTGTAAGGTGGTGGTTGGCTATTTCACACTTGGGCTTATTTGCAGGTTCTCGTGCACCTAGACAGGCACAAGATACACGTTGGAAACATCATAAAGAGGTTGATGAGGACATGAGACCTATGCATACACCCATAGAGGCTAAAGATAAAGTGAGTTCGTTCCTTCATTTGCATAATGATTTTTGATACAATTCACTTAGTTCCACATGTGTATGTTTTTATTTGAATGTAGGTACGAACGTATCTCAAAGGGCAAACTCATCAAAGTTCAACGTTCGGTTCGTCGGCAGCCGGATAGGGCTTCAGTGGGAAGACCATAACTCATGCATCCGGAGTGCGATTGAGGTCAATCAGCACTTGTTGGAAAGATTATTTGATAATCTTTCTGGTCTTACCTCAATATCACATCGGGAAGGCATCCAATTCATCATGACATTCCGTCACTGTATCTGCCAAGGGCTACGTCATCATCATGGGCTTGTTATTCGCCATTGGGACTCTGACCCAAGTGAGAGCATGCCCCAAGAAGATGTGGAACACACCAAAGAAGCCCTTAGACGTCCTCCTCCATGGTCACCATCTTTGGATACCAGCAGGGACGTTCAAGCTAAGTTGGAGGCCCAATCCAAATCAAGTTCGAGGTCGTCTCGGGCTCCAGGAGCAGCATGCAATAAAACGGACACCCAGGTTGCATACGGACTCCGTTTTTGACGATCCACATATGGATGGAAAGATAATTTGATAAGAAAACCAATGAAAGTGGACCCACGTCAAAATTCCTTCGGGATCAACAGAAATCGTCAAAACAAGTTGACGTCCAGAATCTGTTAAAGCGCTACATCGTCATCTTTTGGGCCATTTGGGCCTTGTAATGTGTCGGGGCTGTGTATGGACATGTGTAGGGGTCCTTGGACGCCCCTTAGGCTATATAATGAGCAGCCGCCATCTACGTTAGGGTTTGGGGTTTTGCTTTAGATTAATCTGTCTTTGAACAGTCGTCGTTATCGGTTTGTGAAACCCCATTTTATGATCTTAATCATATATCTGCAGTTTGTCAAAATATTTGAGCTGCGTACTTTCGAGTTCTTGCTTGTGTTCTTCGATTCGCCGGCAGAGATTAGCCTTCTTGGCGAGGTCAACCGGTTGGTGACACGGTTAATAACAAGAGGAGACGTGGTGCTAAGATTGCAGGTTCGGGTCTTTGTGATCTGAAGCCGGATCGGTGTGTCGTGCTCCACCAAATCGTTGTTTATCTTGAACTGACGGAAGATCGGGAACCTAGTTCACATCAAGTGGTATCAGAGCTAAGGTATACCATCAAGTTCATGTTTATCCTAGATCAATTTTGTTTCCATTCATCCTATAAATTCAGAAAATTGGCCCTAAAAAAATATTTATTTCATCATTGTTTTCTCCCTATCCTATCACCCCTTGTGCCATTGCAATATTTATTTTAGTTTGCTTTCTTGAACGGTCGTCCCTCGTTGTGTCATTGTGTTCGTTGGTTTAGACGAGTCTAGGTCTGGTTTGTGTCGCCCATCAGTTTGATC
>CM041632.1:55859476-55882191 GCA_023333625.1 Bothriochloa decipiens
ACATCTCACCCTCTCGCACTCAGTCGACAGGTCCAACTCCCTCTCGGGGCCTGTCTCAGCGGCTCGCAGCCAGAAGGGTAACACCAGGGGGAGAAGTAGAAGGACTCCTCTCACTACTCCCGAGAAGCGTGGGTCTTAGGAAAAAGCCATACCTGTGGCTCGCAGACTATATATATAGATTCATAAACTCTGCAGAGCGTGTACTCTCGTAACCACAAGATCACTATCATCGGCGGTGCCCTGCCTAAGCTGATTCCGGCTGCTTTCTAACCGGTGCAATGCCACCCTACCACTCAGTACTGGGACATCCCGGATAGGTACCACCGGCACACTGAGACTGTGAGACATAGTACCGGGCCTCCGAGGTCACTATGTTGTCTAAGGAGGGTGTGGGTCTCCACGCCTGTACCTCCCGACACTATCTGCTAACCACCTAGTAGTAGTGGCACCGTCCTAGCTAGTCAGATATCCGTCTCCCGCCCATACAAGAGCGAGTGGTGAGCACGTAAGTCCCAAGGTTCCGGTCCTCAAGAGATATCAGGTCCTAGGGGGATCAGACAGGATTATCTTCTCTTTTGGGACTACAACAGTCCGTGCTACAACAACACCTTCTACCCGGGGCTTCGCTCCACGAAGGTTCTCACCCCCGGGATCTCCTTATGCCTCACAATGTGCCCGCCACAAGCACCTCACACGGGAATGCCCAGAACACATTCCCCGGCAAGACTCGCCCACATGGCTCGTCGTAGAATCCTGTCCGATCGACTCAACCCTCACCACACACCCAAGACGCACGCAGCACTCTCCCCGAGTAAAGTGGCACCACGTGCCTTAACCATATAACCATGCTCTCCACCACGCATCATCATCACACAGATATAAGCGTAGTAGAAGTAAGGCATCATAAGCAAGCGTCTAGCCTATCAGCAGGTGTGCAGGAGTATTGTTGCGATAAGGTAAAGGCTAATCAGGCAGTGCTATCATGCAACCTATCATCAGGTGATATTCATAATTAGAGCACTAGCAACTAGATATTATGCCATGCGTAATAGGATCTACGAGGTTGGGTGGGGTGTGGCACCTGCGAAGTCGTCCCCGAGCTCCTCCTCGTACTCGTAGTCGTCCTCCTCAAGCTGCTCCTCCTCTGAAACAAGACATAATAGCCGCGTTAGCGGCTTCTATAGAGTCAACACAAAGAAACAATAAAATTTAATAACTCCAAATGCACTCATACACAAGCCTATGACGTAGAGCTCATTTTTATAAAAATTTGAACACTTGGTTCATATTTTTCGGAGCTCGTATGAAGAAGTTATGAATTCCCGAAGTTTATTCTATTTTCTGAAAAAGAAAAAGGGCAGATTAACCTGGTGCTGACACGTGGCAGCTTCTGATTGGACCACGTGGCGTGCGGGAACAGTGCATCTGTAGCGGTGCTGACGTCAGCACTGACGCGGGGTCTGGTCACTGACAGGTGGGGCCAGGTCAACGGTCAACGTTGACCGATCAACGGTCAACGCCGACCGGGCCTCGACCGGGCCTCGGCGGGCCTGGGTAGGGCTGGATCTGGGCCGGGTTGGGCCTCCATCGGGCCGAGTCCATGATGCTCTGGCTCACGGACCCGGTTCACGGTGCACCGGAGACTAGGTGGCTAGGTGGCACTGCGCGGTTGGCTGGCTAGGTCCACGTGGTGGACCTAGTCCACACGGGCACGGGAAAGTTTCCCCATCTTCCTCACGCACGCGACGGGCATGGCCGGTTGGCCAGCGGCGAGCAGGCAAGCGGCGGTCGTGGGCGGTGCGAGCTCGGCGGGCGAGCGGCTAGGGCGGCGCAAGGGCACGGCAAAGGTGCTGGTGGGGTCACGGTGGCGCGCACGGGGCTCGGCTTGCCGGCGCACATACTCTGGCGGCGGCCGGCGGCGAGGTCGCGGCAGCAGGGCACCATGGCGCGCGAGATGCGTTATTAGCAAGCGCAAAGGCTTCGCAGGACCAGGACGTGCTCAGCGGTTGCTTCAGTTTGGAAAAAGTGGCTCACAGGTCGGTGGCAGGCAGCAAGGCATGGCGGCGGGCGGCGACGACGGCGAGGTCTAATTCACCGGCGAGACCTGGCATTGGCCTCCATCTTCCCCTCCATTCCTCGATTGGAGCAGCTAGGAGCTCCTGGACCTGCCTACCGTGGTGAGCGGAGGCTCGACGGAGGTGCGCGACGACGAGTGTCAAGGCGGCGCGCTGGCGGCCGGGGTGCCATGGCGACCAGGGCCGCAAAGGTGCGTAGCCCCACTGTGGTCGTTGCCAGGCCCCAAGAGGTTGCCCTAAAGGTGTTCTAGGACGACGCGGAGCTAGCGATCGAGCTAAAGGAGAGAAAGGGGAAGAGCAGACTGGGAACGCGGGCGATGCACTGGCGGCGACCATGGAAGTCGAGCTCACCGAGCTGTCCCGATGGCGATGGCGTAGCTCGCGGTTCGGCTCGGGGAAGGAGAAGCTGAGCTCGCGGTTCGCTTGGTGGAGTCGAGCAACGGCTTCAGGTCCTCCTCCGGCGGCACGGACGTCAGCAGCGCGCGCAGCTCCGGCTCCGGCGACGCTCTGCTCCCGGCGGCAGCTTCCCCCCGGCTCCTCCTCTCCTCACTTTACCCCTTCTCCTCAGCAGCAGCAAGCGAGAGGTGCGGCACGGTCAAGGCGACTGCGCGGCATGGGAAACCCTAGAGGCCAGACGCTCCTCCCTTTTATAGCGGCCGACGGCCATGGCGGATGGCGAGGATGGCAGATGCCAATCCTGCGGCTGGGCGCGACCGCGAGTTAGGGTTAGGGTTCGGGGAAAGGCGCGGCGCAGGTAGGTGAGGATGGACGGCATCCGAGGCGCGGTGGCGGGTCACGGGCGAGCAGCGGACGGTGGAGGGCGCCGTTTCTTCTTTTGGAACGACGGACGCGGCGCGCGGCGAACAGAAATGGTAAAAGGTGGAAGCTAACAGGTGGGCTCCGCTTGTCAGCGAGAGTGGCGGCGGGAGTGCGCGGTGATGCTGGCGGGCGTTTTGCCGATGGGCCGAGCTGGCCGGTGGGCCGCGCGTTTTGCCGATGGGCCGATCGGCGTGGCAGCGCGCGCGGGCGGGCGGCGAGCGGCGGCCTGGCTAGGCCACCTTGTGGGCCGCGGCGCGAACGAGCGAGCGAGCGGCGGGCCGAGGCGGCAGGTTGACGCGCGGGACAGGCCGGACGGCCGCGAGCGGGCAGGCAGGCCGGCGCGCGCGAGTGGGCTGGGCCTGCTGCTGGGCTGATCAGGCTTCTTTGGCCTTTTCCTTTTTTTTGTATTTTCAAAGCCTTTTCCATTTCTATTTCTTGCAAAGCAACTAATTTAGCCACAACCCTAGGTTAGTGAGGTTAGCGACCATGATGTATACACCATGGTGGGTCCACTCGGGTCTCTAGGTCATGATGGCTCCATTTCCGAAGTTAGCAGGCATATATATATACATGTGATAAAAGGTTATTCGATTTTATTAGTCATCACATAAAATCGAATAAGAGGCAAAACATTCTCTGATAATTAAATGCAATGCTCGGGCTAATGTCGGGTGTTATTTGTGCATCTATTGGCGGGTTTCCTACATGACATCCACCATACACTGGTAAACTTTAGAAAATTTTTTTGAAAGCCCGTATTTTCGGTGATCGGATTTCTAAGGTTGTTACAGTCCTACCCCCTTATGAGAATCTCGTCCTCGAGATTCAAGAGTGTAACTTACTCTTCAAAAAGGTAGGGGTAGAGCTTCCTCATTTCTGACTCCTTCTCCCAAGTTGCTTCCCGTTCTGTGTGATTGCTCCACTGAATCTTCAGATATGGCGTGCTAGAGTTTCTCGTTTCCTTGGTGGTTCTGTCCATAATGCGGACAGGGTGCTCTCTGTACTCCAAAGTGTCCTGAATATTGAGTGCCTCTGCGGGTATCGGATGCTCTGGCGGCTGCAAACACTTGCGCAGTTGCGACACATGAAACACTAGGTGTACTCCTGCCAGTTGTGGGGGCAACTCTATTCTGTAGGCAAGCTTGCCAATCCTTTCACTGATTCTGTACGGTCCCACATACCTTGGTGCTAGCTTTCCCTTTACATGGAACCTGATGGTCCCTTGAAGCGGGGAGACCTTGAGGTAGACATAGTCTCCTACCTCAAACTTGAGGTCTCTGCGTCTCTTGTCGGCATAACTCTTTTGACGGCTCTGGGCAATTTTTAGATTTTCTCGTACCTGGGTGACTCCTTCCTCAGCCTCCTTAATGGTGGCCAGGTTAAAGAATGATCTTTCACCCATTTCAGATCACATCAAGGGTGTTCTGCATGGTCTTCCATACATAGCTTCGAAGGGTGACATCTTGAGGCTAGCCTGGTGACTGTTGTTGTAGGAGAACTCTGCAAAGGGCAAGCTCTTCTCCCAATCAGTCCCACATTTCAGAACACAAGCTCGAATCATATCCTCAAGTATCTGGTTCACTCTTTCTGTCTGCCCATCTGTCTGAGGGTGGTATGCGGTACTGTAATCTAGCTTGCTGCCGATCGACTTGTTCAGAGCTTTCCAGAACTTGGATGTATACTGCGGCCCACGATCGGATATTATGCTCTTAGGGGCTCCATGCAGCTTGAGAATGTTTCCAACATACAGATCTGCTAGCTGGCTAACTCGGGCATCAGTCTTGATGGCTAGGAAGTGAGCTACCTTAGTGAAGCGATCGACTATCACCCATATGGCATCATGGCCTTTCGGGGTCCGAGGCAAACCCACAATGAAGTCCATAGAAATGCTATCCCACTTCCATTCAGGTATATCCAGTGGCTTTAACAGCCCTGCAGGTCTCTTATGCTCAGCCTTGACGCGTTTGCAAATGTCACATCTAGCAACATGCTCTGCAATGTCTGGTTTCATGTTCTTCCACCAGAACTTCTTCTTCAAATCAGCATACATTTTAGTACTGCCTGGGTGGATACAATACTTGGAATCATGACCTTCTGATAGGATTTCGTTGCGGATAGCTGGGTCGGCAGGCACACAAATTCTGTCCTTGTACCAGTAAGTGCCTAGCTCATCCTCACTGAACTCTGGGCACTTGCCTTGTGTCAGGAGCTCGTGTATCTCCCAAATTTGTGGGCAATGGCGTTGGGCTTCACGGATCCTATCCATGAGGGTGTAGTGCACGCGAAGCTCATTCAACAGGCCATGGGTATCACCTCCATCTGTAACTCATCAATGCCCTCTTGCAACTCCTTGGGCAAGGCGGTGGTGAACAAGGCATGACAATGACTTTTACGGCTAAGAGCATCAGCGACCACATTGGCCTTCCCAGGGTGATAGAGAATCTCCACGTCGTAGTCATTAAGCAGCTCGAGCCAATGACGCTGTCGCATGTTCAGATTTTCCTGGGTGAAAAAGTATTTCAAGCTCTTGTGATCGGTGTAGATCTCGCTCTTGTTCCCTATCAGGTAGTGCCTCCAAATCTTCAAGGCATGGATTACGGCTGCAAGCTCGAGATCATGGGTGGGGTAACGCTGTTCATGCTCCTTAAGCTGGCGGGAAGCATAGGCAATGACTTTCCCATTCTGCATTAGAACACAACCAAGCCCGAGGCGAGATGCATCGCAATAGACCACAAAGTCCTGGTGGATATCGGGCAAGGCTAGAACAGGCGTTGTGGTGAGCTTCTCCTTCAGGGTCTGGAAACTTTGTTCGTATTGGGGCGTCCATTCAAACTCTTTGGTCTTCTTCAGGAGATTGGTCATGGGGCGAGCTATCTTGGAAAAGTTCTCGATGAATCGGCGATAGTAACCAGCCAATCCCAAGAAACTTCTCACATCAGTCACATTCCATGGCTGCTCTCATTCCTTCACTATCTCAATCTTGGATGGATCGACAGCCACTCCATCAGCGTTGAGCACATGACCTAGGAAAGCGACCTCCTCAAGCCAGAACTCACACTTGTTGAACTTGGCATAGAGCTGATGTTTTCTCAGTTTCTCTAGCACCATCTTCAGATGCTGCTCATGCGCTTCGGCGGTGGCAGAGTAGACAAGAATGTCATCAATGAAGACCACCATGAACTTATCCAGCTCCTGCATGAACACTTTATTCATCATGTTCATAATATAAGCCGGCGCGTTCGTAAGACCGAAGGACACGACGGTGTACTCATACTGCCCATATCTGGTGACAAATGCTATCTTAGGAATGTCTTCCTCTCTGATCTTCATCTGATGGTAGCCTGATCTGAGGTCGATCTTGGAGAAGTACTTGGCATTGCGAAGCTGATCAAGGAGGTCATCTATCCTCGGCAAAGGGTACTTGTTCTTTATAGTTACGGCATTCAGGTTTCGGTAGTCAACGCACATCCTCTGCATTCCATCCTTCTTCTTAACAAACAGCACAGGAGATCCCCAGGGCGAGGCACTGGGCCTAATGAACCCTTTCTCAGATAGCTCCCCAAGCTGTTTCTTGAGCTCCTTAAGCTCGTCAACTGCCATACGGTAGGGTCGCTTGGAAATCGGACTCATACCAGGCATTAGGTTGATCACGAACTCAACATCTCTGTCCGGTGGCATTCCTGGTAGCTCTTCCAGAAAGACATTCGGGTACTCACAAACTACGGGCACTTTCTCAAGTGACTTCTCTTCCAGGGCACACAACATGGATATATCTGTCCCTTTGTTTGGCTCACATCTGACCTGACGGCCACTTGGATGGGTTATATCCACAAATCTAGGTGAGCAAGATATCACTCCTTTGTTCTGGGTTAGCCAATCCATCCCTAGAATGACGTCTAGGCCTTCGAAGGGTAGTAAGGTAAGATCAGCAAGAAAGGTAAGACCCTCGATGGTGATACTCACTCCCTTACATATTTTGGTATAACAAATGTTGCCCAGAGGATCCTCTCATCAACCTCCATCAGGTAGCGATGGTCACGGCGTCCCTTCTGCTCCAACTCAGCAATGTACATTTCCTGGCACTGCATGTACATCATAGAGGCGCGATGGCAGGGGTTGCGGTCGACTCTGGTATTCTGCTCGATGTAGATGACCTCTCCCCAAGTACCCTGCTGATCATCGAGGGCACGAGGAAGCAGAAGAAAGCGACTTCCCTTCAGATAGTTAGCCCTGTTGCGCAGCACAGTACGGAGTGCCTGGCGCGAAACAGTCTGAACACACATGCCGGTGTCATTGTCGAAGGCGAAGTCGGTGAAGGCGGTAACTTCAGGCAGGTTCATGCTTGCAGGCACATTGATGTGGACTGCCTTGTAGTCCTTGATGCCTCCTCCAAGGGTGGGCTTGCCGCGGCAAAGATACTCGACGTTCTCCACGGGAACACCCAGCTCGGTGAGAACCTCGTGAAGCATGTGAGCATAGCCTCCATGCTCCGTTTCGTCGAGTCTGAACTCAACGATATCCATTGGCGGTAATGGACCAAGCGGCAAGTTAGGGTCCATCTGCAGGTGACACGAGAAAGAAGTTAGAAAAGTTGTAGAGAGAGGTAAGCCATGCATAAAAGCGTATGCAGTGGTCGGTGTATAACTAAGAGATTTTAAGATTTTCCTAATTCTATCGTCCAATCCTATGGGTCTCATCCTAGGGTCAAGCATGGCTCTGGTACCAACTGAAACATCCTCAATTTTCTACGAAGGGAAAATACACAGAATTGCGAATAATCCAATAGTTTGAAGCTCAAACCATCATATCATCCAGCGTTAGTTGATACAGTAATCCATACTTTAAACAAAAGAATACATTTAGAAGGGATTACATAAATAGTTCATCGCCACACTGGCGGGATCATCAGAGTAGCTGCAGCGTCTGGATCAGCTGCGGAAGGCGGAAGTACATAAATCTCCAAAAGAAGCCTGAGCGTAGGAACGAGACGTCTACTCCTCCTCATCGTCATAGTCGTAGTCGGGCTCACCTGCCAAATAATTTTCAGTACGGTTTGTACTGGCCACATCTCCCACCCTATGCTTTGCTTTCGCTATGTAGTATTTGGTGGGATGCAAAGGATATAATCAAATTGACCTAATATGTGGCTGTAGTTTCCTACGCAAACAATGACCAATATTATATAATAATTCATCAAATTTTAATCCATCTCATCCACACATCCAAACCCATTCCATCTCCATCACACACATCTCACCCTCTCGCACTCAGTCGACAGGTCCAACTCCCTCTCGGGGCCTGTCTCAGCGGCTCGCAGCCAGAAGGGTAACACCAGGGGGAGAAGTAGAAGGACTCCTCTCACTACTCCCGAGAAGCGTGGGTCTTAGGAAAAAGCCATACCTGTGGCTCGCAGACTATATATATAGATTCATAAACTCTGCAGAGCGTGTACTCTCGTAACCACAAGATCACTATCATCGGCGGTGCCCTGCCTAAGCTGATTCCGGCTGCTTTCTAACCGGTGCAATGCCACCCTACCACTCAGTACTGGGACATCCCGGATAGGTACCACCGGCACACTGAGACTGTGAGACATAGTACCGGGCCTCCGAGGTCACTATGTTGTCTAAGGAGGGTGTGGGTCTCCACGCCTGTACCTCCCGACACTATCTGCTAACCACCTAGTAGTAGTGGCACCGTCCTAGCTAGTCAGATATCCGTCTCCCGCCCATACAAGAGCGAGTGGTGAGCACGTAAGTCCCAAGGTTCCGGTCCTCAAGAGATATCAGGTCCTAGGGGGATCAGACAGGATTATCTTCTCTTTTGGGACTACAACAGTCCGTGCTACAACAGCACCTTCTACCCGGGGCTTCGCTCCACGAAGGTTCTCACCCCCGGGATCTCCTTATGCCTCACAATGTGCCCGCCACAAGCACCTCACACGGGAATGCCCAGAACACATTCCCCGGCAAGACTCGCCCACATGGCTCATCGTAGAATCCTGTCCGATCGACTCAACCCTCACCACACACCCAAGACGCACGCAGCACTCTCCCCGAGTAAAGTGGCACCACGTGCCTTAACCATATAACCATGCTCTCCACCACGCATCATCATCACACAGATATAAGCGTAGTAGAAGTAAGGCATCATAAGCAAGCGTCTAGCCTATCAGCAGGTGTGCAGGAGTATGGTTGCGACAAGGTAAAGGCTAATCAGGCAGTGCTATCATGCAACCTATCATCAGGTGATATTCATAATTAGAGCACTAGCAACTAGATATTATGCCATGCGTAATAGGATCTACGAGGTTGGGTGGGGTGTGGCACCTGCGAAGTCGTCCCCGAGCTCCTCCTCGTACTCGTAGTCGTCCTCCTCAAGCTGCTCCTCCTCTAAAACGAGACATAATAGCCGCGTTAGCGGCTTCTATAGAGTCAACACAAAGAAACAATAAAATTCAATAACTCCAAATGCACTCATACACAAGCCTATGACGTAGAGCTCATTTTTATAAAAATTTGGACACTTGGTTCATATTTTTCGGAGCTCGTATGAAGAAGTTATGAATTTCTGAAGTTTATTCTATTTTCTGAAAAAGAAAAAGGGCAGATTAACCTAGTGCTGACACGTGGCAGCTTCTGATTGGACCACGTGGCGTGCGGGAACAGTGCATCTGTAGGGGTGCTGGCGTCAGCACTGACGCGGGGTCTGGTCACTGACAGGTGGGGCCAGGTCAACAGTCAACGTTGACCGGTCAACGGTCAACGCCGACCGGGCCTCGGCGGGCCTGGGTAGGGCTGGATCTGGGCCGGGTTGGGCCTCCATCAGGCCGAGTCCACGATGCTCTGGCTCACGGACCCGGTTCACAGTGCACCGGAGACTGGGTGGCTAGGTGGCACTGCGCGGTTGGCTGGCTAGGTCCACGTGGTTGACCTGGTCCACACGGGCACGGGAAAGTTTCCCCATCTTCCTCACGCACGCGACGGGCATGGCCGGTCGGCCAGCGGCGAGCAGGCAAGCGGCGGCCGCGGGCGGTGCGAGCTCGGCGGGCGAGCGGCTAGGGCGGCGCAAGGGCACGGCAAAGGTGCTGGTGGGGTCGCGGTGGCGCGCACGGGGCTCGGCTCACCGGCGCACGTACTCTGGCGGTGGCCGGCGGCGAGGTCACGGCAGCAGGGCACCATGGCGCGTGAGACGCGTTATTAGCAAGCGCAAAGGCTTCGCAGGACCAGGACGTGCTCAGCGGTTGCTTCAGTTTGGAAAAAGTGGCTCACAGGCCGGTGGCAGGCAGCAAGGCATGGCGGCGGGCGGCGACGACGGCGAGGTCTAATTCGCCGGCGAGACCTGGCATTGGCCTCCATCTTCCCCTCCATTCCTCGATTGGAGCAGCTAGGAGCTCCTGGACCTGCCTACCGTGGTGAGTGGAGGCTCGGCGGAGCGTGCGCGACGACGAGCGTCAAGGCGGCACGCTGGCAGCCGGGGTGCCATGGCGACCAGGGCCGCAAAGGTGCGTAGCCCCACTGTGGTCGTTGCCAGGCCCCAAGAGGTTTCCCTAAAGGTGTTCTAGGACGACGCGGAGCTAGCGATCGAGCTAAAGGAGAGAAAGGGGAAGAGCAGAGTGGGAACGCGGGCGATGCACTGGTGGCGACCATGGAAGTCGAGCTCACCGAGCTGTCCCGATAGCGGTGGCATAGCTCACGGTTCGGCTCAGGGAAGGAGAAGCTGAGCTCGCGGTTCGCTTGGTGGAGTCGAGCAACGGCTTCGGGTCCTCCTCCGGCGGCACGGACGTCAGCAGCGCGCGCAGCTCCGGCTCCGGCGACGCTCTGCTCCCGGCGGTAGCTTCCCCCCGGCTCCTCCTCTCCTCACTTTACCCCTTCTCCTCAGCAGCAGCAAGCGAGAGGTGCGGCACGGTCAAGGCGACTACGCGGCATGGAAAACCCTAGAGGCCGGACGCTCCTCCCTTTTATAGCGGCCGGCGGCCATGGCAGATGGCGAGGATGGCAGATGCCAATCCTGCGGCTGGGCGCGACCGCGAGTTAGGGTTAGGGTTCGGGGAAAGGCGCGGCGCGGGGCAGGTGAGGATGGACGGCATCCGAGGCGCGGTGGCGGGTCACGGGCGTGCAGCGGACGGCGGAGGGCGCCGTTTCTTCTTTTGGAACGACGGACGCGACGCGCGGCGAACAGAAATGGTAAAAGGTGGAAGCTGACAGGTGGGCTCCGCTTGTCAGCGAGAGTGGCGGCGGGAGCGCGCGCTGACGCTGGCGGGCGTTTTGCCGATGGGCCGAGCTGGCCGGTGGGCCACGCGTTTTGCCGATGGGCCGATCGGCGTGGCAGCGCGCGCGAGCGGGCGGCGAGCTGCGGCCTGGCTGGGCCGCCTTGTGGGCCGCGGCGCGAACGCGCGAGCGAGCGGCGGGCCGAGGCGGCAGGCTGACGCGCGGGACAGGCCGGACGGCCGCGAGCGGGCAGGCAGGCCGGCGCGCGCGAGCGGTCTGGGCCTGCTGCTGGGCTGATCAGGCTTCTTTGGCCTTTTCCTTTTTCTTTCTATTTTCAAAGCCTTTTCCATTTCTATTTCTTGCAAAGCAACTAATTTAGCCACAACCCTAGGTTAGTGAGGTTAGTGACCATGATGTATACACCATGATGGGTCCACTAGGGTCTCTAGGTCATGATGGCTCCATTTTCGGAGTTAGCAGGCATATATATACATGTGATAAAAGGTTATTCGATTTTATTAGTCATCACATAAAATCGAATAAGAGGCAAAACATTCTCTAGTAATTAAATGCAATGCTCGGGCTAACGTCGGGTGCTATTTGTGCATCTATTGGCGAGTTTTCTACATGACATCCAACATACACTGGTAAACTTTAGAAAAAAATTTTGAAAGCCCGTATTTTCGGTGACCGGATTTCTAGGGTTGTTACATATACTACATAATTAGTGTTATTAGAAAGATCTTTAAATTTAGTTTTTTAACAAATTTATTTAAAGATATAAATGTTACATATATTTTTTATAAATCAAGTAAAATTTATGACGCGTAAATCAACGATAACAATTAGGGAGTAGACCGTAGGGCAGTGTACGCTAAAGCTAGGTACTCCGTACGTGGATCCTATCCTATCACACTGTGGGACTCTTATTATGAGCAACCAAACCATTAACCCCAGCTAGCTAGATCTGAAGCAAGCACTAAATTAAATGGCTAGCTGGCTGCCAAAGTTGGGTGAGAATTGAAACGAAACTGATCGAGAGCTTCATACCTGGCTCACCAATCAGGAACATACACCACCCTGGATAGGATAGCTAATAAGGCACATCCGAGGATAACGCTCTGGGTTAGAACATTCAGACACGGGCATGACACCATCTGCATTGGCATCACTGTTGAGACCTATATTCACACGTACAGTATGTAGCAATTATTATAGAGCGGTGCACTAATCCCTTGTTGTCGACTGTGAGCATCAGCCGAACGGTGCAGACTTTGTCCAGTAGCGATAAATAAATAAAAAAGATAAATGAATGAATGAAGTTTTGGGTGAAGAATTAATAATCGAAGTTATTATACCTGCCCACGCTGCCAAAATGGAAAAGTATTTGTTATAGAATGAAGATCAGAAGATAAGATTCCGAGCTGTCTGTCAGTGCTCAGTGGGTATCAATCAAGCTAGTCTACTCACTTGCAAGAAACTCTGGTCGAAGGTTAACGCAAAAATGCTTGGGCTTTATTTGGATCAAATAGAACGCCGCCTAAGCTGAGGTGACCTGTCGAATCGAGCTTCATAAAGCACTGAAACCGGGGCGTGCATTTAGTGTGTGTCAGCAAGATTAGGTCAGTCTCAGCCTTGTGGGCCAACAGCACAGGAGTGACTTGACTACAGTACGTCAGTACTTGAGTGTTTCTGAACCAAGCTCTGCATTCAGTCTTTTGCAGCCAGATCTTTGGAGGGTTTTTTTTTTGACAAAGAGAACATAGTAATAGATTAGCAGCAGCTTGCTGCAAGATAGTTGCAATGTTTAGGGATTACACTTCTTATGGCCTCAAATGAGGGACATTCAGAGCCATGAGCTCAATTGGTACAGGTAGTAGTTCCTGCATCGAGAGATTGCTCATCTTTCCTGAACGCATTTGACGCAAGCTTATGGGCAATGCTGTTCTCTCGCCTAGCAATTTTATGCATCATCCTTCCTGAACGCATTTGACGCAAGCTTGTGGGCAATGCTGTTCTCTCGCCTAGCAATTTTATGCACAGAGGCATTAGAATTCCTGGTATTGTTGATGAACGCTTGGGTGAAGGCAGGGGGTGTCATGACCCAGGAGTAGGCGCCAATAGAGGAGAAGACGCTTCCATTGAGACAAGGCGTATTTTAGTATATGTCATCATTCTGTCTGTATGACATGTGGGCCTGGCTTGTCAGCATGCTTGTACCCTTTTATTCCCCGAACTCGTGTCTGTAAGGATTATCGAACAAGTAAATAGAGAAATAGAACTCGCGAGGAATCATTCCTCTGCGATTCCGGCGATCCCTGTGTGCTCACGTCGATCGGCGTCTCGCCGGCGGCCAGGGGTGTTACAGGGGAGAGTCATGATTATCTCCTTGCAGAAAGGTGGCGAGAACCTGATTGTCAGTGAAGAAACTGATGTGATGCAAACCCAGATTGGCACCTATAGATGACGCTGTGGAGAGTGCCATAGCTTCAGCCATCAGAACCGACTTGCAATTATGAACCACAATGCAATCTGTATGTCGAGACTGGCAGCTGGATCCAGGAAATGAATTCCTAGGCCTGCTTTTTTTGCTTCAAACGTTTCTGTGTCAGGTGAGATGGAGGCATCCGTGAAGCAGCATGTGCCGATGGGTGAAATTTGAAGACGGGTCAGACAGTGTCTGCCCTCCTCGCCTATCACTCCCTGGTCATGTTGTTTTTCACATTCACAGCTTGCTCTGTTTTCATGACTACCGTGCATCAAAGACTAACCCGGGTAGCAAACAAGTATTCGCATTAAGCATTTTGCATTCCACGCGGCATGAACAACCTCGGAACGCGCGAGTGACTAGTGCAAAGTCCAAATGAAGAATTCACAACATGCCACCTCACAGTTGTGGCCCATTATCAAGGGAATGTTACAGTAGTGCAGTACCAAGTGCTTCCCTTGGTAGCAGGAACAAACTGGCAGAGCAACTTAATCAGAACGTACCATGTCCTCCAAAAGGATGACGGAAGATTTCTATCTCAAGATCTTCAGATATCTGTATCTCTAGATCTTTACATTCAATCATGTTAACCTCAACCCAGTCAAAACAAATATAAAGCCTTTCTTTTTAAAAAAGGCATGGAACTTTTTTTTTTTTTTTTTTTTTTTTTTGCGAAACAAGGCATGGAACAATTATTGTGGCTGGTGTAACAAGCTGTACAGCAGCAGCAGCAGCAGCTCAATCTACACAACTCAAGTAGTACGCGCCAAAAGGCAATCCTTCTGGAGTCTGGACTGACATCAAAATCTCCCTCGTGACACTACTTATATGGTTGCCAATGCAAGCTAGTCTGTCCATAGTCCGTCCAAAGATTTTGGAGATGAATCATGAAAGGTGCAGGACACTGCAGATGAGTACATTCCTGAGAAACGAGGCCACAAATGCACATGCTCTCGAACACAACAGTTTATACATGACATGCCGTTCAGACAAACGCATCAAGCGGCTACAAACTACATACTACAACACTCACAAACGAAAGAAAATGAACAACAACAACACAAGGTGCTACTAGTTGGGCTGCCACGTCTTCATTCACCATGGGTTCTCCGGTGACTGGGCCGCCTCAGTTTCTCCCAACTTGACACCAGCAGGTTTAGGATGTAGTAGTAGAGAGTCATGGCACAGGTCATCACGAAGTTCCAGCAAGAGGAAGGCCAGTACCATGGATACAGCAGCCGGAAGAACAGGCTGATCACATGCCTTGGGTAACGGCCGATCTGTAGCCAACCAACAAGCCCATTACCAACCAGGAGAGGCATCATATTATCCTTCTACCAAATCATAGTAGTGATTGAATAAATGAAGTATGTGGACCAATTCTAAGACATTTTATTGGCAACAATGCAGAGGTAACAACATAGAGAAAGCAAAGCCATGGTTGGTTGATTGCAAGAGAACTCTGCCTATTAATCTATGGCATTCCCCTTAATCACCAGGGTCTGTTTGGTATCACAAAAACAGAGGATATCATCAAGACATCTACTTCAGCATCTTTTGCTACATATGCATCCACTGGGAAAAAAAATAGGTATCACCAACATAAATGTATCAAATAAAACCATATTTACGTTCAAAGCAAATTGCAGAGGAACCCATTGTACTGTGAATTTTCTACTCTATTAATATATGCGCAGCAAATTTCATGCTGGTGCATTTAAAAAAAAAATAGTACTGTGAATTCATAACTGTACTAAGATTGAGGAAAATGTGGTACTCACAGGGAACAGCAAATCCAATGTATTCCAGGCTGCATGCCGCACGGCTCGTGTTGGGTACGTAGGGCCACCAGGAGAAGTGAAGCTGTAGAGGCAGGCCTTTAATCTGGTGCTTGTACTCAACCTCAGTTCAAACCCTGCGTGAATTAAGTCATTGCTTAAATAAAATTGACCTTGCAGCAGATGAATGGAATCATAACACTAGTGCGTGCCTGACTCCTTTGGAAATATATCCAGGGTAGTTAGTACCTTGAAGTATGCTCATGCGGGAGAGGTAGTGCAGTAGTACTGGCTCAATTTTTAGCTTTTGAAGCTGCAGTGAAGAACAAAGCAGTTAGTTTTAGCTGATGATGATACATCTCGTCATCAGATGAACAGAATAGCACATCTGTTTCACAAAGAGACCAACCTGATCAGTGAGTTCAATTACAAAGTAATCTGCTGGTCCACCAATCAAGAAGGAATTTGGAAAAGTGGGGAAATGCTCTAGGAAACTAGAAAGCAAGTGATCTGCATATCCAACGTTGGCAACACTTTAGTAGTACATACTAAGCACTCAGCCTTAAGAAGATACAAAAAGGGCACCTACCTTGATCATAGAATAACATGAATCTGGAGAGTAGAAGGAAAAGGTCTCTACCAGCCTATGGAGTAATGATAAAAATTGTTAGGAGAAAACAAATAGTTTAGCCTTGGAGATTGTTAGGAGAAGAATAACAGTAGCACTCAATGAAGAGAGAATAACCTGTAATGATATTTTAGTAAGTCGGTCAGGGACTAGAGCAACGTCCTCAAGGAGATACTGTTCAATAATAAACGAAGAATATGTGAGTTGTGTAAATACACATGGAGAGTGGCAGTAATTTCGAAATGAGATAAATCATGAGGAATCAAGCCAAAGCTTACACGATACAAAGAGAGAAAGTGTCTTGTATTTGTTTGTATGTCAATCCTACAAAAAAATATTATTCAGACAGTGACAGTTTCAAGTAGAACCATGATATGTTCTCAACTATTAGCAGAAAACAGTTGAGGTTAAAAAACCATTAATAATAAATAATGATGGCTTTTTATATTTGCAATCATACCAAAATAAATTTGTAGCACCTTGAACAAGAGCAGAGCTATATCGTAGCGATATTTCCTTTTCACCAAGAGGGGCTTCAAACAGCTGCGTAACAAAATTGTAATTATGATTAGTAAAAAAAGGTTAAATATGGATGTACCTATAATTGGGAGAACCATATCTTGTCAAGGAATAATCAATGGGAAATAGATTGCATTTTATTCCATCCTGAAAATAACTTTTCTGATAGATGATTGGTGTTACATGTCAACCTAAACTGCATGTTTTCTTCACTGATATATGATTACTTTTCTGCTAATAATGTAATTGGGCCAAAACACGGCATACCCATTTGTGAAAAAGAAGTGCAAATATGTTGGACGCGAAGGACTGGCTCCAAAGTTGCACTATCAACTCAAGTATACGCCTGCCACTTTCAGGCACTCTAACAAAATGATTAGCAAGAATCTCATAGAAGCATAGCCAACCATCTTCCCGTTCATCTACTGGAGCAATGCCATCATCATTCTCACTCATAATCGCATCTGTTCAAGTATAATGCAGATCATTATTCTAGGATTCAAGGAACTGCACATTAGTATGTGCTTCAGGGTCAAAAAAAAATCAGCAGTAAATGTAGACCAAATAATCTTAAAAGGATTTATTTATCTTAAGAGGAAGTTGTGACTTAAAGAGATTATACAGCAACAGAATATTGTACGCTGTTGATTCAAGGAAATCCAACATGCAACAAATGTGGTACTATTGTAGTATCGTTCCAAGTGAGAAATTGGCTAAATTTCATTTAATTGCCCTGCTTCTGCTCATCCTATGTGATAATGTGAATGTGCCAACCGAATGTATTGTCTGATGAACCATGGAGCACACAATCTGAGCTCAAGCACACAATCTGAGCTTAATCCTAGTAATTAGTATCACATCGATAAGGATGTGTCACTTTCTGAAGGAGAAATAGTGCATGTTATTCCAGTTCAAAGCAGCCAATATGAGAGCAGCAGACAGATGCAAAGAAGTAGCTATTCCGTAAAAAGATACATTTTGTCATGAAATGAATCAATAGTCTAGTGTAGCTATCTCAATATAACAATTTGGAAATGGCATGTTCACAACATCTGTTCTATTATTTCCTTTTTGACTACCATAGCATCATAGTTGCGTTCAGTCAAAAGAGCTCTTGTGCCTGGAGTTGCTCTTTTCTTTCTTCTGTTTGTCTTGTACTTATGTATTTGCGGTTGCGCCACCATTCGCACTTATGCTGGGGTGTGTTGTTTTTCCATATTTCTGGGTCGGCCACATTCTTGCCTCTGTGCTGGGGCTGTTGTACTGGTTTTAGTTCGGTTTTCCAAAGTTAATCAGACAAAAGGGTTTCACCTCGTTCCCTAAAAACGAGGTTGCTGTTTTGCCTCGTTTTAAAGAGGCGAGGCTATTGATTTCATATCAATATATATTCAGGTGGGGATTGTCTCCCTGATAGTTCAAAAAAATACCATCAGTTGCAAGCCCATACAACTTCTGCTGTAGCAAAGCTTTTACTAACTTTGCTGCATTGCACAGCAACTTGCAGAGTACTTTGAAGCAATATTATCAATAGCAAGCATGAAGCATGTAATATATGGAAAAAGGAAAGACCGAGGAAATTAGCAGCCAAAACTATGCAAAGATATGGCACCTCGAGCACGATCATCCACCTTCAATGCGATATCAGCAAACAGTTGCTGAAGTATCTGAAGACGCTGGGAGTTGGAGACCCGAGCCTGCATGTAAGATAGTCAACCACGTGACATTATGATCTTTTTGCTAATTGTTATTATCAAGGAAACTTTATTGAAAACAAGATTATTACATCTAGTAGGTGATACAATTATTCGAAATAACTTCCAACCTCTGCATATCTAGATGCACACAGCCCTCAAAGTTTCAGATGGTGACATTATGATCTCAACCGCTCAACAACGGAATATAGAAAGTATATATATCTTACGGATGTGACGCCTATCAGTGAAACTACTCTTGTTGCCTAAACCGTTTCAGATAATATAATATAATATAATATAATATAATATTGGCCTTTTTTTACATCAGAACCAACATATATGCAGCGAAAAAGGGGTATGACAGTAACAGGAGCAGGCAAACAGGTGAGAATGTCCATTATCCTCCCGTCTGCCGTGGCCACCGCCGCCCACAACGGCGGAGCAGCCTCACCGCGGTGTACCCAGACGAGACCACCACACCCCCCCCCCCCCCCCCCCCCTTCTCCTCTGAATTCCTCGCGAAGCGGACGTGAGCGCATGCGCGCGCAAGAGAGAGATTGAGCCTCGGATTAAGCGCGATGGACACGAATTGACGGAATATTCAGCAAGCCTACGACTCGAGCACCGGCGCCGGAACAACGGGCGCTGCGAAATCAGAGCAGCGAGCGCGCCGAGCCAGCGCACGCGGGGGGAGGCGGTGTGGGGTTACCTTCTGCAGCTTACGCTCGATCTCGAGGGAGAGCGCCTCGAGGCGGTCGGAGGAGCCCCGGCGCCCCATGTCCGCGCGCACGCCGCAGGTGATCGGCCGGCGCCGCGGGCGGTTCGCCGTTCGGCGGTAGCGCTCCTGCAAATTAAGAGAAGCGGTGGAAACGCTCCTCTCCCCTCTCCTCTTTCTCTCTCTTCCGTGTTTGATGGATGGATATGGATATGGATATGGATAGGGACGTGGAGGCCCGGATCTGCCGCCGCCGCTGCCACGCTCGCCGACACGTGCCGCCCGTCGGACCTGCGACACCCCCGGTTGCTTTCGCCTCGCTGTCGCCCTGTCCGGTTGCCGACGAGCCGCCCAAGCATCCCGAGTCCAGCAAGCTAGCCTCCCACCGCGCGTTCGTGAGAAAGAAGACTAGCCCGCTCGCCGCCGCGCCTCTGCATTTTGGACTGCCCATGAATCCGTAAGGCCCAGAGCCAGCGGCCTGTGCTGCTGATGGGTCAGGCTGATTCGTGTGGCGGGCTTCATTGATTGGCCCATTTAAAATTATCCTTTTTTTAATAAAAAACACTTTCAAAATCAGAACAAGAGCAGAAGAACAAAACACTTTCTCTTTGGGAGGCAAGTGCAGGGAAGATGGATGAAAGTTTGAGTCAAGTCGATCGAGCTTGAGAAAAATCATCAAAAGTTTTATTCAGAAACGCAGTTTGATGAATTCCCAAGCAATTCGATGGATTCCCATCTGTGTATATAAATAAATAAACCCAAGAAACTAAAATATGTCCTCTTTCTCTATTCTCCTTGTGAATGGACACCAACAATTCACGATGTCTACTACTGTATGACTGTATCTATGTATGTACATGGAGGAGGAGATGTGAGATCCATGCATGTAAGGTGTCAAGGAGATGAGATCCATCATCCATGCAAGGAACAATGGAAGGTACAGCTAGCCTCCGCACACCAGCCTCCATCACAATCCCGCAGGGCTGCCGCCCTTCCTGGGGTCGCTCACGGCGGTGAGCGTCCCGCGGAAGACGCCGTGGCCTGGCGAGGCCGGCGGCTCCGCCGTCAGCTCGTGCACGATGAACTGGCACACGGCGCCCGAGGTCGTGCTCATCAGCCAGTGGCCCCTCTCCTCCAGGAACGCCCTCGCCGCGCCGCTCAGCGCGATCACCTCGCCGCTGTCGGGCGCCGTCAGGTTCTCGTACGTCACCACGTTCGGGATCAGCTGCAGGAAAAAAGGAACAACACGTTGCTCAGACCAGGAGTCAGGAAGAACGCACGACTGCACTGCTTGTGACTCGTCGGAGCAGTAGGGAACAGTGCAAGAACCTTGTGGTACACCCTGGGCTGCTGCACGGCGGCCAGAGGGTCCATGCCGACGACGAAGTGGTTCAGGAACACCTGGGTCACCGTGGCGATGATGTTCGTGCCCCCGCTGCCTCCCAGGACGCCGGCGAGCTGCCCGTTCTGCAGACAGGTCGATCCACAGCTTCCATTTCAGTATGATGAAGCGAGACGTGCTCGTGCCGTACTCAGAACATGCGACGCAAGGCAGACGGCGGCACGCACGCGAATTGTACCTTGAGTATGATCAGCGGTGTCATGGAGGACAGAGGCCGTTTCCCGGGCGCTATGAAGTTGGCCGGCGCGGGCGGGAGGTGGTCCGGTGTAAGCTTGGCGGGGACGGAGAAGTCGTCCATCTCGTTGTTCAGCACGATGCCCGTCGACGGCGACAGCACCTTGGCGCCGAAGTAGTAGTTCACGGTCGTCGTCATCGCCACCGCGTTCCGGTCGCCGTCCACCACGCACAGGTGGCTGGTACCGTGGTCGTCGAGCTGCCTCCATCTGATGCCATTGCCGCAAACCACGTCAGAGTTCATTGATTAATATCTCTGATAGATGGCCGTTGCGACTGAGACAAGCGATGCACTATGGCATACTTGGGGAAGTAGTAGCCGGGAGGGAACGTCGTGTTGTCGACGATCCTTCGCCGGACTTTGTCGGCGAATGGCGTCGACAGCATCGCGGCGACGTCGCCGGTCACGTTCACGAAGTCGGGGTCGCCGAGGTCCATCCGGATGGCTAGCATGTGCTTGATGGATTCGATGATCCGGTGGATGCCAAGGAAGCCCTTCAAGAACTCGAGCGATTTGTACCCTCGCAAGATGTTCAGAATCTGCATCGATCATACGAAAAAAACCAAGGAAAAAACAATTAAACGCACGTCGCTTATCGCATTTTGATCGATCGAATCCTTGCAGGACAGCAGGAGCAAGCACTGACCAGCGTCATCCCGACGGTGCCGCTGGACGGCGGCGGCATGCCGAGGAAGGTGTACCCCATGGCGTCGGCGCGCATGGCTTGGCTCACCTCCACCTTATACCCTGTAAGGTCGTCGACCGTCAGGATGCCGCCGGCCGCCCTGACGTCGCGGACAAGGTCCTCCCCGACGGCGCCGCCGCCGTAGAGCGCCGCGGCGCCCTCCTCCGCCACGCACTCCAGGGTGGCCGCCAGCGCCGGGTTGCGGCACGTCTCCCCGGCAGCCAGCACCTTCCCCGCCGGAGCGAACACGGCGCGCAGGCCGGGGTCCGCGAGCACGGCGTCCTCGCTGTCCTTGAGCGCGCGGGCCACGTACGCGACGATCTCGTAGCCGTCCCGGGCCAGGCGGATCGCCGGCGCCACGAGGTCTCGCCACGGCAGCCGCCCGTACCGCGTCCACGCGGCGTGGAGGCCCGCCAGCTCGCCCGGGACGCCCATGGCCAGCGCGCCCCTGTACTTTGTCGTCGGGTCCGCCGCGTACATGTCCTGGTGTTTGCACAAAGGCAAAATTGCAGCAAGAACACGCGGTTTTACTTTGTTCATTTCAAAATTTTCTTTTTGGCGGGGAAACATTCTGTACACATTTCCAGTTTGCTGGAAGTTACTAAAGGCGGTAATTACTGTTTTCCCTTTGAACGTTAAGTTATATTTAAACTGTATGTAATTAAAGAACCAAAATTCATCTGGATCCAAATTTAAAACGGAGAGCTTGTTCTTAAGTGCAACAGCAAAATAGCATTCCGGAATGTTCAGAAATGGATGTGATTGATGGTTGGTGATTGCAGCTAGTCTGAAGGCCGTCCGACAATACGATGGCAGACAACCAACTGATCAAGACGGGTTAGCTGCCGTTTCTGATCTCTGAAATCCTTGATGCAGATTACACAGGGCACAGCCAATAATTGGGCAGATAAAACTAACACATGCGAAACATTCCACTAATAAAAAATTGCTACGCATTCTCCGATCCCTCGTGCCACTGCTACACCTGCCACTGTGATGGGATTTTGTTTGAGGCTGTACTGTTCAGATCTTGGGCGTGCCTGAACCACGTGGCCAATAAACAAAGGCACATTGAACTCCATGCTATCTTGATCCAAATCTTTTTTTATATATATATAAAAAAAAACTAGTATTCAATAGTGATGATATTCTTATCTCATTATGTCTCGCACTCGTATGTGACATCGTGGTCGAGCGCACATCATGATTTTCAACTTTAAGATGAAAAATTGCCAAAATTTAGATTGTCTAGTGTCTATAGTAAACATAACATTGCGTCATCGCCTAGTGAGTAGGGACCATGAATATGTATTAACATTGGATGATGTCATACAACAACTTTATTATTTTATAAGATCGCCGTGCAGTCTTAGTCTTCCATAGCAAAAAATGTTAATGTTGCGTGTCTTTGCGATGTCAAATTGGCAAATTGCAGGCTTGCAGCGGAATCTGTCTCCTCATCAAAAA
>CM041632.1:55927031-55949409 GCA_023333625.1 Bothriochloa decipiens
TGGTAGCTTTATCTTAAGGAAACATCCTTTTTTGTGTGTGTGTTTTGAACTATTGGATTTGACCTGGATTATTTATGTGTACGAAATTGACTGTCAACAACGTGTTGTTGCCACTAGCTTTCTCACAACTGCACTAGTGAATGTTGAGATGTACGCCAAGCTAGTTTTCCTGTAAACTATAATTACCAACTAACATCTCCTTACAGTGACCTGTATCTTACTGAAAAGTACACTAGAACCTGTGAGCAAGTAGTAAAGGACTTATATGCATCAGAAGTCAAAGATATTGTATTGGATGATGGTTTCCTACTCAACAGTCAACACTGGTTAGATTACAGACTTACAGTGGGCTGATGGATTCTCCTTTTTAGCTTGGTCCCACATGGTCCTTTGGCACAATCATTTTTGAGTGGCCGTGAATCAATTGTCCATAGCGCCCTGTTATCTGTTCTTTTTCAAAGAACCTGCTGGCAACTGTACCTGCTTTTGTTGCAATGCATCTTTTGTTTTCATGGTAGTTTGGTATACTTTTATCAGAATTACCTGTGTCTCATAACGTCAACATTATATTGAACTAGTTTGTTTTGACTTCCTATAAGTCTTTAAGTACCATGTTTTCAGTATATAACTGCTTCTCCATGTGCAAAAAAAAGTTGTTGGGAACTGAGATGATGTGGCAGCAACAACCTGCACCATTGTCTCTATCATTATATTTCTAATGAGACCACAATTTATGAACTGGAGCACATTTCCATCTCCCTTTTTCTGGCACATCAAAATGTTGTTTCATATAGTGGCAAATGTAACAAGGTCAACAATGCAGGATCCTTTCAGTTAGATGGCTATCAACTTCTATCTTTTTCAGTTCACTATAATATTTTGAGGGCTTAGTTGTCTGCTTAACTTCACATAAAAGTTGGAACGCCCATTCCTTTTGCCTAGGGTTAGTTGTGCCTTGACTATTTGCATATTGTTGATTTTTCAAATAAAAGGTAAATACATGCATATATTTAGTTGACAAAGATTCATTTACTGATTCAATTGATAATGAAATTGTTGGTAGAGAAGGAGGAACAAGCTTTATTGGGATTTTTTAGTGGAGTATAAATTTGATGCCATTACCACTTATGTTTGTTGGGAACTTGGAATGTATGAAAGTAGAGTAGTTCTGAAAGGTCATGGGTGGTATGAATGCTCTGGAAGTCCAATGTTAATCAGGAGGTTGCATTGGGATTTTACCATTACAGCAGTCTCTGCACTATTTCTTTTTGTTTGTGTTATTTTAGCAGGTTTAGCCCTTATACCTGTTGGTTTTGTTTTATGATTTTGGCTCAGTTGCTGCTTGGTGTTAGGCAAGTTCATGAGCCCCTTCATTTATCTTAATTCAAAACGAAATAGCTTATGCATTGTTTCTGACTCCTTATAAGTGGTTTTATTGGATTAGGAGTTAGAGGAAATCTGCATTAGCATTAATAAGTGGTTTATGGTTCTTATTCATTTCCTTTTCTCAAGTTTGTAAAAGGGCGTACCCAGTGCCGTAGGCTTCCGCACTGCGTTGTAAGCATTCCTTTTATAGTTTTTACTGCCATCATTTATAATTAAGTAAAATTCAGTCAATCACAACAAGCGCTTATTTCCAAGATGTCGAAAGTCTATTGATTTCCTAATTTTATTAAAACTTGTAAGTTTTGGCATATATCAGGAGGAGCTAGTGGCATTGGTCTGGAGACCTCAAGAGTCTTTGCCCTGAGAGGAGCCCATGTGGTCATTGCTGCTAGAAACACAGAGGCCGCATCAGAAGCAAGGAAGAGCATCATGGAGGGGAACCCAACAGCACGTATTGATGTTATGAAGCTTGACCTCAGCTCCCTCAAGTCTGTCAGGGCTTTCGCGGGCCAGTTCAAGTCGATGGAACTTCCTCTGAACATCCTGATGTAACCCTCTTCACCTCTTGTTATGCTTGATTTTCTTTGATATATGTGAAATTTTCCTTTGCTTTGGTTAAATTTATCCCCAGCTTATATGTATATATTACTTACATGCCAATTTCAGTGCTTTCATCTTTGCAATGAATCAAGCCTTGAGTAACCCTTTTCTGTTCCACAGAAATAATGCAGGTGTGATGTTCTGCCCTTTTCAACTGTCTAAAGATGGGGTTGAGATGCAATTCGCGACCAATCATCTTGGTATTCCCCCACTGACAACATGTCTTACTTAATAAAACAGCTGAACGAGTCTCATTGTCTGGTACTGACTTTTTTTTTATAGGACACTTTCTTCTTACCAATCTCCTCCTTGATACTATGAAAGCCACTGCCAAGTCTACGGGTATTGAGGGTCGCATTGTGAACTTGTCATCAGTTGCCCACGTCCATACTTATCCAGAGGGAATTGACTTTGATAAAATCAACGATGAGAAAAAGTATGTGTATTTATGGTTCTTTGTTGGAATTGACTGTTGATTGAACTGCAAGTAATGATCTTTTATTTTATTGGCAGGTACAATGATAAGATGGCATATGGACAGTCTAAGCTGGCAAACTTACTGCATGCAAAGGAGCTGTCTAGAAGGCTGAAGGTATCTTTTTTCTTTGGTTATCCTGGTATTATTCATTTTTCTTACTCGTTCGGGAAGGATAGAAACCTGAAGAGAAACAATTTGTACATCATGGCCCTGATGCTTTGGCCTGCTTCAGTATCACAAGATGTTAACTGGAAGAGGCAAGTCGACAAATGTAAGCAATAGCCATTGCAAACTTTGGGATTTAGATAACTTCATATCCTTAGGGCGGTCTTGATAGATACTGTATCATTATGAATTCCAGACATTATTTGCTCTGGTTCCCTTAGATCTATGTATCAACATTCGGTGTTGTGGTGTATGAGACTAGTTAAAACTCGGAAACCTACTCCTGGTTCTCAAATTATGCGTCATCCTTCAGGATCCTGTTCTGAAGCATCATCATTATTTCTATGTTTGTAAACAGGAAGAAGGAGCAAACATCACAGTTAACAGTGTCCATCCTGGAGTGATCATGACTAATTTGATGAGGCACTCCTATGTTCTCATGAGTATGCTCTCTTTTTCTTGTTTTCTCACAGAGAGTATATGTTCTCAGGTTCTATCTAGGAACACTTATCTTCTGACAATGTTCTGAAGCACCTTGTTTTCTCTTGCAGAGGTGCTTCAGGTTGCCACTTACATAATGTGGAAGAATGTACCCCAGGTTTGGAACCAGATCCTTGCATTTCATGTTTGTAGTCAATCATAATGACAAAATTAGAAAACATTGTCACATGGTGAAAGTAACGAATCTAGTATTATTTCACAACTTGTGTTCTGAAATTTTGCATATGCATTTTTCAGGGAGCCGCAACTACTTGTTATGTAGCACTGAGCCCTCAACTCAAGGGAGTGACAGGAAAGTACTTTGCTGACTGCAACGTGGAGAAGACGACCAAACTAGGGAGGAGCGAGGAGTTGGCGAAGCAGCTCTGGGACTTCAGCGAGGAGCTGATCAAGTCTGCGAAATTAGAGTCGTAATGAGCTTGAACAGAGAAATGTCCTGTTCCTGCTTGGCATCTGGTGGTACGAGTGATGACTTGGTTACATATGTAGCGGTGGTTATTAGGAATCTTAGCGATGGCTGGACCTAGTGGTGGTCAGAATAAAAGTCTGCTTGCTTGCCTAGATTAATTTAGTCGGGTGTGGCAAAGATCAACTTGTAGCGCTGTTAATATCTGTTCAATATACATACATGCAGCTCAGTTCTGGCTTGAAATTCAGAGTCGTGTTCATGTCTGCCTGACGGTTCCCATCAGTGTTTGATTCTTTTTTGTTGTTGTTATTTGGTTCAGCATCTGAATTGTGAATACAGCTCTTGTGTTTACATTCTGAACATCCCTCAGTGATATCATATCTCCACTGAATTGATCAGTGCTTGCAATTTAGTGCAACCACTGAATTGATCACTGAATTCAGTGCAATACTGTCTTGCCGCTGAATTGTGCACTGACACTGAAGAAAAAGATCCAAGATTCATATATACACGATGCACCACAAAATTACTGCTACATGAATGTAAACAGATCGAGAATCACACAGACAGCCTATACTTGTTCTAGAAAAACCGCCGGCGCAGATGGCTCATCGTCGTGTTCATCCTCCCACACCCCAAGGGCCGTGGTGAACCAGACGGCGCCGGTGACCACGACCACGGCGAACATGAGGGGCACGATGACGTCGGGCTTCGCCCGTCCGAACATGCCGGCGGGCACGCACACGGCGTCCCACGGCGGCCCGTCGAGCGGCAGGCCGACGGTGAACCCACCGTCGCCGATGCCGCTGGAACCCGGGCACGCCAGGGAGAGCGGCGCCCCGGGCCCGACGGCCCAGACGAAGGCGAGCTCCGGTGCGAACGCCGCCACGGCCACGGCCGTGGTGGCCACCGCCGTCCACGCGGCCGCGTAGAGCAGCAGCGCCCGGCGCGCGAGGAGGTGGGTCGCGAGGGAGAGCGAGGGGTACGGGAAAGCCATGGGGTTGTGCCCGCACGACCGGCTGCGAGGATCGCCGGAGAGCTCGCGCGCGCGGCGTGCGGTTTATTAGCGGAGCGGGAGCGGCAGTTCTGTGGTTCGGGTGACTTAAGAGGATTTGGCGGGAGAGCAGGTGACCAGTGGCACTTGCCTTGCACCGGCTCCGCAGGCAGGCTACGTGGGCCCCACCTTCTCTGGACCTCTGATGGGCCGTGTACGTAAAAGTTCAGCAGGCCTGCCGCGGGCCGGCCCATTATCTACACAGAAATCATGGACCCGGGGCCCATAGCCGAGCAAAGCGAGAGCCCTAATCCCCAAATCCTCGAGCGCCTGAAGCCCCAAACGGCGGGTCGGCCATCTTCGCCTGCTGTCCTCCGCCTGGCGCCGCTACGTCGGCGATGGCGTCCGGATCGAGCGACGCCGGGAACGTGTGCCCTGGGCCGGCGTCGATTCTCCTCTTGGAGGAGGGGTACCCCGCAGCCAGTAGGAACGACACCACGGCCACAACCAGATCGAGGGCCAACCATACCGTGGAGTTCACCTTGTGGATCGCTGATCCACCGGTGGTGTCCTTCTACACCTTCCACTGCATCAAGGACCCCAACTTGAAGTACCTCGACGTCAGCTCCAACTACCTCGACGGCGACCAGAGAGTTCATGCAGTCGTTGCGGGCGCACATGGCAGATTCCTTTTGATTCGCACCCTCTTGACCAGAATGGGCGGTGAGTATGAATACTTCGTCTACAAGAGCCACCCCGAGTCCCCGTCCCTCGAAAGCATCCGGCCTATTCCATTTGATGATAGGCTGAAAGGAGCGGAGTTCGGAATCGTGCCCCGCGGCGACGACGACGACGGCCATTATCTCCTGGTTGCACTCCGTAGCATGGTGAAGAGTAGACATCATTACTGCCTTTACATCTACTCGTCTGAGCATGGACGGCTAAGGACCTGCCCAATCCATGTCCTGAGCTCGGTAAAGTTCTGGCGAACAAGGTCTTCACACTAGGAGATGGCTCGGTGTTATTTTTTGGATTTGCTGAAAGGTATGCTGACATGCGACGTACTTCGAAAACCCCTTTGTGCGCAGTACATCCCATTGCCGGAGCCCTTGCCTGGAAACAGAGAAAAAGTGAAGAAGTACGTCCCGGGAACTGGGATTTTTCGGGATCTCACCTGTGTTGATGGTCGTCTGATCAAGTTTATTGACATGGAACACCGCGAGATTGTAAGTGAGATCGTCCCAGAGGTTCCTCCTCAAGAGCCTGTTGACCCAAGGACCAGGGATGCGTTCTATGATTCAGAACTGATCATGCTGAGCAAGCGCAAACAAGTGCAAATCAAGCCTAAGTTTCAGCACTCATGGGATGGTTGGAGTGTCATTCTATGGACTAGGGAGATAGGGTCCAAGTGTTGGACCAAAGAAAGCGTCGTTGATGTGAATGACATTTTGGTCGATGACTTTTCAGCGTTGCTGTCCGGCAAGAAGAGCGAATCTACTGGGAGCCTGACATTGACATTCCAGGACCTGAACTGGGTTCGGCCCACCCTCAGCATGGACGGTAATGACGTCCTTTACCTCAAGTCGGTCTGCGCGCAATTGGGAGTATCGGTGGTGGCTACTGTCAACCTTGTGAACAGGACACTGAAAGTGGAAGCACCTGCAGTGCATACTTTTGGAAGACATCCCCCTTTCAAGCAAATACTGCTTCCCTGTGCATTGGCGAAGCAACTGGAAATCACTCCAGGGAATTATTGACATTGGCCTGTCACTAGTGAGCACCTATGTTCTGTGACGCTGTCAGCGAATTATCTTGTTGCTGGTTAGACCCTTTTAGTGGTTATATGTACAACACTGTTGGCGAATTATATTGTGTTTTCTGCTTACACCCTTTTATATATATATATATATATATATATATATATATATATGTTATTTCTCGTGGTGTCTGCTGTGACAAATAGAGATATCTGGTTTTTGTAGCTTGCCTTTAAGGCCATATCTTAATCTCATTCAATTTTTTTTTATTACAATAGAAATAGATACAAGGCATGTAAGGTTATATTCTCTGTTGAATTTTTTATATTGTATAGAATCCAGTCTTAATCTGTGCTGGGCAGCCATTTTTTTATCTGTGCTGCGCTAATGCTTGTCAAAAAAATTCAAATGATTCTATGCTTGGGTGAGAGGATATTTACAAACTGTTTGCTATTTTGCAATATTAGTCTACAAAAGTAAATAACTTATGCACTACTGAATCTCTGTTTAGGACTATGGGTATTTCTTATGAGTTTACCTGTTTCTGTAGGCATTAAAGTCTCAGCAAACCTGATTGCACTAATGAGCAGATCTGCCAATGAGCCAAAGCCGAACAGTTCAGCTGTAAGTATTTTCAATCATGCGCTGGTCTTCTTATTTCAAACAATTCCCGGTTCCCACCTGCTAATGTTTCTTCCCTTGTGTCTGTAGAACCGTGCGGGTGAGCCCGATTCCTATGAATCTGAGAACAAACGTCCAAGGCAGGTTTCTTACTCTGTTCTTTGAATATCTGTGCAGTGATGATCTGTTTTAAATTATCAAACTATTGAACATTCTGAGAGCTATTGCGCATTAGTTTTAGCTGATAACATTAGAGCTTTTTTGTATAATCGGACTTGCTGTCCTCAGGCAATTGGCTGAGAATGCCAACCATGCACAAACTGAAGCTCAGAGTACTGCACATAATGTTCTTATCTCACAGGCCCATCCTAATCAAAACATACAGAATGTTCTTATCCCACAGGCCCATCCTAATCAAAACAATATGGTATGCTGAATCCAGTATCACGTTTCCTATTTGTCATGCAACAAAATTAATTCTAATGTGCCATTTCCAGCCTCCATGGCTATGCTTTAACAGGTATCAGCAGCCTGGCTACAGTGGGTACTCATCATGGCCCCATCAGAACAATCCGGTATGCTGTATTTCATATGTGTTGTTTCCTATGTGCACATTTTTAGTCATCATATAGCAATATTAATATTAATTAGATTGTGCTTCTCCAGCTGCCGCCGCCACCGCCACCGCCGTCATACATCAACAACTGGGTTGGACCCTACAACCCTGTCTATGCACCATCGACCCCTGCACCTAACATACAAGGCTATGTCAATTATCAATCACTGCCGCAGCAACCACTACTGCAGGAGCAGCAGACTACACCTAGCATGGCATTTGGACCTCACATGGTAAAAAAGAATTATGCAGCTTTTATGATACAAACCCATGTCCTCAATTACCTGCTGTTTTAGAAAATACAATCTCTTATTATTAAAGTTTAGGTCTTGTCTCCGCAAAGTATTTTGAAGTATCGAGTGAAGTATTGGAGAAACACTATGGTTTTGCAAAATACTTCATCAATATTCAAAAGCCACCGGGTGTTTGGATACAACAAATCTTGTAGTCTCTAAAACCATGGTTTTGTGAAAACTCTAGTCTTTTTGGAGTTTTAGAAACTCCACTCATGACCTTTTTCTTATAATCACGGTTTTGTGTGCCTTTGGCTTATGAAACCACAGTTGTGTCATCCATATATATACTCTTACCAGAAATTATTTAATGTGCTTATAATATCCTTGTGTGATTAGAAACGTGAAAAGAATTCCAAAAGGGACTAAAACATTCAAATAAGCTTGATTTAATTCATTGCCATATAATAGTTTACAAAGATGTAAGTATTTATATGCTGCTATCTTTACTGCTTATCATGCTTTTATCATACACACAGTAAGCTTAATCAGAAGTTACTGTTTCCAGGCACACCCTATCTACACTTCAACAACTGGTATGGTGCCCACTCAAGCAGTGGCTTCTACCATCAGCGCCGATAGCATCTCCTCCCTATTCAGTTGCTTGCTTATGCATGCATCTTAGCAGCAAAACACGCAGTGGTGTTTTTACCTCATCCTTTAAAGCATTTGTGCAGACTAAGATGTGCATGTTCTGCCATCTTCTTTCTAAGACGGTACCTATGGTGTCAGCAATATTCTCCTTTTAAAATTTTCTTTTAGGTAGCTATTCTCTGCAGTTACTTCAGGACGCGGTGTGCATCTGAGGCAAGTTTCATACCGATGAAATAGAGGGCTGAACGCTTTCCTTAAATAATCTATCTATCTATACATTCGGTGTGCATCTGAGTATGTATGAAGACGTTCAGAGTCGTGTTCTGTCTGCCTGAAACACGCGGCCGCGAAGAGCAGCAGCGCGCGGCGCGCGAGGAGGCCCGCGAGGGAGAGGGAGAGGAATGGGTACGCCATGGGGAGTGCCCGCCCGACCGGCTGCGAGGATCGTCGGAGAGCTCGCGCGCGCGGCGTGAGGTTTACTAGTGCTGGCGGCAGTTCCGTGGTTCGGGTGGGGGGTGAAGAGGATTTGGCGGGAGAGCAGGTGACCGGTGGCACTTGCCTTCAGCCTTCCTGGCTTCCTGCACCGGCTCTGCAGCCAGGCTACGTGGGGCCACCTTCTCTGGACCTTCGGTGCGCTGTGTACGTGACAGTTCATCATGCGAGCTCGCCTGCCGCGGGCCGGCCCATTTCTCTACACAGAAGTCTTGGACCGGGGGCCCGAGCCGGCGGATAGCCGAGCAAAGCGAAAGCCCTTATACTTGTGTAAGTACAATGTGAATTTTACCCGTATTTTGTCATGATGTATATTAGGATAGCTGTGACAGATTTCAAAATATTTTGGACAACAAAATTCGCATATATTTGAAATCTGTACAAACGTTGACAAACTTTTAACATGGCATATGCATCACCAATGTGGAGGATTTTGCCGGCTTTAGCAGCGCTAACATAACAAATCGTCAACACCAGTTCCTGGCAATTATGCCCGAGCTTTAGCACTAACATATATTGGCTGAGGTGCTGCTGCTATAGTTGACGGCATTTTGACTGGTCTGTGTTGTTATTCTGTGGCTTTTGTAATCTCTGTCAGTTTGGGAACAATAACCATAACCATAAAAAGATTTCTCCATCCACATGAATATTCTTTTTTTTTTTCAAAAACGAGGCTTTTGCCCATGTTGCTTTAAGGGAAATTAGAATTTGGTTACACGGCTTGCTGTGACTGTTGGCGATATGCCGTCAATTACCGCAGGCAAACACACAAAAACACAAATCACCGGCTCGAACGGTGGAGCAACACTGATGTACTAACTAAAGAACTAATTGTGCGACTAAAGCGACGTGGCCGAATGATCAATCCTCGCACATTTCAACGGTCATCGCCATGGCTCATTGCCCACGGGCACGGAGGGTGGGGAACAAATGGCGCATGGATTCCCGCCTTGAAGACGACGCTGGACCGCTGAACGCTTCATGGAACTTGATGGCGATTGTGGTATCCGGAGTAGTAGCCGACACATGATCAGGCCCGGCCCCCACTTGCTCAGCAAGACGCACCACGCCTGCTTCTCCAGTTCAGGGTCTCGGTATGCCGATTTGGCAACGAGGCGGTCGCTACGGCGAGGTACCCAGTCGTCGTATATGACCCTCGAAGTCCGGAGGCGAGGCAAAGACTTTATCAGAGGCTCCTCCAGCGGCAACCTCATGGAGTCGATGAAGGCAACCACCAAAACTGTTGTGGGCGTGGCGACAACGGGAGCCGCAGGCGCCGACAACAGGTACGGGAGCTGCAGGCGAAGCAGCCACAGGAGTAGGCGATGGAGGAAGTGCCCTGACGTTGGAGGTGTCGGGAGCCGCAACCACCGCATCTTCATCGTCACCCCTCGGCACCACATCATCCGTGAAGTTGAGCTGCATCATACGTGGCAGCGACAGGATGTCCACCAGCATGGCCTCAAGGGAGGCGGCTGTCGGAGTGGACGGACGCAGCACTTGGACCTCGATCTCATCGAGCATTGGGTTGACCAAAAATGGACCCCCAGTGCCCGCACAAAGCTCAAGCGTGAGCAGGTCAGCAGTGGTGGCGGTGTTGATCTCCCATGGCGACCTCCTCTGGCGTGGACGGCGTCGACGATGGTGCGTTGCCTTGTTCGAGCCAGCAGGTGGCGCGTGTAGACAAGGGGGGCGGCCACTCGCAACCACCGAAGACGAAGGGACTGGGCAGGGAATCTGTCCGACAAAGATGACAAAGCCCACCCCTTGGTTGTTGGAGGATGGCTGCGCGGTCTCTGGTGGTGGCGGGGGAGAGCGTGCCGGCTCCTGGAACGTGGCTTGCTCGACACCATGCCGGAACAATGACTACGCTCGCGCGAGGTCCGGCGGCGAGGCACCTTGTCGTCCTGGTTGCTGAGGTGCACGGTCGACCGGCGACGAGTGCAGTCACGAGCGCGGTGTCCTAATTTCTGATAGTACAGGCAGCGCGATGGGAACCGCAGGCCGCGGCTATATGGTCACTGCTCATGTAGTTAAAACAAAAGCCAACCAGGAACGGTGGAACCTGACAACGGTCGGAAACCCGCCCACATGAATATTCTGGTTTCAAAGAGTGTTAGCATTATCGTAAATAACATAACAACTGAGTTATGATCTTCGCAAAAAAGAAACTGAGCTCATGAATATGACAGAGCAATAGTCAAATAGAAGCCGATAAATTTTTTTTTTTTGCAAAATCTCCGTCCATAAAAGCTTGCACGCCTAGAACCTTTTGTCCTCCCTACCATTTGTCCTCACTGATCTTAAGTACATCATCAATCTACATAATGCAAATGAAACAACATGTTCCCATTTTTTTCTTTTTTTGTTTCAACTACTATCCATCTTATTACTATCATCCAAGCGAAGTTACATTGTTCTCCACTCACGAATATGAACAACAAATGGAGGATAGCTGCTTCCCATCTGAGCTGAGGCAAAAAAGATTGTTGATTCACCCAAACAAATGGATTCACCGACATTTGTTGCAATCTTTTCTACTATGGATTCACCACTGTCATCCTCCAACAACTTTTTGCATCAAAACCCAACTCAGCAAAAATTCATGAAATGTGCAACACTAAAGGTTGAGGCAGGTAAACATAGCCCTAAACAAGGGAATAGCAATGAACTAAAATTTGCAATCATATGCAGACAAAAACTAATGGCATCCATATTTGTAGTTAACTAGTTATAATACAAGTTTCTTTCCCTTTTCAAATGGAAAGTGCAAAAGGAAAACTAGAACATACATGAAACAAACAAATAAAACAAATTATATGCAGGCATTAAATTTCTAGTGAACTCGGGCTACAAGTCTATCTAAAACCTTCTCCATGTCCTTGCACATATTCACTTTTATAGATAACTTGCTTGCCTTCTTAATTATTACATGTATGGAGTTCGTAATGACACAAAGATATCTTCAGGATCAAATTCACCTCCATAACTTCTCTTCGCTGCATGTGAACTAAACAAAAACGCGAAAGTTGAGGAACTCTCAACTTAATTGGAATGAAAATCTACCTAGATTAAAAAACACTAGTGCATCTTTTTTTAAAAGAAATTCTTTTAGCAAGCTTTATTCATTCGATAGAATAGTTACATTGTTTATAAGCAGTTGCTAAATTAAGGTAGGAGGTTCATCTATCCAAACAAAAGAGCTTTTACCTAACAAAGCTTGCCTAGCTAGCTGATGAGCCTTAGCATTACATTCTCTGAAACAATGACTAGTAGAGATAGAATTGGAGTGGCTTTTTGCTTGTGTTGTAGTATGTCATGAATGAGAGAGAGTGAGGGAGTATTATACTAGAGGTGTAGTGCTTGGAGCCACCCAAAAGTGCCACGTCAGTGATCCGCACCATGTCCATCTCTTGAGATCTTGGATCAAACAACCTTAGAATGGAGGGCTAAGATGCTCCAAGGCTTGAGATTCCCTGCATGAAGCTTGCTTAAGGCAGTGGAAAGCATGGGGCATCCAAGTTGGGTGTCGGCCAAAAAAGGTGGGGCTCAAATGTGCTCCTCCCCTTCAATGCTACCCACACCGACAACGACAAGCCCATGAGTTGCCTTATTACAAACTGTTGACCGAGACACACACACAAAATTTATGAAATTTGACGACACTAAGGAATTTAATTCATGTATTAGGCCTCCAAACATTGATTTGGAAAGATCATCAGTCATCAAAGCATGTTTCACCAACATTGCATACATAGTAGTGTTAGTATAGTATTGAGCTTAGTCTCTGGCTACATACCAGTGCCTCTTCAGAGCCATGAATAATAAGATGTCGTAGAAATACAACAAGATACCCATGTTCACTAGTAAAAGGAAAAATCATGAATGTCCTCATCATCACACAGATTTTCAATGCAATTTCTCTCAAAATGATCTTTTAGACACAACCTTTCCCTCCCTTACCAGTAGGCACTGGATAGAAAAATATCTTTTGGAGCATTACATGCCACCTACATATAGCCTATTGCTTATCTCTTTAAAAGGTTGGCTACTGCTGTATGATCTAGTGATTTATAGAACTTTTTAAAATCTTCGCGAGCAACAATTTTCTTTTTCTTGACTCTAAATGTAGGTTTTTTTTACCCAGCAACAAATTTTCTAAATACACGGTCTATTACCATCTCAGCCATATGTCATCATCATTAGATTATTCACTAGCTTCTCCAAGTCCTTACAAATGTTCAACTTTGTAGCTAACATGCTTGGCTGATTCTTCGTTGTGACATGATACGGAGCTTGTTCTAACACTAGTATATCATCAATAAGATCAAAATGACCTCTAAAATTTTGTTCACTGCATGTGCTAAAAAAACTAGAGAAAACCGTCCAAAACAGATGCACACCAATTGTTGTTGTCTTGGTTCTTTAACGTTGTGGGATTTTACCGAAAGAAGAACCCACCTTCAATTGATAGTGCTCAATTGCTGGATGCTTAGCAAATAAATCCAATACAATAATGTATGTCACCATCCTTTAATGTATATCACCATCCTTGTCACCCTTTTGATTCTTCCAAAATCTAAATGCTCCTGCTCTTCCAAACGCCACTTACCATGTGGCAACAATGTTAGTGGTGGTGGATGTTGGGGAGGGGAAGCAGGTCTAAAACCAAACACAACGGCACATGAAACTAAGTTGGTAGCTGTCGGAACAGAGAGTGGGGTACCGTGTGAGACCGAGATGATGGTAGGAACTGCAAAGTAGGGTTACCGTACTGGTTCGGAGCATGTAGATGGGGATTTTGGTCGGAGTAGTGATTGGTACTGCCAAGCAGGGTCCCTAGACATGTGAGGACGAGGCGCGGCATACTGGTTGAGGGTAGCGATGGAAGGTGATGTGTCAGTGCGAGGCACAATTGGCGCAACGTACTAGTTGGGGGTCGGATAAACAACATGTGTTGAGGTGAGGGTTTTGCTCCCCGCCTCGCTCATGGCAACGATCGGCCGCGATAGCGACAATGACAGTCGTTGAGGCTGTGATTGTTTTAACTAGCAAATATTCTCATGCGTTGCAACGTGACTTCTTATGTGGTCATCTAGATGCTTGCGGTTTATAAAACTATTTGAAAATTGTGTCACATATTACAATAAGTCTTAGAATCAAACTATATTACATGGTTGTCTCCAAACAATACACATGCAAATTTTAACCAAATCAAGATGCTTGTCTCTAATTTATCATGTACCGCTCTTAGTAAAGAAGGCTAGAACTTCTATGTTCCGAGGGAGTCAAGGGACACATGAATCTAAAGTGAAGGATATAAAAAGTTGAAGGAAGAAAACTTTTCCTTTTAATATTAGAGAAAAATATTCATATAGAGAGACCAATTAATATTCATATGGAGAGATCAATTTTATATCATTCTTACTGATCCAAAGTTTGGATGCTGTGTTTAATTTGAGTTGGCGATAGATCGGAACCTGGTAGATTATCGATCACAAGCGTATATTTGAAAACTTGTCGTGGTGGCTTGTACATAATATATGAATTGATCGTGCTGTAATTTTTTTATAGAACAACAAATATGATTGTGAGTTGCTACGGATCAAGATTACCATATTGATATATTATTAATTTCTTTCGTTACTACAATAAACAAGTACATATCTTAGATATTAATACACATTTTACATTTTTTTCTACTATTCGCAAAAAAATATTTTTTCTACTTGAACATACAGTCATCACATATAATGAGTGCTGAGTTGAATCATTCTAAAAAAGATAGCGCAAAGTTATGGCATTCATCAGAGCCTAGGTACAAAAGTTCATGGGTGAACCTTATGTTCTGGTTCCGTGGGTGAAGGGCATCTGGCGGGACTCGGGAGAGCAGGTGACCGGTGACCGGTGGGTGGCACTTGCCTGCTCCGCAGTCAGGCTACGTGGGCCCCACCTTCTCTGGACCTCTGGTTTTTTGTTTTTCTTTTTTTAGGGTGGGGGGGGTTGGGATTTTTTTTTGAGGGGGTCTCTGGACCTCTAGTGGGCTGGGTACGTCACAGTTCAGCATGAAAGCTCGCCTGCCACGGGCCGGCCCATTCTCTACACAGAAATCTTGGACCCGAGGCCCGAGCCAGATAGCCGAGCAAGGCAAGCTTCCCATCCTTCTCCTCTGCTGTGATACTGTGACTGCGCGCCGCCACCGCCCTTGTCCGGCGGCCACCGGCCAGCGCCGTCCGCCCGCTCGACAACTGAGACGCACGCGCCGACGGCACGCTGCCCGCGCGGCGCCGTGGCCTGCTCCAGTCTGCGGAAACGCGCCACGCCAAATCCGGGAACTCTACTCTCGAGGCCGCCACCACCGCCGGCACTCCCGTGCCTTTGGCCTCCATCAATTTGACTGTCTGGAATTGGAAGTGTACCTCTACTGTTCGAATGGCCCTCGCCGCGGCGGTAGCGTTGGTACTCCTGTAGCAAGATGCCGCCGCCGCGGCTTGAGCCCGCGATCCTCGCCGCTACCTGCAGGTTCAGCAAGCCCCTCTACGGTACGCATCGTTTCCACCTCCTTCCTCTTCTCATTGCCCGAAGAAATTCTTGCTATCCAACGAGTTCATCGCCCACGCTGATGCTGGTTTCTCGTGACGTTGACTAACTCGCTGCTGGTGCTGTTGTTTCATGCGCAGCTCTCAGGAGGCTTGGTGTTCTTGCCTGGCACTGCCCACCAGCCGTTCGACAAAATGCCGCAAAGGGGTTCCTGCCTTCGGTGGGCTTGCCTCCACCGTTTCGCCAGGTTGTCGTTCCGAGTGGAAACCATCTTGGGTCACCAAAGTTCTGCCACGCCACTTCCGGCATGCCAGATCATCTCACGGACTTCTATGCCGGTGAAGTACTGAAGGTTCTCAAGTCCACCAATAATGCTGACAACGCTGATCTCAGTGATGCTCTTCGTCGGTTTGCGGTCCACATGGATGAGGATATTATCCTCAAGGTCCTCCAGAAGCAGCGGTCCAATTGGCAGGTCGCGCTGGCCTTCTTCAACTGGGCTGCGACCCTGCCAGGGTATGCCCACGGGTCGAGGGCTTACACTGAGATGCTGGACATTCTTGGGCGGATGAAGAAGGTGAGGCACATGAGGCAGCTGTTTGATGAGATTCCTGAGGAGCGGCGCGGGGTGGTTGTGACGAATAAGATGTTTGCCGTGCTGTTGAACCGGTACACAGGTGCGCACAAGGTGCAGGAGGCGATAGAGGTGTTCTACCTGAGAAAGGATTACGGGTTTGAACTTGACTTGGTTGGGTTTCAGATACTCTTGATGTCTCTGTGCCGATATAAGCATGTCGAGGAGGCGGAGGCTCTGTTCCGTGAGAAGAAAAATGAGTTCCCGCATGTCACAAAGAGCTGGAACATTATACTAAACGGTTGGTGTGTCAAGGGAAGCCTAAGAGACGCTCAAAGGATCTGGAATGATATCATTGCATCCAAGGTTGAACGAGACCTATTCACCTTTGGTACATTCATAGACGCACTGGCAAAAAATGGCAGGATTAGTGCCGCGGTTAAGCTGTTCAAAAGTATGTGGGAGAAAGGGATTAATCCTGATGTTGCAATTTGCAATTGTATCATTGACCAGCTGTGCTTTAAAAAAAGGATTCCAGAGGCACTTGAGATTTTTGGTGAGATGAATGACCGGTTTTGTCAAGCAGATGTGGCTACCTACAACACTTTGATAAAATACTTATGTAAGATAAAAAGGATGGAAAAAGTTTATGAACTTTTGGATGACATGGAAGCAAAGGGCTGTTCTCCAAGCAATAGGACATACTCCTACATTCTGAAGACGACCGAGAAACCCAAAGATGTCATTGCTTTGATGCAGAGGATGGAGGAAACCGGCTGTACATTGGATTCTGATACATATAACTTAATATTGAACCTTTATATCAACTGGAAATATGAGAAGGGGGTGCAACAGGTATGGGATGAGATGGAGAAGAGAGGGTCAGGCCCAGATCAACGGTCATTTACTATTATGGTTCATGGTCTTCATTCCCAAGGCAAGCTCGATGAAGCTCTGCAGTACTACACCACAATGAAGTCTAGCGGGATGATTCCAGAACCTAGGACCAAGATACTGGTGAAAGCTATGCATATGAAGAAAGACAGGGCTGCCACTGAAGATGACTTGACAAGTATGGCAGGGAAGCATCTAAAATTGGATCATCGATCAGGACTATTCAATGTTCGTAGGTAGTTGCTGTCAGGTCTTGGTTCTATAATCTGAGCAGAGGATCCTAGGTTCTATAATCTGGGCACATAGGTTTACAGATTGAAAGAAAAAAAAGGTTCTTGTCTATGGGTGTCCACTGTCCAGAAAACAATGGCTGCACCTTGGGCTGAAAAGATCATCATTAAAGAGTCATTGACATTATACTTTCTCAGAAAGTTTTGCTCGGACTTACAGTACCAGGGTATGTTTTTTTGTTTTAAATATCTGATGAGGGTCCAATTGCAAGTACTGTTTTTTTACATGCTTGTTTTATGAAGTACATATACGAATATGTGCAAATGTTTGTTTGCTCATCTCTATGTTTAGCTGTGCCTAGTTGTTGCCAACACGCGTGCAGCAGCAGATAGCTTCAGAAAGCTGACTGCAGGCTTTGCTTCATGGGGCTAATTGTTAGACAAGTTTGTAATATCTTCTGAAGCTGGAGCAGATGTCTTTGTTCAAACAAAGAATTCGTATCCGTTTGCTGAATATGTATCGAGGATAATTTCTCTCCATTTTTTTGCTCCAATTTAGAGGACACGTGAGCTAGCCAAGTGGGAGATCGATGATGAGTTAGTGGGCATTCTTTTTTTTTTTTTTTTTTGACAACAAGTTAGTGGGCATTCTTTGTATGATTGTATCGTCACCGCCCACTGGCATCCTTGGTGCACTTCCAGAACGAACCTCTGCTGTATGCATTCCTCGGTCTGTTCGAACATGACAATCACTCGTCAAATTGACACTGATACGGTGATACCCTTGCATAAACGCGAGATAATTAAGGCATGCTTATACATTTGACACATCATACACTTCCTCTGGTCCTTAACATACAGGCGCCACGAGCACACACGGGTGACATTCGCCGTTGGCAGAGGAGATCACGCAGCTAGCTTCGCTCTCGCTCCGACGACGATGGTCAGGGGAGGACGGGGACACGTGCCGGCCGGACGACGTGCCCTGGATCCAGCTTGACGGCGCCGCCGTGCGTCTCGTGGAAGGGGTGGTGGTCGGGCAACGCCGCCGGCCGGACAGCGTCAGCGTCCTGCTGCTTCTTGTCCAACGAGTGGCGGTGGTCGGCCACCCCTGCTGGCGCCACGACGGCGAGGGGACGTTGGTGGAGCATGGCATCAGCGTCAGGATTGCAGACCTTGTCGCAGGCGTAGCTGCAGTAGTCTCGCATGTCCTTGAACCTGCCCATACAATCGTTGAAGCAGTCGTTGTAGCAGTCCGCGTATGCGCCGCCGGTGAGCAGCAGCAGCAGAAGAACCGCCGCCGCCGACGCCGCCGCCACCATGGCCGCCGCTGCAGGCGCTCGTCCAGCGGCCATGATCCCCTTCTCCCCCCGCACCTCCTGGACGCCCAATCTACTGCTCGCACGCACGCACAGGCACTCTGGCAGCAAACGATCTCTTGCGTCCGAGGAACTACTAGGACGACGACGCGCGTCCGTGCGTCCGTCCTCTTATACGACGGCGCGCGGCCGACAAGCGAGCCAGCACCGTCTGTCACGCCGGACGCATGCATGAGAGGAGGGAGATAGGCAAGCGTGCTGGGTTCTCGGACTTGTGTGATTGTGTGCGTTGCACAGACGTGTTGTTGTGTCGTCGTGGATAACACGAAGAAGAAACATACAAGAGCTATGCAAGCTCTCGAGGCTACGATGTCTGCGAGACAAGATTGTTATGAAAGCGATCGAGCTTATTCCAGAGGATTATATGTGTAAGTGAAATGTGGAGTATTAAACAAAGAAAATCTGTGCAAGTATTCGTCTCAACTCCTATCATAACAATATATATCATTTACACTTACATTTACATTTGGCATTCACATGTAATAGTTTTATTTTATTTACTGAAAGTATGATGTTGAAGCAAGATGGGACTAATAAGTTCCACCACTTTCTATACTTGCATATATGAGTTGTTATTTAAAATTTATTTAGGGTCTGTTTGGTTCCAACCAATTTATGTCTAGTGACTAAACTTTAGTCATTTTAGAGACTAAAAGTATCAAACAGAATGACTAAAAGATGACTAAGATACTTTAGTTACACTAGTCACTTAAGGTGAACTAAAAACTGATTAAATATTTTAATCCACTTTAGTTTTAGTCATAAAAACTAAACGGAGCCTTAGAATAGTTGAGAAACCTCATTTCAGCCAAACCCATTGTTCCAACTTCAAACAATAGACGACATACCATCGCCAAAACCATGGATAAAATCAAAGAGCATTTTCAAAAGTTTCTTTTAAACTCACTTTCTTATTCTTCATTTAAAGAGACATTTAAACAAAATTTATTTTCTATCTTTTTTTCTTATCTTCCAAAACTTCTTTACATGTTAAGCTAAAAAAAACTTCTTTATATGTTGTAAGGACTCCTTTGTTCTTCATCTTTCGCTAACCAGACAACAATATATTTATATGTAACTAAAGAAATTATTAGAAGATATCTTTGAACCAAAATATCTATTCCTATCTATTAATTTTATTTAATACACAAAAGGCTCTTTCTCAGAAAGAAAAAAAAAAAGAAACACCAAAAGGCTCTTGAAGCGCTCTCGGCATCGCCCAACTGCTGCAGCACTGTTGTAAAAAAAAAAAAAACTGCTGTAGCACTCTCCAAGGGCAGCCACCGGCAACTGCTGGACTGCAACGGTCTTCCCCATCCCCGGCCTTCCCAGGCTCCCAGTCCCAGCTGCCGTCTGCCGTCTGCCGTCTGCCGGCATCGAGTTTCAATCGGGAGTCGCCTCTCTAGGGTTAGGAGGTCGACCGCCGCCGCCGTCTCCACTCTCCACCCTCCGCCCTTCGGCGATAGGAGGGCGCCAAATCGAGTGAGCGATGCCACCCTCACCAGTTCCCCGCCAGCGGCGATTGCTCCTGGGCGTGGACCCTAGCTACGCACGGCCGTACCTCTGCCTCCACCTGCACTCATCTCAGCTTCCGTCCTCCTCGGCTCCGACCCCGCACCCCCGCTCACCCTCTGTTGCTCTGTGCGGAATAAGGCGTCCCCACCGTCAAGGTGAGTGAGTATCCTCTCATTCCTCTTTCCTGTATTCTTATGTAAAATGTGATCATAAGAGCCGTCAAAATTACCACTAATACTATTTTTTAATGTGTTGCATACATTTTCCATTGGATATTGGTCCTTTTTGACAAGAACCTGCCCTTTGCTGTCTAACCCCTGTTAAATTACGGCTTCTCTAATTTACATCGCAAAATGGTTCCTACATTGTTTAATACTTAATTTCATATATGTACTGCATACCTTAACTGGCAAGGCTAAAACAAATTTCATCCAAGACTTACGATTTGAACAATAACAAAATCCTCCAGACGTAGTATGCATCTACCTGTGGTAAACTATCATCCTTTTGAATTATTAACAAATAACTTGTGTTATAATCATTATTGCTGGTCCAGCTGGTCCCTTTTGTGGTAGGCTGGGCCCTCATGTCTTCCTGCTACACAGGTCTTAGGAGCAAACACAATAATCAACCCATTATGATCGATAATGTTAATGACATATGCAGTTAACCACACAAAGGCAAACAATTGGTTGGAGTTTGTTAGCACAAGTCTTATGAGCAAGCACAATAATCCACATGCACAAGGGACTGGGACACATAGGCAAAAGTAAAGATGCAAAAGAATGTTGCCAATGGATTCAAAGGGGACGAGCTCCATTTTGGCACTCAAAGAACATCAGACCCTATCAATTAATATCAAAGGAAGAATTTCCTCTAGTACAAGTGTACAGCCAAGACAGACTTGCAGCATAGAGTTACATGCATTCTCTGATGCACATTACAATGGAAGTTTAAGGCCTCATCACCTTTATTCCTTGCAAAATGATAGTGACAATCAGCTTAGTAACCTCATTCTGTAACCTCTAGAGACTTTGTCAACATTCAGCACAGAGACACAAATACCAAAATGCCCAGTAATGTTATGATCCACTCAATTAATGTTGTACTAATGCTATAGTGTATATACAATTGCTAAAGTGATTTTGTAATACATAACATGTAAACTTAATTTTTAATACATTCTCTTGCGCATATCAGAAGGGCGGCCCTGGTGCAAGCGGTAGAGCTTTACCGCCTGTGACCAAGAGGTCTAGGGTTCAAGCCCCAGCCTCTGCACATTTGTACAGGGATGGCTGCTGACTATTTTTCCTTCCCCAGACCCCGCAGTGCGGGAGCCTATGGCACTGGGTACGCCCCCCTCTCTTGCGCATATCAATGAATTTGATGGTTATACCCAGATACCTAAATTATTTGGCTATACCGAGGTACCCAAATGCTTTTGTAGTGATCCCGGCTGAGGCGGTGGACTGGTCGAAGCCATTGAAAAGGTGGTTAAGGGACATAGTCATGATGGTGGCTCCACTGGTTTAGCAGTGTACATGCAGCCCAAATAAGAATATCTAGTTCTGTAAGTCAAAAAACCTAAAATGTTCAGTAGGCATTTATATATTTATTTTAGAACTGAATTAGTGCATGAGTTATTGTAGCATGTATATATAAATTTGCATTGGGCATCTTTTGCTTATTAACTCCTTTTTTTAGCTTGTTTCATATTTTCTCTGGCTGTGGCATATTTAATTAGTACTGGCTGCAGTCTGTCGATTTGCTTCTAGTCATTGGCAACTTGGACTTGTCACTTGCCCGTTCCAGTTATGTGTAGGACATGTTTGTAGAATTTCTATCTACATCTCTGAATTGTTCATGTAATAGTTCATGCCTACAAGTTTCTTGCAGGAATTCATTATTATTGATAAAGATGGCAATTTATAGAATTATATACCAGTTACAGTCAGACGACAACTATTCAGTCTGATTAACTACTGAATCTTCAGACGTGCCACTGAATGGTGACAACGCTAGCTTATTCCTTGACATCGTCATGCTCTCTCCACCTTTGTCAGGTCACAGGTAAAAAAAAATGATTCCAGTGCAGATTAGTTAGATGCAACTAACGATGACAATATTGGCAGTGTCCTTAATTGTGTAACTGCTGGATTATATGGTTTCACAAATACCCTTTTACATGCTCGTAATATGAAATTCTGAAGTATATGAAATAGCTTGTTTCTCTGTTATGTGTCGTTGTGTCTAGCTGTTGCCAACATATGGAGCTGCATGTAGCTTCAGAAGCCCAAATGGAAGGTGTGGCCCAGCTGCAATATTTATGTCTAAAACTGA
>CM041632.1:55951118-56008230 GCA_023333625.1 Bothriochloa decipiens
CGTTGGCCTACGATTTGTTGATAGCGAACACCGTCTTTAAGAAGAGGGAATCCCATCTAGTGACCTTTCGTAGCGGACAACACCTGAGTCAGATCGACTTTATCCTTGCAAGGAGGGGGGATAGACGTGCTTGCTTAGATTGTAAGGTGTTACCTGGGGAGTGTGTTGTCCCTCAACACAAGCTTGTGGTGGCGGATTTTCGCTTTCGGGTACGTGTCCATCGGGACAATCGGGCCAAGATTGCGAGAACAAAATGGTGAAAGCTTAGGGGGGAAGCAGCGCAAACATTTAAGGAGAGGATGCTAGATGAGGGGCCGTGGGAAGAAGGAGAAGATGCAGATGACATGTGGCTAAAGATGGCAACATGTGTTCAGAAGGTGGCTTCGGATGTGTTTGGAGTGAGTAGGGGAGGCAAACGGGAAGCGAAAGACACTTGGTGGTGGAATGACGAGGTGCAAAGGGCTATTAGGGATAAGAAGGAGTGGTTCAAGCGCCTCCATCATGACAAGAGTGCAGCCAACATTGAGGGCTATAAAATAGCGAAGAGGGCTGCAAAACGAGCGGTGAGTGTAGCAAAAGGTCAGGCGTATGATGACCTTTATCAGCGACTGGGCACGAAGGAAGGGGAGAAGGACATTTATAGGATGGCTAGGATCCGCGAGAGGAAGACGAGGGACATCAACCAAATCAAATGCATCAAGGATGGGACGGATCAACTTTTGGTGAGGGATGAGGAGATCAAGGACAGGTGGAGAGAGTACTTTGACAAGTTGTTTAATGGGGAGAATGAGGGTCCTACCTTGGAGTTGGATGACTCATTTGACGATACCAACAGACGTTTCGTGAGGAGATTTCAGGAGGCAGAGATCGGGGAGGCTTTGAAGAGGATGAAGGGAGGTAAAGCGATGGGCCCTGACGGTATCCCCATTGAGATGTGGAGATGCCTAGGTGCCAGAGCGATAGTATGGTTAACTAAGCTTTTTAACCTCATTTTCCGGTCAAACAAGATGCCTGAAGAATGGAGGAGAAGTATATTAGTACCGATCTTTAAGAACAAGGGATATGTTCAAAGTTGTACTAATTATTGCCGTGGGATTAAGTTGATGAGCCATACGATGAAGCTCTGGGAGAGGGTTATCGAGCATCGCCTAAGAAGAGTGACAAGTGTGACCCAAAACCAATTTGGGTTTATGCCTGGTAGGTCGACCATGGAGGCAATTTTCTTATTACGACAGTTGATGGAGAGGTATAGGGAACAGAAGAAGGACTTGCACATGGTCTTTATTGACCTCGAGAAGGCAAATGACAAAGTACCGAGAAATGTCATGTGGTGGGCCTTGGAAAAGCACAAAGTCCCAACTAAGTACATCACCCTCATCAAGGACATGTGTCCGAACATGTGATGTCGACACCAGTGACTTTCCAATTAAAATAGGACTACATCAAGGGTCGGCATTGAGCCCTTATTTATTTGCTTTGGTGATGGATGAGGTCACAAGGGACATACAAGGTGATATCCTTTGGTGTATGCTCTTTGCTGATGATGTGGTGCTAGTGGATGAGACTAGGGCAGGGGTTAATAGGAAGTTAGAACTATGGAGGCACACGTTAGAGTCGAAAGGGTTTAGACTTAGTAGGACCAAGACCGAGTACATGAGGTGCGATTTCAGCGCGACTAGGAATGAAGAGGGAGAAGTTAGCCTCGATGGGCAAGTGGTGGCCAAGAAGGATACTTTTCGGTATTTAGGATCGATGCTACAAAAGGATGGTGACATTGATGAAGATGTTAGGCATAGAATTTCAGCCGGTTGGTTGAAATGGCGTCAAGTTTCAGGCGTCCTCTGTGACAGAAGGGTGCCTCAGAAGTTAAAAGGTAAGTTTTATAGGACAGCGATTCGTCCGGCGATGTTATACGGTGCTGAATGTTGGCCTACAAAAGGCGACATATCCAGCAATTGAGTGTAGTAGAGATGCGTATGTTACGATGGTGTTGTGGGCACACAAGGAGGGATAGAGTCCGGAACGACGATATTCGGGATGGGGTTGGGGTGGCACCAATTGAGGAAAAATTGATTCAACACCGGTTGAGATGGTTTGGCCATGTCCAACGGAGGCCTCCTGAGGCACCGGTGCGTAGTGGGGTTCTAAAGCGGGTCGATAATGTAAAGAGAGGTAGAGGTCGACCTAAACTAACTTGGGACGAGTCGGTTAAGAGAGACCTTAAGGAGTGGAATATCCCTAAGGATTTAGCTATGGATAGGAGCGCTTGGAGACTAGCAATTAACGTGCCTGAACCGTAATCTTTTTCTTGTACCATTTATGTGTTCTTTGTTTTCATGCCTCTTTTGGGTTTCATCTCTAGTCTACCCCAACTTGCTTGGGACAAAAGGCTATGTTGTTGTTATTGTTGTTGTTGTAGACAGTGCAGGAGGCAGGATTAACATTGGTATGGCTGCTGGACCTTTGGAATAGATGGGCAACCCAGTTCCTTGTGGTCTTTAGCCTCACACAGCAGCTTGTCCTGCTCTTCTTTGCTGGCGTCCGTCGGCATAAAGACGGTGGTGTAAAGATGGGCTTTCTCTGGCTGGCATACCAGCTGGTTGACTACACCACTACATACGCTCTAGGAAACCTCGCCATCAGCAGTGCTCCGCATGAGCACCAACTGGTGGCGTTCTGGGCGCCTTTCCTCCTCCTGCACCTCGGTGGCCCGGACAACATCACTGCCTACTCCCTGGAGGACAACAAGCTCTGGGAGCGCCACTTTTTAACTCTTGTTACACAGGTGCTGGGAGCTGGATATGTCCTCTACAAGCATGTCTCCGACCACGGGACCCTGTTCGTGATGGGCGCTGCCTTTATGATGGGTGTTGGAGCTGTCAAGTTCTGGGAGAGGACATGGTCTCTCAGGAACGCCAGCTTTAGCATCATCCGTGAATCAGTGAAGACAGAGGCACTGCCCAACTGCAATTTTTTCCTCGAGTATGAGATCCCTCTATGTGGATTCAAGGGGGATACTGCCCAAGAAGAAGAATTCTTCAAACGGCATGCTCATGCCCTGTTCCATGTTTGTAAGTCTGCCATGGTTGATTCTTCAGTTGATGATGAAGGTTCAAATATTAGAAGTAACCATGCTGGTCTTGGTCGAGTCCTTGAAGGCTTCAAAAAAACAAGACACAAGTACAAGTGGACGCTGATGGAGATAGAGCTATCTCTTATGTGTGACATTCTCTACACCAAAGCAGCTATGGTTCGCACCTGGTTTGGCTATTGCATCCGTATCGTCTCAGTGTTCACAGTATCAACATCGCTCCTGCTGTTCTGGTTCAGTATCAAATCTGGGTACAGCAGGGTCGATGTTGTTATCACTTATGTCTTGTTCGGTGGTGCCTTGCTTCTGGAGATGATATCGCTGCTGGGAGCCCTATTCTCCACCTGGACATTTGCCTTTCTATGCTCCACGCAATGGAGTGGCCTTCAGCATGCAGCCTTGTGCTCAGGAAGGTGGGACCGGCTTCGTCGTGTAGTCGTTTCCCTTCACCGGCTAGCCTACATTACAAGAATTGCTGACCACTTCAGATTATCAAGGAGGCGGCATGGTACTATGGGGCAGTGCAGCATGTTGGACATGTGCACCCGTTGGGGCACAGCCCGACCTCTTCGCGGCATATGGGCAAGGATGCTAGGATCCAACATTTGGACTGTTAATATTCCAGACAGTCAAGGAAGACGTGGTGGATTATATAAATTCCATCAATGAAGATGGTTCAGTAAACACACTGGGGGTGATTAGGAAGAATTGGGGCCAGGTCGCACTGAGGCGCCATGCTTTTGAGGTTGATGAGGCACACCATGGTGCTGAGGTCCAAGAGGCCATTGTCATCTGGCACATTGCCACTGATATCCTCCTCGTAAAATTGGGGAAGTTGAGGACCCACACAGAGAGTGTTGTAGAGGCAATCAAGGCAATCTCCCACTACTTGATGTTCCTCCTTGTTGAACGCCCTGCTATGCTACTTGGCCTTGCTCAGATCAAGTTATACCAACGGACATAAAAAAACTTTGGCCGATGAATGGAGAAGTGTTGTTGAAGAGTTATCCCCCACTCTCAGTTCAGCAAGCTGGATTTACTTCATCTATGCAATGGTCTTGGAATTACATGGTGGTGGCCCCAACTCTGATTCTCGGATCCAACAAAGAAAGCAACTTGCCAAGAGACTACTCGATCACCAGCCTAAGTTGGACAAATTTGGCATAAAATCTCGTGTAAGATTTGGGATCAGTCTAGCAGAAAAACTGCTCAAGAGGGAGGGCGAAAAGAAGGACTCATTGCAAATAGTCTTAGATGTGTGGACAGATATTCTAGTCTATGTGGCCAACCGATGCAGCAGGGAGTCACATGCTAAACATCTTAGCATAGGTGGCGAGTTTACAACTCTCATATGGCTTATGACAGAGCACCGTCATCAAGCCAGTTACAAACCAACCTCTTAGTAGGGATGTCAATGGCCCTATCCACTGTTTCATGGTAGATCTTATTAATCCCCATACTTGGGATGTGGTTAAATATGACATTAGATCTGTGCATGTCTTGATATCATATAAAAAACATTATATGAAATGTCGAGCCACATTTGATTCTATTTAACATGTCATGGTCAATTGATATCTATCTTTAGTATTTTGAAGTCTTATTGTGTTGATATAAATCATAATGTTGCTATTGCCATTTTGATGCGTGTAAAGTGCGATGGAGAACCCATTGGGTATCCCTTCATTGCACATGGGTGGGGGTGGGGGAAATGAGATTCAAGGACAATGTATTTTCTTCGCCATGGGTATGAGATTGAGAAGAGTTCTTCAGTTCCAGATCAATGACCATTGGATATTAGTGTTCATGGACTTCATTCCCAAGGAAAGCTCAATGAGCCTTCTATATTAGACACCGACGATGTTGCGAAGGATGATTTATGAAGGAATATGGGGCTAACGCAGAAGATAAATCTCTAAGTAAGTATGATAAGGAAGAATCCATCGGTTCCACGTCAATACTATCCGATATTCATAAATAGTTCACTCTTCATAGACATCTTGCTTCTATGCTATGAACAGAGGATGCTGGGAATAGCACATGGCGCACATCACAATGTCATATATCTTGTATGTCACTGTCAGTGTCCATATATCACAATTCACAAGGGGCCACATCTTGGGCTAAAGGAAATCCTCACTCATCAGCAAATAATTATCGGCATTATTATTATTTTTTGACCAAATTGTGATGACATAATATGCTTGTCTGATCATAGTACAATTTCAAGTACTGTTTTACATGCTTGCTCTGAGAGGCATGTGAAATATTTGTTCATCTTTTTTTTTTTTTTGAAAGGGATATTTGTTCATTTGTTATGTGTGCTGTCTAGTTGTTCCCAGCATATGGAGTTATGGACACGTAAACTGTGGATAAAATTATGTTTTTATATCTTCCATAGAATCTGGAAAACGCTGAATTAATGCTGCTGGTTTCAGATGGCAAACAGTTACAAAAATGAACTGATGGTACAATCACTTAAGTACTCCATTTTTGGCATACCTCTGCTTAACTTGTACCTCCATCTTCTTCTGTGAAATTTATAGATCATATGTTGCCTGGCTAGTGGCTACTCAGGATCTCATCTAGTACTGACACAGTTGTGTTTGGCCACTTCCACGCTGCGCTGCCAATCCTAATCTATTCAAAGGTAAAGCTATTATTGTCTATTGCTAATTTGCTGCCTCTGGACTGCTGACTACCGGCATCCGGTCACTTCTCTTTGCTTTTTGTTGACCGTTGTTTTTATTTTTATAGATTTATAGATATCCTTATGTGAGAAATTACTTCATTATAAAGATGATAGTTCTGTATGCAGTTTTTTGGGTTGTGTTCATGAGAAGGAATAATGGTGAATTGCACTGATAAACTCTGAAGTCGGAATATTCTAGGACAATGGTGGTTTATGAGTGATAATTATACATCCAACAGATACTTTTAAGTTCGTACAAAGAATTGCACTGTTAACTACACACTGTGTCACACACACACCGCCCAGCTACCAAGAAAGGTGCAAATCGACCAGAACAGATAAATAAAACGACCACGGTTTAGACTTTAGACTGCTAGCATCTGTATGTTCAGTAACTTCAGAATCCCAACAGAAATCAGTTAGTTAAACCGAACTTAATCTTTGCCATGTCAGCCTCCAATTGCTAGAGCAGAATTGGATAATTCTGTGAATATAACAGAATCGATGGTGTCTCAGATTAGGATTAGGAACAAAACCTGTTCGCTAATGATCCACAGGTTGGAACATATTTTTCTAATCTAGTACTGTAGTAGACAAAAATCCCCAGAAACTGGCAAAGCCGAAAACAAACATGGAAAGGCCATGTGGAAGTCAAGGATTGAAAGGAAGCAGCGTGCAGCGACGTCTCACCAGACCACGAATCAGATGCGATGCATTTGCATGCTGCATGCATTATTAGCACGCGTTCATCAGGATTAAAAAAAAAACACAGCAAGTTGCTCCCCTGCTCTGACCAGGAAAGGCATGCCCTTTTTTTTTAATAAAATAAATATAGGCCAAAAAGGCATTTGTTTGGCAGCCAGCAGGCTTTTATTGGCAACTCTTACTCGAAGCTCTCCACCATGGCAATGCGTGCCATGAGCTTGTTGCCTGCCGCGGCCGCCACCATCATCATGATTGCGGTAGCCTCCTGGAGAGCGCACGGCAGTGCCAGCGACAGCGACGAGGCCCGCTCTCTGCTCGCTTTCAAGGCTGAGCTCGCTGGCAGCAGCAGCTCCGGTGTGCTGGCCTCCTGGAACGGCACCGCCGGCGTCTGCAGATGGGAAGGCGTGGCGTGCAGCAGCGGTGTGGCTGAGCCTGCCCTCCCGCGGGCTCGCCGGCGCCCTCTCCCCGGCCATCGGGAACCTCACGTTCCTGCGGACACTGAACCTGAGCTCCAACTGGTTTCAGGGGGAGATCCCGGCGAGCATTGGGCGGCTAGTTCATCCCTGGACTACCTTGATCTGAAAAAAAAAAAAAATCAGCTCGAGGGTCCGGTACCACATGAGCTTGGCAGCATTGGAGGTCTGCAGGTCCTTTTTCTCTATGAGAACAGCCTATCGGGTGTGCTTCCACACTCCCTGTACAACCTGTCCTCACTGAAGGACTTCGGGGTAGAATACAACATGCTGTCTGGAACTATCCCTGCTGATATTGGCGATAGGTTCCCCAACATAGAAACCCTTAGCTTTTCTGGCAACAGGTTCAGTGGAGCTATCCCGCCTTCGGTCTCCAACCTCTCTGCTCTCACAAAACTTGGCCTCGAAGGAAATGGCTTAGGAGGTGGCTTTATGGGACATGTGCCTGCTTCTTTGGGTAAGTTGCAAGGTCTCACTGACTTGTACTTGGGTGACAACAGGCTAGAAGCGAACGACAGTCAAGGGTGGGAATTTATCACTTCCCTGACGAACTGCAGCCAGCTTCAGCATCTGGTTCTTGGCAACAACTCTTTCAGTGGTAAACTGCCCAGTTCAATCGTCAACCTATCGACGACTCTCGAAAGTCTTTATCTGGGAGACAATAGGATTTCTGGGGTTATTCCGTCCAACATCGGCAATTTTGATAGGTCTGAGATTACTTGAGATGGCAAATACCTCCATATCTGGGGAGATCCCAGAGAGCATTGGTAGGCTAGAAAACTTGGCTGTGTTGGGCCTTTACAACACTAGCTTGTCAGGCCTCATACCTCCGTCAATAGGAAATCTTACACAGCTGAATACCCTTTATGCATACTATGGAAATCTAGAGGGGCCCGTTCCAAGGAGCCTGGGAAACTTGAAGAATCTATTTGTCTTTGATCTGTCAACAAATCGACTCAATGGTTCAATTCCCAAGGAGGTGCTAAAACTTCCTCAACTTTCTTTCTACTTAGACTTATCATACAATTCATTGTCGGGGCCACTTCCAGTTGAAGTTGGTAGCTTGGCAAACCTTAACCAACTGATTCTATCAGGAAACCAGTTGTCAGGCAGCATACCTGATAGTATTGGGAATTTTATATCACTAGGACGGCTGTTGCTGGATCAGAACTCATTTGAGGGAACCATACCTCAATCTCTGAAGAACTTAAAAGGCCTTGCGTTACTGAACCTGACCATGAATAAGCTGTCTGGTAGTATTCCTGATGTCCTTGCTAGTATTGGCAACCTGCAACAATTGTATCTACCACATAACAACCTTTCAGGTTTGATCCCCACAGCTCTACAGAACCTGACACTATCGTCGAATCTGGATTTGTCCTTCAATGATCTCCAAGGTGAAGTACCAAAAGTGGGTGTTTTTAAAAATGCAACGGCCTTGTCGATTCATGGAAATGATGAGCTTTGTGGTGGAGCCCCCCAACTACATTTATGTCCATGCTCCATGGCTGCTGTGGAGAAGAACAGAAGGCAAGTGTCAAGATCCCTTATGGTCACCCTAACATCACTCGACGCACTTGTAGTCTTAGGTGTGTTACTTACTTGTATCCATTTGATCCACAAGAGGTTCAGACAAAGAAAGGAAAGCCAACTCGTTTCAACGGTAATTGATGAGCAGTACGAAAGGGTTTCGTATCAAGCATTGTCAAATGGAACTGGTTGTTTCTCAGATGCTAATTTGCTCGGACAAGGAAGCTTCGGTACTGTTTATAAATGCACTTTACATGATCAGGGTATTACCACAGCTGTAAAGGTGTTTAACATACGACAGTCCGGGTCTACTAGAAGTTTTGCAGCTGAATGTGAGGCACTACGAACAGTACGTCACCGTTGTCTCATAAAGATCATCACCTGTTGCTCAAGCATCAATCACCAAGGTGAAGAATTCAAGGCGCTGGTTTTTGAGTTCATGCCAAATGGTAGTCTGAATGACTGGCTGCATCCAGCATCTAAAGTACACACACTGAACAATACGCTCAACCTAGCTCAGAGACTAGACATTGCTGTAGACATCATGGATGCTCTGGAATATCTTCACAATCAGTGTTAGCCGCCAATCATTCATTGTGATCTCAAGCCAAGTAACATTCTCCTTGCAGAGGATATGAGTGCCCGGGTTGGAGATTTCGGCATATCTAAAATCCTTTCTGATGACAGTAGTAAAACTCTACTAAATTCAGTCAGCTTCACTGGACTGAGGGGTTCCATTGGCTATGTCGCTCCAGGTAACAGAAGTTCCTACTCACATTGTTACATTCGGTCTAGCTTCCATTATGTCATGTCTTGCTGTCTCTGCATGTGTACTGTATCCATTGATGAAATAAAATAATGTCCGAAATCTGAACGACAATGCAGAGTATGGCGAGGGTCGATCTGTCTCGACTCTTGGGGATGTCTACAGCCTTGGCATAATGTTGCTTGAGATGTTCACCGGGAGGAGCCCTACTGACGACATGTTCAAAGACTCTTTGGACCTTCATAACTTGGCCGAGGCTGCTCTTCCTAAAGGAGCCTCGGAGATAGCCGACCCAGCAATCTGGCTGCATGAAGAAGCGAAGGCAAAAGATCCTGCTGATGCTGCCACAATGAGAAGGCGGAGCGAGGAGTGCTTGGTTTCAGCGATCGGGGTTGGCGTCTCCTGCTCAAAGCAGCAGCCGAGAGAGCGAATGGCGATGCAGGATGCTGCTGTGGAGATGCGTGCGATCAGAGACGCGTACCTCATGGTTGCCAGCTAGCTGGACGTAGATCTGGAAAGAAGCAAGCAAGCCGCCAAATCCTCTTATTCTGATTAATTTCTGATGTTCAAGATCATATAAGCAGCAAAGCAGGAGGCCCAGTGCTGAACTAAATCATTGTACGGTTGAGAACCTTCATTCATAGATATGACAAAGACGAAATCAACACAATTGTTATTTGTTATACTAGTTTCTTGTACCATTGTGGAAACACATGCTAAGCACGTTCTCGAAAAAAAAAAATCTTCTTGTACCATAGTAACTTGGTGAAGTTGCGCATTAGCAGGTTTTCTTATTTGGATTTGGCAAACTAATTGCTTGATTGTTTGCTATAATTTCTTTTAAGCTGAAGGTGTAGAGCGATTGACGGATCGGTGGAGAGCTGAAGGTGTATCTGCTGACCCGCTCCACAACAATTCATCATTGGATTAGGTCAATTTAGGCCAAGAAACATCCTCGCAATTGACCCTCTGCAAAAAATCATCGAACAGGCAGCGCAACAGGGCCTTCTGGAGGCTGTCCTTCCTCGGCAGGCTAGGCTGAGATGCTCATTATATGCTGATGATGCCGCGTTATTCGCCAAACCAACCAACGCCCATAGAGTTGAGCAGACTACATAGGATTCTACAGGCCTTCGGGGACTGCTCGGGACTAAAGGATAATCTGGCAAAAACAGAAATTTTCCCAATAGAATGGCAGTTGATGAGGTTGCCAACATGGTCCATAACTTCCCGGGGACGATAAAATGCTTCCCTGGAAAATACCTTGGCCTCCCATTGCACACCAGAAAGCTGAGACGCATTGAGGTGCAACCTTTAGTGGAGAAAGTGGGAGCAAGATTACCGGGCTGGAAAGGAAAGTTGTTGTCAACAGCGGCAAGAGAAACGCTGGTCAAGTCTGTATTATCAACTGTTCCCATATATCATCTAACAGTTTTTCATGCTCAAAAATGTTGATTAAAAGAATTGATCGTATCAGAAGAAGCTTTCTTTGGCGGGGAGAAACGCCAGAAAATGTTAGCGGGGGGCATTCCCTGATTAACTGGCCCACGACATGCCTGCCAAAACCCAAGGGAGGACTTGGAATCCTGGAGCTTGAAAGATTCTCCAGGGCTCTCAGACTTAGATGGTTGTGGTTTAAGTGGAAGGAAAGAGACAGGGCATGGAATAAGCTGGATGTACCCATGCGATAGGGTGGATCGCGACCTCTTTTATGCCTCAACGGTCGTGGCAGTAGGCAATGGAAGGACAGCGCCATTTTGGTCGTCCAATTGGATTGAAGGACAAATGCCGAAAGCGATCGCCCCGCTTTTATTTCAGAAAACAAAAAGGAAGAATGTCACGGTAAGGCAAGCAATGAGGGATGGCAAATGGATAGACCACATATATCCGCCAACTTCTCAGGATGAAGTGCATCAATTTGTTCGACTATGGGAAGCAGTACAAGGTGTCCAACTGGATGATCATATAGAAGATGACATTGTATGGAAGTGGACAGCGGATGGCACATATAGCACTCAAAATCGCATACCAAATCCAATTCAACGGAACATACAGCAGGATCAGGCTAACCCCGATTTGGAAGCCACAGGCTGAACCAAAGTGTAGATTTTTTGCCTGGATGCTATTGCACAAAAAGATACTTACGGCAAACAATCTAATCAAGCGAGGATGGGGAGAAGAGACTGAATGTAAGCTATGTGATCAGACTATGGAAACACCGGTCCACTTGTGTAAAGACTGCCCCTTCACAAGAGAGGTGTGGACCCTTATAAAACAATGGTTCAACCTCACTGATATCCAAGCGGTCAATGAGAATGGCTCAATCCATGCGTGCTGGTGGAGATGTAGAAGAAAGGTGCACAAAAACCGCCGGAAAAAACTAAATGGCATTTTCATATACTTCTGATGGAATGTATGGAAGGAAAGAAACCGACGAATCTTCCAAAACCGGCAACTACAACCCGTACAAGTAGCATCCCTTTGCCGGGATGATACAGTACAATACCACATGGCCAAGAGGCCAAACAATCAAGAGACTCAATAGGTGATGGATCACAGCTACCAGAGGCAATAAGTGAGGCGAATTACAGATGCATTGATAAAACCACCCGAGAGAACAAAATCAGTTCAAACAAACAGTGATCTTGGTGAGCATTTCCAAAGGCACATTCAGAAAGCTACCAAGGCCAGACCATCTATGGTCCGTTTTGGTTCCAATCTACATATTTGTCATCTCCACCTACTGATACCTAGTCAAGCTAAGACTATGTACATCCATGAAGTAAAATACATGAGTACTGCAGCTATATGGCAAACCAGCATCCCAAGCTAGAACAAAAGCAGCAGCACCAACATGCATAGCCAAAGCTCCAAACTCTCACTTCTTGACGATCAACCAGGCCACCAGAAATGAGAGGATTCCCAGTAGGCAGTAGATGACGTACATGAGCTGATTCTTGTCGAGGACAGCATTGATAGTCCTCTTGTGATAGGCCGCGCACACTTTCTCGGCCACCTGCGGCATCGCCTTGAAACTTCTCGGCTAGCCTGGTGGCATCCATCTTCTGCTGGATGGCCCCCATAAGGGACTCGGAGCCTCGCTCTGCGCGACGTCTGAGTCACCCGGACCTCCCTCCACATAGCGGACATGGCGGATTGTACTCTAGCTGGCCAGGGACCATCGAGCCAATGCACATAGTCGTACTGCTCATCCACATCCTACAATATTATACACAAACAACTGGCCAACAGAGGTCCCATTCTGAGGATATAAGTGCAACAGGTACACAACAGGGGGATTCCGAGCTCAACCTCCAAGGGGCACCCCAAGAAGCGCCTTCCACTGTTGCTCCCACCCCAACATTTCTTCATGACGACCATACAGTTGTGTTCGCACTCCTGTACAACGACTGGGTCCAATCCATCCCAATCTTGTATAGGAATCCCATGAGGAATGGGGCCGTCGCTGGAGATCTGGATGCAAGGGGAAATATCAATTTTCAATCGCAATAGAGACTCATGACAAAGACAGATCTTTGGAATCACTCCGCAGAAGTGGGGAAAGAGCAGGTGGAGCCTAAGAATGGAATCACCCCTGACCATAGCCTCATGAACAGCGGCGCGTTGGGCTCGTACCTCGGAGTCGGAACCACTGCTAAAGTCGGAACCGTGGGTGGCCTCGCTGGAGGATCCGTCTTCGCCCGCCGGAGTGCGGCTCCGTGAGGCCAATGGAGAGAGGACGAGGGGGAAGAGCTTGGACCTCCGCAGGGACACTCGGACCCTCCGTGGCAGCAGAGGACGCGATGCATGGAGGCCTCCGCAGCGGCGCGGTCACTCATGGCGGTGGAGGCGATCGAGATGGAGGCGGAGAGAACGAGAAGGACTGAAGAAAGAACGAAGCGAATGGATCGGCGGCGTTGACCTCTGGCGGAGCGTGATGAGGGGCCAGGGATATACCCCATCCTCGTCATGGGCCCTCGACGCTCTGGACCACGACGGATTAGGCAGCGGTGATAGGCCGAGTTGTGGCCCAGGATGGGGTTTTTTTTTCATTTTTTTACCCCTTGTAGCTGTTGTAAAAAGCTGTTTTTCCTTTGCTTTTTTCCTTTTGTTTTTTGTTAATATGCTGTACAGTTTGTTTCTCTTTATTCGTCTAATATAATGAAACGACAAAGCTTTTGTCGTTTCTTTCGAAAAAAATGGCCTGTGTTTTTTTTTCAGAGGACAAGGAAATTGAATGTTACTGGGTTTCATCAAGGGAAACAACAAATGTAAAACAGCGTATGCTCTGATGTTGATTGGACAATGGACATTGACACTTCACCCACGTGCTAGCTAGTATTTGCCAGCAGGGTGCATGAGCACGAACAGGTTGATCTCGTTGACGTCCGTCTCCGGCGTGGGCTTGCTGATCATCTTGAAGAGCATGTACCCTTGCGCGAGCCTGAACTTGCCGGTGCCGCCTACCACGGCGCGCTCGATGGTGCCGGTGAACCCGAGGATGGGGCCCTGCACGGACAGCGTGCTCCCGTTGTACTCGCCGGCGGTGAACACCAGGTCGATGGACGTCACGTAGCCCTTGCCCAGCTGCAGGCTCGTACCGAAGAAGACGCCCTGGTACCGGCCGACGAGCTGCGACGACCGGTCCGGGCCGACGCGTATCTCGTCGTCCACCACGCCCATGCTCCCGAAAGATGAGTTGGCGCCCAGCGGGGACTGCAGCACGGCGGCGGCAGTGGCGTTCGCCCCGGTGTACGTCTCGTGCACGTAAAGGTGGATGTGCGTCAGGCCGTGCTGGTCGCCTTTGCCGCCGGCGGCGGCAGCGAGGACGGCGACGGACGACGTCAAGGCAAGGAGGAAGAGGAGGTGGGGAAGCGAGGATGATGGGGCCATGGTGATGGCTGCGTTGTGGCCCTGTATGTGTACTTTCCCGGCTTCATTTATAGGAGTATGTACGAATGTGGGAATGGGAGTGGGACGAAAAAAATAGATGGTGTTTAGCAATAGATGATGTTTTGTGGGCCAACAGCTACATGTGTGCACATGGTGGTTGTTTGTTGTGAACGCCAAGACCAGATACCTCCCTTTTCTATCTTAATTTAATTTAGTTATATATGCAGTCCGTGTCCATGCAGTAGTTGCATATATGCAGTCCGTTTGCGTTTTTAGTTGTTGCAATCAGCTGATTTGTTGCTCCTTTATTTTCTATCTCATAATTAAAGAGGTGGGTGGCATCGACTAACTGAAAATTCGATCAGGACCTCCATTAACAAGAACCACTGAAACATGCATTGTCCATGGACGAGGGAGGAAGCGACCTACATATAGAGTACTTGCTGGTCTACGCCGTCATATGTATGTGTGCCCAAGATGACAAGCTATCGTTGACAAAGAGGCGTTTATTTTATGGCGTAAAGTGGCTGTTGGGTGATACCGCGTCATGACTGGTTAGAGCTCATCGTAATTCTTTCCTACACCATTTAGTCTCTATAGGTATATAATCTTATCTTATCTTACTCCTAAAAGGAACCAAAACTTATCGTCAGCCTCACCTAATGGGACCGCCCGGCTAATCGCGCCTCCCCGCTCGCAAGTCGCCCGTCCGGCTTCTTCAGCGCACGCCGCTCACAAAACTGCTCGCCTCGCCACGACCCTCCGCCTCCTCATCTCTCCCACGCGGCGTGCACAACCACCTCCTCCGCTGTCAGCGATCAGACCTCTCCCTTCCTTGGCGACGGCGTGCGCGACCCCTGGCCGACGGCGCTCGGACCTTGCCGGTGACGCTTTGGGCCCCCTCCGACCACGTGCTTGAGGATGGCGGCGTGTTGTAGGGCAGTGGCGCGAGATCCGGAGTGTCAGGCGATGAAAATGTGCGAGGAGGTGCAGTGGAGAATCAGGCGAGGAGAACCCGCGAGGAAGACAGGGTCTGGTGCATCCCGATCGTGCCGATGAACGGGCCGTCCATGAGCAGGGTCCTGGAGATGAGATGCTGTAGAGGACCATCTACGATCTGGCCATGCCGCCACGAACATACCATCTATCCAACTCCCCGCCGCCACTGCACCCCATTTTGACAGTGCGAGTCTACAAACAAATTATGCTCGTAATTCATTCACGTCACGCAATATTGTTTCACATAGATTCATTGATGTGCTAGGATTGTGTATACAGTAATGTGTTTAGTTAATAGTAATAGAGGTGTAAATTATTGTTGCTCATATTCTGCGGGCACGTGAAGTGTGGAGGTGGCAATAGATCACCAGATAAAAATCCTGAAAAATAAAAAAAAAGATATGGTTGCTTTTAGAGCATTGATTCAGTTGTTACTATGTACCAATCATAATCAAACGGGAGCCAGGAAGATAAATACCGTGACTTCTAATCTAAGCTCGAGCGGACCTGACACTGACAGGGACTTGCCGTGCTCAGGACTTGACAAGAAAGCGAGCCTGCTAACAGAAGGTTTGGTGAATACATCAGAGAGCTTGCCAACATCATGCAAGCAAGTTTTTTTTGGCTATTTAATTAATTGTTGTCAGAGAGCTTGCCAACGTCATGTCAGCAAACATTTTTTTGGCTATTTAATTAGTCATCAGGGAGCTTGCTGGACGGAGAATGGTTGAGGATAAAGAATTTGTCATCTTGACGTAGCTGCTTATGATGCAGCTGAAGGAGTGGCAAGGGCACAGAGGAAGGTCGAGGTACACGAATTTGTCATTTGTTATTTCAAACCCCTTGCTTGTATTGTCGGCTATTTGTTCTATCTTTGATGCAATACACATCGATGCTGCAAGAAAAAGAGACTATATGCATTGTAGAGAGGAGTATTTGATGCAATCCACATCGATGGTGCAGGAGAAATTGCAGAGAGAAGCCTGAAGAGGAGGATGTGACAGACATGGCATCAATGGTGTGCATACAAATTGATAGTGTGCAAGGAAGTGAAAGATTCTTGCAATGTGCATGTAGCACCAATAAGAAAGTTCTCGGAATCATGGAATTTTTATTCATCTTGTTTCTGAGTAAGATGATTGTTTGGAGCCTAATTGTGGATGATCATGTCTCTTTAGAACATGCTTTGTTCCAAAATAGTTAGGTTGTTGGTACACATGGAGTAGCTCGATGAAGCGAGGCTGTGTACGTGCCGCGTGCTGGCAGATGCTACTGCCGTTTGTGATGCTTGGTCACTACATTCCTAATGATAATATGAAGTATTTGTGACTTAGTATAAAAAAATGTTGAAATTCTTGAACTTTCCATTAGGCCAATTTGGGCTGTCAATGGAATTAGGTGGGCGATTCTACCCCCTCCATTGATCTCTCACAGCTCTCACATGAACATTTTTTTATCCTCTTATTGCCTTGAAATTTTGATGTGGATCATAGTACATGATATCCTAGCAATCATGTTATCAAGTAACCATCCTTTCACTTCTGTTGCAACGAACGGGCACTTATCTAGTTTATACCTAAAGTATCACGTTTACCTATCACAAACAATAACAGTCTAACTCATCCTAATATTCAATATGGACTACAAATACAAAAATAATTAATAGAATATTATTTATTCATATATCCAAGAGCACAGATTACAACACCATCTCTTGCTAATGGGCACTCTATTCCCTTAATAAGAAGATAGCATATGGAGAATTCCAGTAGTAGATTAATATTGTCAAATAAAATACTACATGAGTGGAGTGTTTTTTAGTTATTATACGATCATATTTTTCTTGAAAATTACACAACAACACGCACGCACACTCAATTCTATGAACACACATATGCATATCTTACCTCTATGAGCACCTCCAAAGGACTGAGTCGGCATATCTTGAAATTTACGAAGTTACACCGGCATCGTCATGACGATGGGCATGTCGCCTACCTCTAAAAGTATAGCGTCATTAAATCATGATATAAATCCAGGAAAATGCGAGCACACGTGCCAAGTCGAGGGCTTGAATCCGGATGAGCATGTTCTATCACAAGGAATCCAACCAGCTATCAGTTCGCTATATGACCATCTTTGGATAGACTATGATCATCATTAACAATGATAGCCGTTAGATTTGATCTACTTTTCTTAAAAAATTTAAACACCTCTACCATTTAGAAATAATTTAAAATAACCATAAAATTCTAATCAAACTTATACATTACCAGCATTGCATAAGAATATCCTAAAGTAGGCCTGTAATATTTTTCTTAATTATATTAGTACTATGATATTATCCAAAAAAATAATATAAAGTAATACAAAAATTTGTATCTAAATTACCCACATGTACTATGTAATTAACAATAATATAAAGTATCCATAAATGTAAAGTATCTATGTCATTAATTATAAAAATGTTTAATTTATAACATTTAGTATGTAAAGAAACTAAGTTACATGCATAGCGTGGTGTTGTTATGCATATATGTATGTACATGAAGTGATGACCATGTCGATTGTCAAGCCAAATACATAGCTAAAGTTTGAACTTATGCTGAGCACATATAAGATTACAATCTAAAGGTGAAAAATATAAATGGAGATAAAAGAAAAAGTATACAAGGCAATTGGTAACAAAACTCTATGAAATGTGAATAATGGTAAGAATACATTTGTATAAGTAGTTTGATAGAATATGAACATAAGAGATGAGCTAAACAAAATTCAAACACAAATGGATGTTGGTGCAATATGATTATGGATGGAAAAGTAGATGAAGCAATAGTATTAAAGCCTACCAAAGTATGACAAAGAAAAATAATTTATTGATTTTATTAGATCTAATATAAAATAACTTATGTCTAATACAAGTAGGGTAAAATGCAAAAGCAGGCAATTATAACTGAGATGAAAAATTATATACAACAATTGAGAATTAAAGCTTATCACATATAATATGTAAAACTATTTGTTGTACGATGGAGAAAGAGGCAAAGTTGTGCTCCCTAAATTTTTATAAAGATTTCAAAAATACTTCTATACCTTCAAATAGTTAGCCCGTGCGGTAGCATGGGTTGAGGGAGTAGTCATTTCTAATAGAGTAAAGAGTAAATTGCACTCACTATACAACAACTATCTATATAGGTGCATATTAGTCTAATATCTCGTAATTTGCTCAAATTAGTACAACAACTATTTAGCTGGGTGCATGTTGATCCAACATCTTCTAATCTATTTAATTTGGTGTGAGAACTTGACTCATTGGTGCATATACGATCCAAGTATTATACCAATGTCTTTTTATACTCTAACACACCACTCAACTTGAATCGTTTCTTATATATGATATATATAATTTATGAATGTGGCCGAATATAAAAGGTCCCATTAATTTTATAAATATTGAAAATATGAAATTAACCATTTCTACTATATATAATATTATTTTCATGAGTTTTTTCATCCCTATACCCATGACCATTCATAGTTTGCTATAGCCGATACATGGGTTGTTCAGCGCATAAGAATCGGGAACGGATAGGTTTTTTTATACGAGAATTGACAAGTTTTGGCTTTTTGTTTTTTTTCATTTGGTTTAGTTATAACGAAAGTAATCGAGTTCTTGTACTGGGTGACCAACCCAAGAAAAAATTGAAAAGTAAGAAAAAAAAGAAAAATTGGGCACCACCGTTGAAAGGATGCAATTGACAAAAAAAGACGATGTAGTGGACAAAAAAAGACGATGTAACAATTACACCTGGAATGGTCCAGAAAAAGCCTAGAGAGAATGAATAGATCTATTAAAAACTTAAAACCTGACTCGGCGGATTAATAGATTGCGACAAATTCCCACAAAAGTTTCGAAAGGATAGGTAGTGAGCACTTGGTTCAACCCCCTTAAGCTTACTAGATTGAAATTCAAAATAAAAATTTAAAGTAAGCTTTTATATTAGGTCAAATTTATAAATAATATCATAATATAGTAAAAGTGGAGTATTGGATGTGATGAGTGTGGTAGGGTGTATCTTTTGGTGACCGTGATTAAGAGTGTACAAGGACACATTGTTACGATACATGGACCTTATATGCACCAATGTGCCAAGTTCTCGCATTAAATTAAACAAGTTAGAAGATGTTGGACTAATATGCACCCACCTACATAGTTTATGTATTAGTTTGGGCAAACACTCACCATACAACAATTATCTATGTGAGTGTATATTAATCCTATATCTTATAATTTGTTCAAACTAATACACAAACTATCTAAAATCCTTTCTGATGGCAGTAGTAAAACTCTACTAAATCCAGTCAGCTTCACTGGACTGAGGAGTTCCATTGGCTATGTCGCTCCAGGTAACAGTCTAACAGAAGTTCCTACTCACATTGTTACATTCGGTCTCTAACTTCCATTCTGTCATGTCTTGCTGTCTCTGCATGTGTACTGAATCCATTGATGAAATAAAATAATGTCCGAAATCTGAACGACACTGCAGAGTATGTCGAGGGTCGATCTGTCTCGACTCTTGGGGATGTCTACGGCCTTGGCATACTGTTGCTTGAGATGTTCACCGGGAGGAGCCCTACTGACGACATGTTCAAAGACTCTTTGGACCTTCATAAGTTGGCCGAGGCTGCTCTTCCTAAAGGAGCCTCGGAGATAGCCGACCCAGCAATCTGGCTGCATGAAGAAACGAATGCAGAAGATCCTGCCACAGTGAGAAGCCAGTCCGAGGAGTGCTTGGTTTCAGTGATCCGGCTCGGTGTCTCCTGCTCAAAGCAGCAGCCAAGAGAGCGAATGGCGATGCGAGATGCTGCTGTGGAGATGCGTGCGATCAAAGACGCATACCTCATGGTTGCCAGTTAGCTGGACGGAGATCTAGAAGAGAAGCAAGCAAGCCGCCGAACCCTCTTATTCCGATTAATTTCTGATGTTCAAGATCATCGAAGCAGGAAAGCAGGGAGAGGAGTCCCAGTTCTGAACTAAATCATTGTACGGTTTAGAACCTTACTTGATAGCTATGCAAAGATTAAATCAGCACAATTGCTATTTGGTACGGAGTATATACCATTGTAGAAACACGTGCCAAGCTCGTTCTAAAAAAAACTTCTTGTACCATTTTTAATGAAGTAGCCCATTAGCAGGTTTCCTTATTTGGATTTGGCAAACTAATTGCTTTTGTTCGCTGCTATAATTTTCTTTCAAGCTGAAGGTGTAGAGTTATGACGGATTGGTAGAGAGCTGAAGGTGTATCTGCTGACCTTCATCAGCGGATTAGGAAGAACAAAGAGAGAAGGAATCCCAACAGGAATAAGCAAAGGCTGATGATTGACTCTGACCAATTTCTTTTCAGAGGGCAAAGAAATTGCATGCATTGGCTTTCATCAACTGTATGCTCTGATGACTGATGTTGATTGGACGATAGACATAGACACTTCACAAACTGCCCAATAAGGCAATAATGCGGTAGCCACTCACTCAACTCTCTCAAGGCGGTGTGTGCTAGCAGGGTGCATGAGTTGATCTCGTTGACGTCCGTCTCCGGCGTCGGCTTGCTTATCATCTTGAAGAGCATGTACCCTTGCGCAAGCCTGAACTTGCCGGTGCTGCCGACCATGGGGCGCTCAACGGTGCCGGTGAACCCGAGCACGGGGCCCTGCATGGACAGCGTCACTACTGCAGCATTCTTAATGGTGACGGGCACTTTTAATTTATCGTAGCGGGCAACGGCGTCCGCTGCGATGGCAAGGCGGCGGTTAATCACGGACACCGTCGCAACGGGCATCTTATGTTGATCGCTGTGGTAAATGAATTTATCACAGCGAGCTAGTTAGGTAGCCCCGATACACAAGCATTCACGTGACAGCCAACATTCCTCTTGTATCGACTGGCGTCGCAATGCGGACAACTCATCAGATTCTCATACTTTGTGCCCGATGCAGTGGTTAGGGCAGGCATCGAACTTCCTAAGCTTCATCGCCACTGGCTTGATTAGCTTCTTCATCCGATAGGTAGATGCGGGAAGCTTGTTACCCGTTACGTACATGTTATAGCAAGGTAACTTAACAGCTCACTAAAGCTGGTGTCAGACCAACCATGACGGCGGGCCTTTAACATCAACATGTGGAGGTTAAACCGGAGCGTCGTGCACTCCTTTGTACAATCGTCGCCGTCCTTATACAGAGGATCAAGTGTCGCCTGCTTCATCTTTATGAAATTCTCCAACCACTTACGGGAGCCATATACAACGTCGTCTTAATCGATGTGGTTGACTAAACCCTCAAATAGCTGTACATCCTCAGGTTCTGCACAGTAGCCTCCTGACCATCTCCACCACCATCTGTTGTCTCCTAGAGTATATCCTCCACCGTGGTGCGATCACAAGCACTATTATCGCTACAAGCTGGCGCTGCCACTACCGAAGATGAGACCGTTGCTCCAGGATCTTGGTTCATCATTGTCGACGCCGAGCTTCACCCCAGATGCACCGCCACTCGCCTTTTCGCTGTGATGAATCCAGACTATGTAATCCTCCATGAAACCATACCGAATCAAATAAGATTGCACCTTGGCATCGTCTGTGAAGGCTGTCAGGTTCTTGCAGCGAGAACATGAACATATGGCTGTCGTACACTTACATCTCTCATGGTGAGCTTTCGTGCAGCGGCCATAAACTTCCTCGCTGAAGCGAGGTACCAGCTGCAGGCTCGTGCCATCAATGAAGCCCTGGTACTGGCCGACGAGCTGGGACGACCGGTCCGCGCCGACGCGCAGCTCGTTGTCCACCACGCCCATGCCCCCAAACGACGAGTTGGCGCCCAGCCGGGACTGGCCCGGACGCCCGGTGTACGTCTCGTGCACGTACAGGCGTATGTGCGTGAAGCCGTGGTGCGACAGCGAGGACGGCGACCGACGACGTCAAGACAAGGACGGAGAGGAGGTGGGGAAGCGACGTGATGGATGGCTGCCTTGTGGAGTTGTGGCCCTGTGTCGTCGAGTGTGTATCCCGGCTTCGTTTATATAGGAGAGTAGGTACGAATGTGGGGGTAGGAGTGCATGGGACGCAAAAACTAGATAACGTTTTTTTATATTTCTTTTTGACAAAAGGAGCGATAGATGATGTTGCCAACAGCTTCATGCTGTGTGTGCACATGGTGGTCGTTGTGAACGCTAGCTGCCTCCCTTTACTATCCTAATTTAATTTCATTTTTATACAAAGGTTGCGGTTGAAAAAAAAGATGGAACACACATTCGTACCTGTAGACACGTTGACCAAGTTGTATTTGTTTTAGAACATAACACAGATGGCCCCTAGTTGTTTTTTTTTGTTGTTGTTGTCCTATTTTGATGCACAACAGCAATTTCACGGTTGAAAACAAGCAATGCATGTACGAGTTAGAATTACCACGCACACAGAAATCATTGTGCCATTGTGGAAACACGTGCTAAGCACGTTCTCAAAAAATCAAAAAGTCAAAAACAAGCTTCTTGTAGTTGTAGCTGGTTTTCTTATTTGGATTTGGCAAACGAATTGCTTGATTGTCTGCTATTATCTTTTTAAGCTGAAGGTGTAGAGCGATGCTGGTCGGTGGAAGTTTATCTTCTGACTGTACACAGTTCATCATTGGATTAGAAGAACAAAGAGATAAGGAAGCCCAACAGGTATAAACAAAGGCTGATGATGATAGACTCTGGCCAAGAAACAGAACACGCCAATTCAGGCCAAGGAAATGGCCTGAATTTGCCAGCAGGGTGCACGAGCACGATGCACGAACACTTACTCAAACTCTCACTCAAAGTCATAATGCAGTAGCCACACCACACTCACTCAAAGTCTTACTCACTCACTCACTCAAAGTCTCACCGGGGTACAACTTATTCATCCACCGCCATATATAATGCAGGCCACACTCACTCAAAGAATCAAGGCGCATCTGCGCTAGTATTTGCCAGCAGGGTGCATGAGCACGAACAGGTTCATCTCGTTGACGTCCGTATCCGGCGTGGGCCTGCTGATAATCTTGAGGAGCATGTACCCTTGCGCGAGCCTGAACTTGCCGGTGCCGCCGACCACGGCGCGCTCGATGGTGCCGTCGAAGCCGAGCACGGGACCCTGCACGGACAGCGTGCTCCCATTGTACTCGCCGGCGGTGAACACCAGGTCGATGGACGACGTGTAGCCGAAGGCCAGCTGCAGGCTCGTGCCGAAGAAGGCGGCATGGTACCGCCCCACGAGCTGCGACGACCGGTCCCGGCCGACGCGGATCTCGGCGTCGACCACGCCCATGCTCCCGAACGACGAGTTGCCGCCCAGCGGGACGGACTTCAGCACGGAGGCGTACGTGGCGTTCGCCCCGGTGGAGTTCTCGTGCACGTACAGGTGGATGTGCGTCAGGCCGTGCTGGTCGCCTTTGTCGCCGGCGGCGGCGAGGACGGCGACGGACGACGTCATGAAGGCAAGGAGGAAGAGGAGGTGGGGAAGCGAGGACGATGAGGCCATGGTAAGGGCTGCCTTGTGTCGTTGTGTCGTCTGAGTGTTTCATGGCTTCATTTATATAGGAGCACGTATGAACGTGGGAATTGGAGTGGGACGCAGGCAATAGATGATGTTGACTTGCCAACAGCTTAGTACCAAAACGGAAAGTGGTGCGGTGCTGAATAGAACACGGCTGCTCCCGCTGAGCTCCCACCGCCGTGGCCCCGGCGGCCACCAGCCCACGTGATGGTGAGACACACCCCCCCCCCCCGTCCAGGTCGCACCACCCATAGGTCTACGCCGAGGTCACTCAAACCTTGGAGTACCCTCACCTCCCGCAGTCCTTCTCCCCCGACCTCCAAGATCCAGGTGTCTCTGCCTCGCCAGCCTCCACGCCGCCACCTTCCCTTGCTTCGCCTCCTCCGGTGCCCTCTAGATCTAGCCACGCTAATGGAAGACGGCTCCCCCTCCCACCGCTCATGGGAGGACGAGGCAGACGAGGAGCAGTCGTCGCCTAGGGCGCTCGGTGCAGGGTCGCCGGCCATCCTCAGGGAGGTGCTCCTCACTCATGGTCTTGAGGGAAGGGTCTCCTCAATGACTCGAAGGAGTACTCCGACTACTCTGACTCAGAGCGGCTGGCATCTCTGCCGCCGCCGGGAAAGGGGAAGAAAGTTGTAGGGCCGAGCTGCAAGCGCCGCCGCATGTGACGTCACCGCCATTGCCATCGCCAGCCGGAGCCGGGAAAGGGGAAAGGGCTAGATGTGGTCGTGCCAGATGTGTCTAGGGCATCCATGGCTCCCTTCATCGACAGCATGACACTACTTTGGAGGTGCCCCTGATCGTGGAACCTCCTGTTGATGGTCCTTATGTTGGGTTATGAAGATGCTACGCTAGCCAGAAAACAAAACTTTTCTACCTCATAAACCAGGATCTACTGCCAGATATAGGTTATGGGATTACCACTAGACGCGCGGGTGTAGCGGACGACTCGATGTAATCGAACGCGTCGCAGTAGTGCCGTGCAGTTGCGTGGTCGTCCGTCAAGTACGTCCTTCACTCGTGGATTGTCCTAACACGTTCTCGACCAGTTCAACTAGTCGCCGACCAGTTGCTGACCACCGTGATTGATGAGGTCCGTCCTTGTGCCGCAGATGCAGTACCTCCAAGGTATCACACACGTGCGGGAAGAAGCAATGCGCAACCGGACTCCTAGGTCCGCGAGAAGCAAAGGCGTGAGCGTGGGGTGGGCGACGGCGACTGAATTGATCAAGCGGATCAGCTTTTCCTCGCCCCTACCCCTGCTCATATAGGCATACCTATGCAACCCCGAGTTGGAGGCCCATCAGGAAAATCCTAAGCCTTGTCTAATCCGGGTCCAACCCGAATTAGGCTTTCAGCCCTTAAGCGTGCGACCCTATGGGTTCATGCACGCATAGACATGGGCCGAGTACTCCTACTCGCTCAATAGTTGATAGTGACCTCTAGCAAGACGTGATAACTCCTATACGCACATAAAGATCATATCACACGAACCACTACGACCACGTACAAATTATTCCCTTTGCCACTCGATACATGGTTCAACTTGTGGGTTAACACTTAACCCAAGCACGACCATGCATTTGTTGATCCAATCACTTGAGTGATCCAGTGACATCTGTCTCATGCAGAGAGGGGCAAATTCCATCTTGACTGTCCATGTCTCATAGCATGCTCCCCGACCACCCGGAGCAGCGTTTGACAGTCCCTAAGTAGGCCGTTTCACATCTTGAGAACATACCACAATCTCAGGTCTAAGAGCAACTCCAACAGTTTTACATTTTTTGTTTGGCAAAATATGGAGTTTGCCAACTCTCAAATCAATATGGGGAGGAGAAAAAAAAATGTTATCTCCAACGGTTTGGCAAAATTGACTTGCCAAAATCCAAAAAAGGAAACCTGGCGGCGCGGGAGGGAAGAGCGCGCGCGGGAGTAGTGCGCGAGATGGAATGCCAAACCGATTGTGAGCTTGCATATATGGCAATCCATTCTAGAATTTTGCCAAGTTAATAAAAATACAAAGCTCATTTGCAAAACTGTTGGATAGAAGTTTTGTAGACTTTTTTGCAAAAACAAGAATGTAAATCCCATTTGCAAAACTGTTGGAGTTTCTCTAAGAACATAACGTACATGACATGAATAGAGACAATCTCAAGTTGGGTCAGTCCAGCCTACATGTCTCATATGTGCCTACATTATTAGTTCGATATCTCTATGTTCATGACTTGTGAAACATAGTCATCAACTAATATATGTGTTGGTCTAATATTCAAGTGTGTTCTCACGAGAACGTTGACTAGGGATAACTTTAGAATAACCATTCAAGTAAATGAGTTCCACAAATAATTCACATAATTGTCAATTAATACAAGTTGTTTATAATGGATATTCAATGAACACTTAATACATGTCATAGATACAATTGGAATATCATCATCTCTATGATTACCTCTAGGGCATATTCCCAACACCTTAATTACCAATTTTGACCATCAATATTGCATCAAAATGGGAACAACCAACAATATAAGTAGTGATTTATGTTTATAATTCACCAAGTTTCACTTGTACTTGGAGATGCTATTTGTATGCAGGAAAACACTAAAAACGAGTTGTAGGAGTAGTCCGGAGTAAAACGGGCATAACGGGCTCATCACATCTCCGTTTTGGGTGATCCAGGTGTCCACGCGAAGCTAACGAGGAGGGCTACCCATTTGGGCCAAGTGCCGGGGCACCCGCCCCTGGGCCATCATCTGCCACATCACCGATTTGTGGGAGCAGCGCCCCACGACTTTCACACCGCCCAACAAGGTCGGTATGGTCCGATGGCGCTCGATAGAAGTGACGCGGATCCACCGGCCCACTGTCATACATATGGAGGCACCAAACCGACTTTGTCTGTACCCAAATCAACAAGTGTGTGTTATACCCACACTCTACTACACCCCAGGAGATGGCACACCAAAGGAGGAGTGGTCCACCCGCCAGTGTGGGGGCGGCTGCCCTCATACCCAGGGCACCCACCCTTGGCCACAGTGGGCACCTTCATCTCCATGGCTTCCACCCCCAAACCGACTTCCTACATGTTCCCCATGCAAGACACATGCCAGAATTGCCTCAACCATTAATCTTATGGCAGTTTGAGGTTGGTTTCATCCAACGGAGGGCAGCGGAGGTCACACGGATTGCTAACATGGCACTGGAGTAGCCTCTACTACACCTCCGACTATAAATACTAGTCCCCTCCCTCATTTGTAACACACCAAGACACACACCAAGAGAAGCTCTCTCTACTCTTCATTATGTAGCTCTAGTAGTAGCAGTCTTAGCGGGATCTCTATTCGGAGTGTGGAGAAGTCTTCAGGAGTCTGGTATAGCTTTGTAGCTCTCTTGTAATACTTTGTTTATTTCAATGAAGATCACTTTCTATGCAAGTACTTTCTCAAGTCTTTTACTTTAAGTATTAGTCTTGTACTCCAGTTCATGCCTTAGTTGTTCAACTAAGTATGGTTAGTATAGTTGTCTCATTAGCATGGGAACTCCACTCGCATTGAGTTCTCTGGTTATAGTACTTGACTAGAGTAGTAATCAATAGTGTAGACATGGTATCTAGACTGTGGGTTGCCTGAGTTTGCACCCAACCCCACGGATAGCTGTGGTAGCCCCAGGTGGTGACAGCCCTGACGGCTGACGTATTCCACCACGTTCGGGTTGGTGTTGTAGGACCGTAGTCGGAGCTTCCTAGTCCCCTTCTCATTCGAGTCTTATTGTGTGTGATCACTATGTTTCATCCAAGCTAGTTCATAGCTAGAGTTGTGCTTGCTTAGAAGTAACCCAAGACTCCTATGTTGCTCTTCCACTTAGCTACTCTACCATTTGCTTATTCATGAGAAGAACCTATTGTGTGTAATCCTATCCATTTATCGTATATCACTTATCCCCACTTTACTCATGCTTCCCTGTGGATAAATACGATACCTTGAAATAGTCCTTGGTGAAAGCTACAATGGTATTCATGCGCTTGCAGATTTATCTATTTGTGTTAACAAATACCAACAAACTTTCTGGTGCCGTTGCCGGGGACTAACGAACCTGGTAGTGACGCTAAGAAATGCCAACACCCCCACGTGTCTAGGCATCTCAGGCGTTCAATCATGACTCGAGGCTACGCTGAAGCGACCGCTTGGTGGGAAAGTCCGCCTACCGTGACCCACAATCGAACAACCAACCACGTTACACAACTGTCTACAATATGTGACAACCATCTCGTTATCTGGAATGCACGTGAACTGAATAGCCAAGCGCGTCGTGGTGTAGCCAACAACATTGTCACCTAGTGGCGTGTCACTCACCTGTATGCAAGAAACAAAGATCATGAACTTCTCTGTATCTTTGAACTCTGACATAATGGGAATCGATTTCGACTACACTTGCCTCCCTGTAGTGGGCGTGGTGACTTCAACATTATTTACTACACGGTCGACAAGAACAACTGTAGATTGCTTCGTGGCCTTATGCGCGCATTTCGCAGCATGATTGATGACTTGCAGCTTGATGAGCTACACTTGACCGGCCATCTCTACACATGGTCCAACGGAAGGGCCATCCAACGCTCAAGCGTCACAACCTTGCCTTCGCCACCATCGAATGGATGCAACTCTTCTCCAATCACCACCTACGTTGCTCGTCTTCCAGAGGCTCGAACCATGTGCCCCTCCTCCTCGTCCTCAACACTGAGCCATGGCGGTGCTGCGGTTCCGTTTTGAGCAGTGTTGGGCCAAAATTGATGGCTTCCTTGATGTTGTCTCCTCGTCATAGGGACCACCGAACTTCAATGTTGACGCATGCAAGGAATTGGACATGCCACACGAGTTGACGACATAACTTTCCAGTTGGTGGCTACACGACTCATCATCTATGAGTTTCACGTTGCATAGGAGACCTGCAACCTCTCGCATGGTGAGCTCACGCTACACCGTGACTTAAGCCCACGCCCTCGGCCTTGTATTGCTCACTCACACAATGGCCTGGCAATGTGCCTGGACGCAACAACTTCAGAGATGCATGCACCAAATATTTCCACCTTTAGGCCTGTCACCAGAGAAGAAAGAATTACTTCCTCGCCATTGCCCATAATGGCTAGACCTTAACTACGGACGAGGCTAAAACGGGCATCTCTACTCATACTACAATGATATCCTTGGCACGACCTTCATCAAGACGCACCACATTGACCTCGTGTAGTTATACTTGCTTCGCCTGGACCTCGCTAATCTGGTACAGTCGGGCATAGTGGAGGAAGTGGCGGCGGTAGTCAAGGAGATCCCATGCGACAAAGCTCCTGGGCCAAACGGGTTCAGCGCAGGATTTTATAAAGCTGCTTGGCCGATCATTGGCGTTGGTGTCATGCGTGCCTTCCAGGATCTCTGGGACATGGACTTCACAAACTTTGACAACCTGAATGAAGCGGTCTTGGTCCTCAACCACAAAACTTAGTCGCCAATAGGACTCAAGGACTATAGGCCGATCAGTTTAATACACTCTGTGGGAAAGCTCTTTGCCAAAGGGTTAGCTCTTCACCTCATTCCTAGAATGCCAGAAATCATTAGGATCAACCAAACAGTTTTCATCAGAGAAGGAGAATACAAGAAAATTTCTGGACCATGCAGCTGGTCTGTCGATGGCTGCATGCTCGCTGGATTTCGATAATCTCAAGGTAGACTTGGCTAAGGCCTTTGATATAGTAGCCTAGTCATTCCTTCTTCAGGTGCTAGAGCACATTGTCTTTTCTCTGGTGGCATGACTGGGTCTCCTCCATGCTAGCCGCAGCTACCACCAAGGTGCTGACCAACGGTCACCCTAGACATCACATCTATCACATGCGCAGACTTTGGCAGGATGACCTGCTATCGCCATTCTTGTTCATCGCCATCATGGAAGTGCTCAACGCACTCATTGTGGAGGTTGATTGGCGGTTGTAGCTGACCCCCTACCTGGGAACGCGAACAAGTTTAGAGCATCCATCTATGTTGACAACTTAGTGATCTTCCTCGTGCCATCGGCCCTTGACTTTAGATTCCCCATCACCCCCATTCGTTGCTCCGACAAGGTGGTCGGTGCCATGCTACAGGTCTCCCTCTATCGAGTATAGGCCTTCCCTTACTAAGTACAGGCCTTCCCGACGACGTACCTGGGTGCGCTGCTTTCCATCTCCAAGCTGAGTCGCGTGCACGAGCAGGTAATCGTCGACTTGATTGTCGCGCAGATCCCCAATTGGAAGGGTGGCCTTCTCACGAGTGTAGGAAGGGAAAACCTAGTGAAGACCACCCTCTCGGCGATCCCGGTGCACGTATCTATATGTTGCACTCTATCTCCATGGGGTATTAAGGAAATTGACAAGAGGAGACGTGTGTTCCTCTGGGATGGCACCGACTCAGTGATGGGAGGGAGATGTCAGGTGGCTTGGCCCATTGCTTGCTTGCCCTAGGACCTTAGCGGCCTCGGCCTGCCAGATCTCAAGACTTTCGACTTTGCGCTATACGACTATGTTGGGAGAGGCTTTGGCGCACATACCTTGCATCCCAATGGCCCCAACTTCCATGAAAGATGGAACACGTGGTCGACGTTATGTTCCACGCCTCTATTACTATCTAGGTGGACGATGGTGCGCGCACATGGTTCTGGAAAGATGCCTAGTTACCGAACAGGCCATTCCGCCTATCCGCGCCCAACCTCTTCCATATGGTTGGTCGCTATAGAAGAGGTCGCCCAACCTATTGACGGTGGACGAGGGACATCAATGGCACGCGCACTGCATTAGTCCTGATCGAGTACGCTGCACTTTGGGATAAATTGATGGTGTACAGCTGCCACACAACGTCCTTAACAGGTTCATTCGGAAATGGACATCAGGGGGAGAGTACACGAGCTTCTCAGCATACCACGCGTTCTTCATCGGATTGACTACTCTACCTAGCGCCAAGGGGGTCTGGCTTGCTTTGATGCCGCTGAAGGTGAAGTTCTTCTTCTGGCTTGCCTTGGACGAATGAAGAATGTGGCACGACCTCTTGCCAGCCATGGATAGCATGCTCTGCGTGCAGGAGGATGAGACCCACGACCATCTTCTCGCCTCCTACATCTACACTCGTGAGGTTTGGTTTCGCCAACTCGGCCTTGTCAAATTCCAGCACCTCACCCCTGACGACAAGGCATGCATCGTTGACTGGTGGCTGCTCAACCGCGCCATGGTACCAGTGGCCTTCCGCCGCGGCTTCGACTCATTTATGTTGTTGGTCTCATGGGAAATATGGAAAGAGTGCAACCGCGGGACATTTGACGGCCAAAGAAAGACGATGACCCAACACTGGCCCTCATCCGGGAAGAAGGCGAGTCTTGGATTTCAGCCGGGTTCCATAGCCTCACGCTTTATTCGCCAAGGTGGCTTAACTATGTTCCTTCCTCATTAGTCGCAAAACTAGTTGATTAGTTAGTATAGCGGCGAACGCTCCACTATTAAAGCCGGTGATTTATGTATAAGTGTGCTTGCTTGTTATGTTCCACGTCATCTCACCAATGGACACAAGTCGTGTAAACCATACTCTAATTTCCCTCGAAGCAAAACGTGCAATGATCACGATTTTGAAGAAAAAAACTTGCCAACAGCTCCATATGTGTGTGCACATGGTGGTGGTTGTTATCGGAATAAAGGAATTATTTTATTTTAAAAACATAGCTGTGCAATCCCTTTTTGCACAGGAAACTCTCCTATCTCTCGACAGTTATCGGAATAAAGAAATTATTTTATTTTAAAAACATATCTTACTACTCATTATCAAGAACCCTTTCTTCTCAAGTCGGTACCTTTATGCAAATCTTAATAACCTAATTCTGTCAGGAAACCTATTGTCGGGTGCCTTTCAAAAAAAATTGCCTTTCAAATAAATTGTCAGGTGAAATTCCTGATTGCATCGGGATTGTGCCGTTCTGCAAGGACTTACCGTAACTCATTTGAGGTGAGCATACGTCAATCTCTAAACAAAATAGAAGGCCTGCTGAGTACACTTCAATCCCTTGAATTAATAGACTGTACGGTGCTATTCCTGATGCCATCGGTGGTATACGTAACCTCAGCTTCATTTGTCCATGCCAAATAGCTGGTGCACTTGTGTTCTTAGCTTTCATTATTCCAGTCGTTCAGTTTATCAAAAAGAACTCTAGAGGAAACCATGGCCCAATCCTATCACCAGTAATCGAGGAACAATATGAAAGAGTTTCTTATCATGCACTGGCAAATGGAACCAATGGATTTTCTGGGGCCAATCTGCTTGGTAAAGGAAGCTGTGGAGCAGTCTATAAATGCACTTTTGCAGATGACGAAACTATCGCTGCTGCGGAAGTCTTCAACCTTCAGCAACCAGGATCTACTAGAACTTTTGTGACAGAATGTGAGGCACTGCGAAGGGTGCGACTAAAATAAGATATATAAAAGTCTTACATGTATTTTATGATGTTACACACATAAGTTGATAAATTATAAATAATACCAAATCAGAGTTTATTACATAACGCATAAATAGCAAGACCTTGTCTTTAATAAAAATAAGACATAACTAAGATAACTCCAGATGATGGCTTCACCACAGGGACAGGTCGACTGGTTGACATAAGCTAGTAGTCATGTCGATAACTCTCACTCCAATCTAGATTTGTTACCCATCCGGGATTTTCTAAGTAATGAAATAAAACAAGTGTAAGTATATACGTACTTAGCAAGCATAGGAGGGGTTCATGAAGCTCAATAAAGATTGACACGGTTTAACAACAAGTAGCTTTTAGTGTATGTCACATTTTAGCAATTAGCATCAAGGTAGTAACAAACCCATAACCACATGATCAGGTAGACATGACTAACAATACGATAAAAACAACATTAACATGTAGCACAATTTGAGTTGATGATCCAATTCCATAAGAACCCCTTGGTCGCCCTAATCGTGTGCACGGACGATATATCGGTTTAACTCTGCGCAGAGGTGTACACTTTCACTAAGGGTCATGATTTCCAAATGAGTGGATTAATTACTCCTAAACACTCAAAAACCACATAAAGCCACTCATAGGTTCGTCTAATGAATTAGGGCCGCAGGGTCAACGGATGTAGAAATCCCCCTTCCAATATGGCACATGGCCTACCCGGTTATACACATATTGAAGAGGTCGTCCTATACCCAACTCGCAGATCCTCTAACTCGTTAGAAAAGGTCCTATGAACAACTAGAGCTAGAGCCATATAGCCCCTATAGCTGTACGTTATATCCCGGATGATCACTTATAGTTTGGATTTTATTGAAAACCATCTTTTCATTAGTTGCATAGTCATTAATCAGGTTACAAGATCATGATTATAAAGCACTGGCATTAACTACCCATATGCAATATCCCCAGTTGTCAAGGTAAACAAGTATTCAAAGTTAGGTAATCCTAACAGGGTAGCAAAGAGACATATGCATATGATTTTAGTGTATATAGTGAATAGGTAACAAGGATGGTCCCAACTATACTTGCCTTATTCAAAGCTTTCCTGACGAACCTGGTGATCCTGGTTATCGAAGTACTTTTGGCCTCCAATGAATGGATCACCCTCTATACCGATCAACAATCAACAACACGCAAGCATCGAGCAGTCATACACGAGCAAACAATAGATTCAATTAGAACAGTACACCATATCAATAAAACAGATTGAAAAGAGTTAATAAAAATATTCTAAACATCACTACGATCACACGGACGTAAAGATCACCAAAATCGGAGCTATAACGAGAAAGTTATGAATTTTACAAGATTTCCTATTGTAAAATAATAGATTTAAAATAAATCTCGATTTTCAAAAGTTCAAAATAAATCTAAAAATGATACTAACATATAGATTCTAAAATTACGAACCCAACGCAACTTGAACGGATCGAATCGGAGCTAAAACGGAGAAGTTATAAACATTTGAAAATAGTGGCAAAACTGTAAATAGAGGAAAACATACTTTTAAAACTGTAAAACGAAAATACGTTTTCCAGTGAAGGAAACGTATTAAGGTATCTGTTAAAAGGAAAAATACACTTTCCGTAGAATGAAGCATATTTTGAATCTGTTAAACGTAAAATACGCTTTCCAGTGAACAAAGCGTATCCTATAGAAAGCGCAAAGGCCTCTTAATTAAATACTGAAAAACATAGGGGGGTTTCTATAAAAGTGGCCGACGAAGGGGTATCGACCACCTAGAGCCGTTGGATCTGAAACGGATGGATCAGATTAAATAGGGGAGGGTGAAGGGAAACTTGCTGGCCGGAGTTGACCGGTTCGCGGCGGACGGCCATGGCCGACGGCGGCAGAGTTCACCGGCGCACGTGGTTACAGCGATTCCGGCCACTAGAAGGTGCGAGACCGGTACCAAGAGAACGAGAAGGATATGGGGATCTCACCACACACGAAGATGGAGGTGGAGGCGGACTAGGGACGGCAGGTGGCTCAGGATGGCGGCAACGAGCTTCCGGCGAACAATGGCGACGCGAGGTGAGCGAACCAGAGTGATACGGAAGGGGAAAAAAGACCTTGGATACTTCTAAAACTCGTCGAGAAGCTCGGCACAAAACTTACAGAGGCAGGGGGACGACGGACGACGACTTGAGCTTGGAGGCGGTGCGCGTCAATGGCGGCTAGGGTTTCGGTGGCGGCGCTGCGAGCTCTGGGCGCAAGCAAGGGCGGCTGCGGTCGCAAAGAAGAGGCGAAGGGCGAGGCGGATGCGTAACCTCGCTATTTAAAGGGACAGCTCGCGTGGGCAGCACGCGACGTCGCGAGGCGGGGCGGTGTCGGACTCGGGACAGTCCCAGTCGGGGACGACGCGGGGAAGGAGATGACGTGGGTGGGCCCCACCTGTCGGCGACCCATGGTGCGGGACCCACTCGTCAGCCGACAGAGAGGGAGAGGCGGGCGGCCTGTCTACCGCTGACTGGGCCGGCTTTAACCTGGGCAGTGGCCTGGTGGCCCAATAGAGATGGAGGAGGAGGCGAGGTTGCTGGTCCTTGGGCATGCAAGGAGAGGTAGGCAGGCTTGGGCCATCGGGCCGAAATGCCTGGAAGGAAGAGAGGGAAAGAAAATTCCCTTTTTATTTATTTAAACAGCTTTTCAAATGGATTTTGAAATAGATTTTGAAAACTTTTTTGAATTCAGACAAAACCAATCATCACAAAATAAAATATGCAACATTATGAATGCAAAAACATGTTTCTTCACCTATATTTGATTTTACTTTTATAAAAATTATTATTTTGCCTAAATTCAATGCTCACAAAAATGCTCAAATAAATCTATTTGGTTATTTTAAAATTATGCAAATTCTAGAGTGTTACAGAACATCATCACATGCTGCTCAAGCATTAACTACCAATGTCAGGAGTTCAAGGCACTACTTTTTGAGTTCATGCCAAATGGTAATGATTGGCTTCATTGAAAATCTGACATTCTCACTCCAAGGAATACTCTAGGCCTGAACAAAGCCTAAATATTTCCACAGATACCATGGATGCTTTGGATTATCTTCATTATCACTGTCAGCCACCAATCGCTCACTGCGATCTCAAGCCAAGCAGCATTCTTGTTGCAGACATGAGTGCCCGAGTTGGAGGCTTCGGCATATCACGGATCTTCCAGAAAGTGCAAATAAAATCTTGCAAAGTTCAAACAGCACAATTATAGAATAAGAGGTTCCATTGGTTATGTGCTCCAGGTAACTGAAATTCTTTTGTTTTTTCCTTGTAATCTGCTCCATGTTACAAATGAACTTTATGATATGATATGTCTGCAAATTTTGTAGAGTATGGTGTAGGCTCTGCCGTCTCAACTACTGTACTGGTGATATCTACAGCCTCGGCATATTATTGCTTGAGATGTTTACTGGAAGGAGCCCCTCAGATGACATGTTTGGAGACATGTTGGATCTACACAAGTACGCCGAGCGTGGCCTTAGCGAAAGGATCTTGGATATTGCAGATTCGACACTGTATTTAGAGTCCACGGATAGCATTATAAGTAGCAGAATTAAGGACCGCTTGGTTTCTGTTTCCAGACTTGGCATATCCTAATCCGATGAGAGATGCACGCAATCAGAGATTCATACCACATGTTTTCCTGCTAGCTTGAGAGCACACGAATTGCAGTCATTTGCAAGAGCAATGGTCAGATCTGGAGGTAGAACAAGATGCTGCAGATGTGTAAGTATGTTATATTGTGTCGCATGCATCCACCAGTTCAACCCAAAAGATTAGGCTAATAGAGAGAGGTGGGCAATTCACTTAAATGAATAAAGCCATACATGCTCAAATCTGTACTTGTTTCCGTTAGAATAGAGTGAAAACTAAAAGGCAACACTCATGCACAGTTTGCAGATTTAGGCATGCAATGTTTGAGCTCTACGGCAGTGGCATACCGCACATGAACCATAATTAGTGCAAATAGTTCCTATTTTGATGCACTACGGGGGTGATTGGTTGCTCTGAGCTCCACCAGCCGGGACGGAGTGCCTGTGCAGGCTCCAATTATCCCAGATAACCTTTCTTGTTTGGTTGCAATTTAATGCAGCATACCAGATGATATGGTATGTGTTTGGTTGCATGCCTGGACATTTTTATGGTATAAATTGGTCGAATTACCTGTGTTTGGTTGGGGGCATGACAAAAGTCGTGAACACCTGTACGCGAGCACACATGGCCAGGACGCGAGCACAGCGTGCAGGAATGGCACACATGACCATGACGTGAGCACAACGTGCAGGAAAGGCAGGGGCGGCGTCGCAGACAGGGCCCTCGCGAGGACGGGGATGCGCTGGCGCCGGCCGTCCACTTCCGGGGCAACCACCCGGTGTTCCACCTTCACCACGCTCGACACGGGCGCCTGACAGATCTTCACGCGCGCGTGGAGGCCCCGCGTGGCCGAGCGGCCCAAGGAGCTGCCATCGCCGACCTCCTCGCCTTTTTCCACGCCGTTAAGGCAAGGGAGGAGCACGCGGGCCAGACCTACATGCTTCCTCTTCGGGGAGTCTATGGGCGAGGACATCTGCTTGCTCATCCACCTCCGCACGCCGCCGAAGGAGTGCGTGGGGGCGGTCATCGTTGCGCCCATTTGTAGGAGATCGAGCAAGCAGCAGCGCTGCTCTGCTTGGTTTTCTCTAGGGAAGAACGGTGAAGGGGGTAACCGTATCCCTCGTGTCTCATTTGGGAAGATGGTGTCGTCTCCAGGCTGGCCCACGCGACGCACTGACGGAGGGGACGAAATGAACGAGACGGTGCTAGGAAATGATACGAGTAGGACAACCAAACACAGACCAGGTGATGTAAATGGGCCTAAATGGCACTTTGCACCATCCTATGCGGACAACAAATCACCCCCTGCTGGAATTTCGCAGTTGAAACAAGATATGGATTCATGTACGAGTCAAGAGTTACCACACACATTGCAATCATTTCACAACCTGAGCAATAACCAATCCTCTATTCCATTTCTTAACAACAATCATTAGTCCAACAGAAATTAATAGCATACTGTCCCAGATTTGAGCACGGGGTCGCCTGGGCGTTTTTTCCTGTCCAGGGGGCCGCCTACAAAACAGGCGAGGCCGGCCGCGCTCTTTTGCAGGCGGCCCCCTGGGCGCCAAAAAACGCCCACACAGTGGGCGTTTTTTGGCCACCTGGGGGCCGCCTGCAAAACAGGCGAGGCCGGCCGTGCACTTTTGCAGGTGTGGGCGTTTTTTGGCCGCCAGCTATATATACCCAGCCCCCCCTTCAGATTTTCATTATATTCACTAAAATTTTCAGAAAAAAAGGAAGAAGAGAGGAGGGAGGAGAAGGAAGTAACGGCGAAGCCCTGCAAGTTTGAGACGTCGGCTTTTAGGTAAGTTTCTCATACATTACAGGTCTGTTGCTATGCATTAGTAAAATATAATATGCACTAGAGTTGTTTAGTTTTTAGTTGACGCTGGGTAGATCTGTGAGTAGTATGTATATTAGATCGATAAATAATGATGTTAGAGCATTGCAGTTCGTGTTAGAAATAATGATGTTTCTTTTATGATTTAAACAATGGATTGCATGATTTGAAATGTGACGAATATCGTATTTTCTCTGAATAGATATGTCAACCAAAGTGATGTTTCGGTTGTTCCATGGTAGTGGCACTGTCAGATATGGGCCGTATGGTATAGATCTGTCTGAGTTTGGGTCAACACTAAAGGGGATAGATAGGCCAGCGGAAAGAAATTTTCGGTCAGTGTGTAACTGGTTAATGAGGGTATTTCATATCAACCCAGAGGTGAACACAATAAAAGTAAATGTAGTAGTCAACCGTGGCAACGAAGAATGCTTCTGGGAATTGATGTCGGTAGATTGCACCGAAACATGGAAATGGTACGTAGAAAATGCATTGCAGCGGGGCTGGGAACCCAGCATTTTTATGGAGGTGCACGATAAAGACAATGCAACCCTGCAAGATGTGGAGGGTACAAGCATGGTTAGGACTGATGCTGAAATAGAAGAGGAAAATGACCGTGCTGAACAAGGAGAAGAACAGGGACATGATGTGCAGCAACCAGAAAGAGAAGAAGAAACCAGTGAGCCGAGAGGCTTGGCAGATGAGGGCGAGAGGATCAACTCCATTGTTCAGGAAATGGAAAACGAAGATGCGGCGAATGAGGAAGTGGAGGGTTATGAATCTTCTGATGAGGAAGGATGCAATGTGAATCCGTGGCAGTGGTCTAATGAAGACTTCTCTGGACTTGCTATTTCAGAGGGATACCATGTTCCATGGGAGTATAAGGAGAATGAGGTAATCGAGGGAGCGATGTACGCAGAGAAGGAAGAATTGATGGAGGCAGTCAAGCTTTGGGTTGTATCACTGCAGAGAGAGTTCTGGGTAGCAAAGTCCACAAAGTGTGTATACGAAGTTAAGTGCATGAGATCCAGCGATGGTTGTCCGTGGAGGGTGCATGCATTTAAGGGAAAGTGGAAGGATTATTGGAAAGTGTCAATAGTCACTCAGCACAACTGTCACTTGGAAGGTGTACAGAAGTACCACAGAAATATGACATCTGCATTTATTGCTACAGAGATGTATTCAGATGTTGTGCATAATCTGAGATACGAGCCAAGGTCAATAATAAGGCATATCGAAGATAAATTCAAATACATCATTTCATATGCTAAGGCGTGGAGGGCAAACCAGAAGATTATCGAGATGAGATTTGGCACATTCAAAGCCTCATATGATAATTTACCATCTCTTCTTCAATGCATAGCCGCCAGAAATCCAGGGACATGTACAGATCTTATAACATACCCAACCATGGAGTATGACCGTGCAGTGTTGGTCTTGCAACGAGCTTTCTTTGCACTAGGTGCTTGCATCAGGGCATTTGTGCATTGTCGTCCAGTACTCTGTATTGACGGGACATTTCTGACAGGTAAATACAGAGGTCAGATACTAACAGCAATTGCCGTTGATGGGAACAATCAAGTTCTACCACTGGCATTCGCTTTTGTGGAGAGCGAGAATACCAATAGTTGGTACTGGTTTCTCAAGCAGGTGAAGGTTAGCATTGTTGGTATGAGGCCTGGTGTATGCCTAATTCATGACCGTCACGCTGGCCTTCTTCGGGCAATTGAATATCTGAAGCACGATGATGCAGAGATGGGATATGGTAAAGATTGGCCAGATGTTCAAAGTCGGTGGTGTATGCGTCACATGGGTGCTAATTTTTACAAGCAGTTTAAGCGCAAGAACTTGATGGATCTATTCAAGAGGCTGTGCGGACAGAATCAACAGAAAAAATTCAATGAGCTTTGGAGGAGGTTGGACGAGCTCACAACGAAGCATATGGAAGAACACTCAAGCCGATCAGCACCTGTTGGTGAGGATGGTCCAGAGTCCTTAGGACCGCTGCCCACAGATGGTCCAAACATCAGAAGGAGATCGGCATCTGCTGTGAGAAATTTTTCGCACTGGATAGAGAATGAGCCTAAGGAGAAGTGGTCTTTGCTGCATGATGTCGGCGGAGCGCGGTTTGGTATTATGACAACTAATTTGGCTGAAGTTTACAACTGGGTGATGCGTGGTGTTAGAGACCTTCCCTTGGTTGCCATTGTTGAGTTCATCCTGCATGGAACATGCAGATATTTCAGAGACCGGTACCAAGTCGCTGCCCTATCAATGCAAGTGCGAGGTGTTTTCTTCGGACAAATGCTAACAAATTATCTGGAGGAAAAACGTAAGAAGGCAAAGGAGCATAGAGTTATAACTCAAGGTACTAGAGAGCACCGATTTGAAATCTTGTGTGCTGATAAGGCCAAGCGTGGAATATATAGAAGAAGAGTTGTGCAAGAATGCATACTTAGAGAGGATGGGTATTGCGCATGCACGTGCCACAAGCCAAGACTCTACCACAAACCATTTTCCCATGTTATTGCAGCGAGCTCGGAGTGTGGAATACTTGATCGTACTTTTGTATCTCCCTATTTCACCAAGGAAGCCATATTGCATACATGGTCACATGAAATTTATGGTTTTGGCATAGCGAGGAATTTTACAGGTACAGTACCGCAACCTACCTATATTCCAGACCCAAGTAAGATCAGAGACAAGGCTGGGCGTCCGAAGACAAGACGTATTCGAAACGCCATGGATGAGTCCGAAGCAGGTGGAAGGTACACACGTTGCAGCAAATGCGACAAGGAAGGACATACTTACAAGAAGTGCTCCAAGGACTCAGACATGGCCACAACAGCAGAAGCCCCGCCATCAGGATCCAGATTGGATGGTACCCCGCCAACAGGAGAAGGGACAACTTCTGGGCCCACCAGGCCAAGGCGTGCACGCGTGCCTCGTGGTTCGGTCGTGTAGTGATGTGTAGAGAGCTTGGTTAAGATTATGTAATGTACGGTTTTTGCTTTGTTGTAACTGGAGTGAACAAACTTATTGTTTCAACCTATATTCCGGATGTAATGTTCATAATCTCAGTCTTGTATTTGAATATATTTCTGTTACATGTTGTATGTGCAGTCTTTATGTTTCAAATTCGATCATTTGTTGTTGTACCTTAAATTTATTGTTGTATACTTTTTCACTTTCTATTTGCATGTGTCATATGTGTTAACTGTGATATTGTCATGCAGGGATGGCCGACGACACAGCGGAGCTGCTAGATCGAGGGATCGATCTGCACCACCACTCGTACCGTATTGCGGTGCAGAACGCCAATCTGCCCGTACTTCGACCGCGATCGTCCAGACGTCTACTTTCAGTGGACCCTCGGTTCTGTTCCAGGTATCCGTTGACTCTTTCAATTCTCCCAATTAAGTACACATGGCTTCTTAATAACATAAAATTTTTATGTGCAGGTTACGTGAGGCAGGCCTCCTCCCGTTGTGTCGTCTTATAGAGGCTCGAGCTGGTGAGGCCGATGAGACGAGGAGGTGGAGTTTCGATAGGTCTCTTCTAACAGCCCTGGTCAACCGATGGAGGCCGGAGACACACACGTTCCACCTGCCGTGCGGGGAGGTCGCACCGACGCTTCAGGACGTTGCGTTCTTGCTTGGCCTTCCCCTCGCTGGCGATGCCGTTGGGCCAGTCGACGGACTTCATGATTGGCGAGACGACATGATGGCCCGCTTCGGCCACGTACAGCGTCACCCTGCACTTCCATCTTTGAGCAGCCTCCCTCCGTACACGACCATGGGCCCGTCGCAGCAGTGGCTCATGCAGTTTACCGTAAGGCCTAATTTAAAAGAATTTTATCAATTTACAGTTCTACTTAACTTTATTAACTATATCTTTTTCAGTCCGATCAGCTACACCCAGAGGCTGACGTGTACTCTGTGCAACAGAGCTTGGAGGCCTACTTGTTGTGGCTTTTTGGCTGGGTCATGTTCACCAGCAGCGCGGGACATGCCGTCGACAAGGTCATGATCCCCTACGCGCGCGCGATCGCTGATGCTGATGAGGGAGCAGTGCCACAGTGGAGCTGGGGATCTGCCGTACTGGCGGCGACGTACAGGGGGCTTTGCGAAGCGTGTACTAAGATAGAAACAGGTTCTTTGCTCACTGGTTGCCCCCTCCTTCTACAGCTATGGGCAGCTGAACGGTTCGCGATTGGTCGACCTATGGTGGATCACACCGCCTACGAGGAGGACCTGTACTTGCAGGTTCCGCCTGAGGACTACCCCACCATGGGTACAGTCTGGTGCCGTCGTCAGGTTCGTGTTCTTAGCTGACGTATATAGTTAATTCGTATCGTATCTTCTAACCCATTTATTGTTATATTTCAGCGACGATGGGCACATATGCAGGTCACGCGGTCGTACAACGAGTTTATGCTGGAGTTCGACAGGATACAGCCGACCGACGTGATCTGGGAGCCTTACAGCCAGGAGGCTATCTACACACGAGCTCCCCTTGGGCTGTCCACGTTGTGCACACGTGACCAGGCCTTCTGGCTGACGCTCCGACCGATGGTGTTCGACATCTTCGTCGAACCGCACTGCCCAGGGCGTGTTTTGCGCCAGTTCGGTCTCATGCAGCCGTCCCCCGTCCCTATCATCCGTACCGTCCCTGCAGATGCTCATAGGTAAGTACTACTAACAACTGACTTTAAAAAATTAATCGCAGTAGACATGTCTTACTTAAATTTGTGTTCAGGCTGACTCGGAGGGGACAAGTCGGTGGCAACTTATGGGTTCCACGTCTGTAGCCATACGTGGACGATTGGTTGCTTGCCACAGAGGACGTCGTTGATGAGTACCGCCCCCACACCGAGGACTCGTACATGATGTACCTCTGGTGGTACCAGCCTCGTACCCGCACACGTGTCACCTTCGTTCCTCCAGAGCAGCAGCCACACGTCGCCGCCGTGCGTGACGCTTACCCTATGCACCGTGATCAGGATTACTTCCGTGCGGTGAGTACTTGAATCTCTCATATATATCAGTACTTCATTACGTATATCTTTCATGTAACTTAAAACTGAAATTAGGTCGATGGTACGCAACTACTTTACACGGAGATGGACTCCGTGTGTCGCCGCTTGGAGGGTGGCTTGGCGTTGACAGTCGACGAGCAGCGCACCTCGTACACGCGGATGCGTACGACGCTTAGATCCGTAATGAGGGCTCTCACTTGTTGGACCTCCGACGCAGCGCCTCAAATTCCTGCACCGGCACCCGCAGCACGTCCTCCTGCACCCCAGAACAGAGGTAACTCCGTGTACCCCACCTCGTCTACCTATGTTTTTCTAATATGGATGACTGTGTGACTTACGACGACACCTTTCACAGCGTTCACTACGCCGTACCTTCGTTCCTCTGGAGGGGGGTCCTCGGTGCACGGAGCAGAGGCATCCAGGCACTTCACTCATACTCCACCCAGCGCGTCGGCCCATGGTGAGGGTTCCTCCGCTCAGGGAGCAGGCTGGGGAGCCTGGCCTTCGCCCCATGGAGTGGGTACCTCCGCTCAGGGAGCAGCTTGGGGAGTCCTGGGTACCTCCGCACAGGGAGCAGCTTCGACGTCGGGCCAGGGAGCCGACACCTCGTCGCGGACCTACCGACTACCTAATGACCCCCCCACTGACGCATCGATCAGCGACGAGGAGGTCGAGATCGGCCCTTCACAGCTTGCAGGAGCACCTCCGTCCTATACGCAGGAGTTATCACAGATGACTCCAATGCAGGACGTCCGCGTGACTCGAGGTGTTCCACCGGATCGCTACAACTACTCATCGGGGCACGTGCGACCGAGGAGGCCGAAGAGGGGTAGGGGGCAGGGGCAGGGACAGGCTCCGGGACAGTAGTACCCTGTACGATGTAATTACTGTCTTCATGTATGATACGCACTATTCTTTTGTCAAAATTTACCCTAAACCGTAAACCCTAAACCCTAAAAACCCTAAACCCAAAAAACCTTAAACCATAAACCCTAAAAACCCTAAACCCTAAAAAATTTACCCTAAACCCTAAACCCTTACATGCTTGCATTACATCCGTTATAATAGTCCATTACAGCACAGTTAAAAGTCACGAAAACAATTTATTACAATAAAATTATAGGTCCGCTAGGGCGATGAGCTACTAATCCGAATTCATCTAACAAAATGACCCTAATAATCCGAAACATAACCGGGAAGCAAGTCTTCATCTTCAGAACCACTATCCTCTCCCACAAACTCATTGGTACGGCTACGCTCAGCTGCGTTGGCCTCTTCTTCCTTTTTTTTGTAGTAAGCGGCCTCCAAGTCATCAACGGCTTGGGTGAACGCTTCATCATACTCCTCTTCTTCCTTTTTTTTGTAGTAAGCGGCCTCCAAGTCATCGAGGGCTTGGGTGAACGCTTCATCATACTCCTCGTCCTCGTCGTTCATCGGCATCTCCGCCTCCGCCATCTTCTGCTTCATCTTCGCATCAGCACTCCTCTTTTCGGCCTCCTTCATCTTCTCCCTCGCATGCAAGGATGCTTCCTCTTCTCTCTTCTTTTTCCATGCATCACAGTCTTTCTTCCACCGAGCAGCACTTGGGGTTTGGACACGCAATCGTCGGGCATAGTCAACCTGCGCTCGCTTCCGCATCTTAATGTAGTTGTCCACAAGCTGAGTACCAGACCTGAACTTCAGGTCCATTACTTTCTTTTGCTTCAGTGTATCCATGTATTCCCTGCGGTCTTCAACATGGGCAAAAACCTCCCACTTGCATTTCCTAAGGCTCTGTGATCAAACGGAACAATTTAAAGTCAGCAAATACAAAAAGTTTAGATATCAAGTGAGCAACAAGTGGAACAAAAGGACCTCATCGTAATCAACCATATGGCCGCACCAATAGCCTATTCCAAGCTCCGATGGTAGTAGGCCATACTGCGCTTCGACACCACATTTGCACAACACAGGAGGCTTAGGGGTAACCACTTTTCTCTTCTTGTCCACCTTCGGATCCGGCCATTTGTTCTTTGGACCCCACAGCCACTCCCTGAAGTTACACTTCCGCAACAAGGTATACCCACCCTACAATGTAAAATGTTAGTACATGCACAAATACTAAGAAAGCCATGACCGCATACAATTTGCACTTACTCCGGCGGGGTTAGGACATTCGAACTCGTTAGGCCTATCTGAACTTATTACAGAATAATCTCCGCATTTGCAACGAGGTGAAGATTCAAGCCGTCTCAATTGGGCTATTTTCTTCTCCTCGTCTGTCATTGGGGGGGTCAGGGGGAGGTGCCACCCACCGCTCAAATTGATCGGGTGGATTATGCTTCCCTTTCCACCATTCGTCAAACTGGAGATACCTTGGGTCGAATTTGTCTGGACCGTCAATCCACTGAAAGAAAAAGCACCGCTCATGGGCCTACAAAACATGATTGCTAACGACATTGTTAGAGATGCAAGAGCCGCAATTACTAGCAATGAATAAAGACGCAATGACAGAGGTGCAATTACTTACATTGAATCCACCGCATGTGTAGTAGCAACGGGTAGCTGTGTCCTCATGGCGAGATTGGCTAATATCAGCCGGTTCTCCACAGTCACAATTTGGGACAGGGACTGCAGGAGGAACAGGAGCATCCTTGCTAGACACGTCGGGATACAATTCTCTAGGGCGACCTCGTTTTTTCTAAAACTCCGTCCGCCACAAGTTTTGCATATCTATTCAGAGAAAATACGATATTCGTCATATTTCAAATCATGCAATCCATTGTTTAAATCATAAAAGAAACATCATTATTTCTAACACGAACTGTAATGCTCTAACATCATTATTTATAGATCTAATATACATACTACTCACAAATCTACCCAGAGTCAACTAAAAACTAAACAACTCTAGTGCACATTATATTTTACTAATGCATAGCAACAGACCTGTAATGTATGAGAAACTTACCTAAAAGCCGAGGTCTCAAACTGGCAGGGCTTCGCCGTTACTTCCTTCTCCTCCCTCCTCTCTTCTTCCTTTTTTTCTAAAAATTTTAGTGAATATAATGAAAATCTGAAGGGGGGCTGGGTATATATAGCTGGCGGCCAAAAAACGCCCACACAGTGGGCGTTATTTGGCCGCCAGGGGCTGCCCTCAAACGCCGGCACCGGCACCGGCCGGCCGTTGGCCACGTCACAAAAAACGCCACTGTAGGCGACTAGTTCTGTCATATTTCGAAACGGACAACTAAATTTGTAAATTTTTTTTAAAAAAAATAAAATTAAAAAAAGTTCCAAAATCCTTCGTCCTGCCAAATGGCCCGTCACTACCCATGGGCATCTATCCTCAAGAATCAAGATTCAAGAAGCAGAAGCGCAAAGCAGCCAGCATGGCAACGCGTCCGTAACCGCAATCTTAGTGCTGTTCCCGCTGTTACTATCCGCCTCCGCGTCCTTCTTGACGCTCGTGTCGGCCGCACAAGCCGGCGACGGGGCTGCGCTGCTGGCGTTCAAGGCCGCCGCCGCCGCGAGGATCAGCGGCGGGCACGGCGGCGACAAGCTTGCTTCCTGGAACAGCAGCAGCGTTGGCAGTTTCTGTAGCTGGGAGGGGGTCAGGTACGCCTCGTACGCTTGCAGACGCTTGATCTGAGCGACAACGAGTTCAGCGAACTACCTGCCGCCAACCTAACTTTCTGTGTCAGATTACTGTCCTTGAGACTCGGCCACAACCAACTCCATGGCCGTGTCCCTGTTGAGCTTGGCGGCAAACTCACAGACCTTCAGCGGCTCTCATTGACAACCAACAGCTTGACGGGCAATATCCCAGCATAACTAGCCAACATGTCATCTCTGTGGTTTCTTGATCTAGGTGAAAACCAGCTCGAGGGGGCCATACCACATGAGATCGGCTGCATCTCTGACTGAGCTTCTTCTATACAATAACTACATGGAAGGGCCAATTCCGCCATGCTTGGGAAACATAAAGAACATGTTTCACCTTGATCTCTCAACAAACCGACTCAATGGTTCAACCCCCGAAGAGGTGTTTGAACTTCCTTCACTCTCTGTCTACTTAGATTTATCATACAATTCATTGTTTGGGCCACTTCTTACTGAAGTCGGTAGCCGGGAAAACCTTAACGGTCTGTATCTGTCAGGAAACCAGTTGTCTGGCGACATACCTCATAGTATTGGAAACTGCAAATCATTGGAATGGCTATTGCTGGACCAAAATTCATTTGAGGGCACTCTCTACCTCAACCTTTGGAGAGGCCTTGGTGTACTCAACGTGACCATGGACAAGATCTCCAGGAGTATTCCTGATGCCCTTTGTAGTATTGGCGGCCTACAAGAATTGTATCTAGCACACAACAACTTGTCAGATTTGATCCCCGGATGTCTTCAGAATTTGACATTATTGTCAAAATTGGATGTGTCCTTCAATTCATAATTTGACTTCATTGTCAAAATTGGATGTGTCCTTCAATGATTTGCAAGGTGAAGTACCAAAAAGGGGTGTTTTTGGAACTGAAATGAACCTGTCCATTGATGGGATCGATAAGCTTTGTGGCGGAACACCTCAGCTTCATTTACCTTCATGCTACATGTTTGCTTCAATAAAGAAGAAAAGGGATTTGTCAATATCCCTTATGATTATACTAATATCATTCAGTGCACTTGTATTCTCAGTTTCAGTAGTTTCTCTTATTCAGTTGATCAATAAGAAGCTCAGAAAAAGGCATGAAAGACAACTCATCCACAACCAACGAACAGTATGAAAGAGTTTCTTACCATGCATTGTCAAAAGGGTCTAATGGATTTTCTGAGAAAAATTTGGTTGGACAAGGAAGTTATGGCATGGTTTATAAATGTACTTTACGTGATCAGGGAACTACAGTAGCTGTAAAGGTGTTTAACACGAAACAGTCTAGGACTACTAGAAGTTTTGTGGCTGAATGTGAGGCATTGCAAAGGGTGCGTCACTGTTGTCTTATAAAGATCATCACTTGCTGCTCAAGCATCATTCACCAGGGTGAAGAGTTCAAGACACTAGTTTATGAGCTCATGCCAAATGGTAACCTGAAGGGTTGGCTTTACCCAGAATCCGGCACACTTGCTCAGACAGATACTCTTAGCCTTGAACAAAGGCTACAGGTTGCTGTAAATGTCTTCGATGCTTTGGACTATCTTCACAATCATTGTCAGCCATCAATCATTCATTGCGATCTCAAACCGAGCAACATCCTTCTTGCGGAAGACATGAGTGACCGGGTTGGAGACTTTGGCCTATCAAGAATCCTTCCAGACAATGCTAGTGGAACTCTGCAAAATTCGACCAGCACAACTGGAATAAGAGGCACCATCGGTTATGTTGCTCTACATAATTAGTATACTTATTTTTGGCATTTCTACATTATTCCGGTTCTTTTATGAACATAACATGATGATTTTGTCCTTTTACATATTCAGAGTATGGTGAAGGTTCTTTCGTTTCAACACAAGGTGATGTTTATAGCGTCAGTATATTACTTCTTGAGATTTTACTGGAAGGAGCCCAACGGATCAGATGTTCAGTGATTCATTGGATTTGCACAAGTTTTCAGAGAATGCTCTTCCAGAGAGAGTATGGGAGATTGCTGATCCGACAATGTGGATGCACATAGATGCAACAGAAATACAAAAAGCCTTATTCAGATTTGCTTGGTTTCTATTGTTGCTCTTGGAATATCCTGCTCAAAGAAACAGCCTAGAGAACGAATCCCAATACAGGATGCAGCTATAGAAATGCATGCTATTAGAGACTTGTATCTTAAGTTTGCCAGGTCTCATTTAGTGGAGCATGGAGGAATAGCAATAGTTCACAATGATTTTCCATAATAGTAATGCGTAGGACAAGACATGATGTCTGCCGGTGATCACTTACCTGAAATAACTGAAGGTGCATATGAAGCTTCAGTTCTAGAATTCTTCATAAGACATGTTCAAAGACTCAATGGACCTTCAAAAGTTGGCTGAGGCCGCTCTCCCCAAAGGAGCCTTGGAGCTATCCAACCCAGCAATCTGGCTGCATCAAGAAGTGAAGGAAAAAGATCCTGCTGATGGTACCATGTGAATGTGGAGCGAGGTGTGCTTGGTTTCAGTGATCCAGCCCGGCGCCTCCTGCTCAAAGAAGCAGCCAAGCGAGTGAATGGCGATGTGAGATGCTGCTGTCCAGATGGGTGCGATCGGGGATGCGTACGGCATACCTCATGGTTGCCAGCACGCTGGATGGGGATCTTCAAGAGAAAAGGAAGACACCACTCGCCGTGCTATGAGGCAACAATTTGAATCATATGTAGTACATGTACAGGCATGTTGGAGGTATTTTCCCTCCGAACCTATTTATATATATATATATATATATACACGCGTGTTCCATGTATATATATACATACATGGAACACACGGCCATGTTTTTGTTGATGAAAGGCTGGATGTATGCAAGCAAGCGAGGGCAGCAAACAAGCCGCAAGGCCTCTTATTCTGATTGTCCAAGATCACAGAAACAGCAAAGCAGGAGGCCCAGTCCTGACTAATCCTTATATGGTTTAGAAACTTCACTCATAGCTACAACAATAATGAAATCAACAGAATTGTTACTTGTTGGCTTGTTACCATCGTACGATGGTCAAGCTCCGCACCCAGAGTATTAGCAAACTAATATTACCGATACTAATGCAGTGAACACTCCGACAAACCCACTATTTGCCATTTGTGCCAATGTCGGTGTTGCCGTCTAACTTTCTAGTTTAGACTCACGCTGGCGAGCACACATGAGTGGGGGAGGTCAGAACATCTCCAGCCTCCAGGAGACACTAAAAATTTCACCCTCTATGTTTCTCTGCCCATATAACTCAGCACTCGGACAGAGCAGCTAAATCTCACTATCTGTATCTTATTGATGTAATATTATATTGGCATCCACATTATAGAGTTCTAATTTGACTGAAATGATTCTAATTTTGGTAACAGAACCTCATTGTAGTCATCCAACTAGTGTAGATAATATGTATTCAATCAGGAATACATGCAAAACTGTAACAGCCAATTGCAAAAGAACATTGAGCTTGCATGGACATTTCATCAAACAACTAGACTACAGCAGCGGCGACAAGCGGGGGACCTCCAGACGCAGGAGCGAAGTGTAGCAGCCATGGGGAATGAGTGGGAGGACAACCGCACTCCACACCTGTCACCTGGATGCCTTGAATGCCGACGCGTCATTGGCGATCAGGAGCGGCGCCGCCTTGACGATTTTCCAGGCACGTTGTCCTTTTAGATGGTTCTGTGGAGGCGTGGAGCCAGCTCCCAGCTTCCGCACCGACTCGTACTCGCGGTGAGCGGTGTTCGAGAAAAAAAAATGTTTTTTTAAAGAAAAAATCATCAATACTTATCCTTCGTCCCGTACTGCCGTTCACCCCCTCTCTCTCTCTCTCTCTTTTTTACAACATCCCCCCTCTCTCTTTGCACCTTTCTTGGTGGCGCAGTGGCGGGCGGGCGAGCGTCGACGGCCTTCGCTAGGTTTCCGTTGGCCCCTTCGCCGGCGACTGCCAACGCCCTTTTCCAGGTCTTCGTCGTCGGCCCCCAACCGGCACCGTCCTTTGCCAGCTCTTCGTCTGCCTCCTTCGCCGGCACCAGGTATGCTCGCCCTTTCGCTTTCCTCCATGCTGTTCCAAACGATCACCCAAATTTAAGCTACTTGTATCCGGATCTGACCCAATTACATGTATGTATTATGCACACCAACATCGCTTCCAGTCCCAGCCTACCAGGCCAACCTCCCCTCCTCTACTCCCCCAATCCACCAAAAAAAAAAAGCATTTTTTCCCTGAACATTGAGAAAACTGCCACTTACATTCTTTGATTGACTTTAGTCCATTTAGTACTACCCTGTGGCCTTCTCTCACATAGGTTCGATTTTGAAATTACATTGTTACATCTTCTGGAATCAACACACTTACTCGAAACAATGATTTCACATGAGTTGATTACTTGTAATCATCCCCCTGTTTTTTTGTAGTCATGCTGTACTATATGACAATGTGAATGAACACACTTACTCGAATAAGTGATTGCACAATACGTACTCCATCTCCATGTAGCTTTAACAGAATACGTATTGTTAAATGCAATCCTTTTATGCTGCTTAGTTTGCTTGACAAAATCTCCACTGCAACCATATATGTTGACATTTCTAGTACTAGTAAGAAAAGCACAGAGCTCAGTCTATTCGATATATTTATTTGCAGCAGAAGGCTTTTTATATTGTTGCACCCAATAGTTCATTACATACTTAGTTCTTTTCCCTGCAGTTTCCACTGCAGGACGAAGGGTTTTTGCATTGCACAAATACTTAGTTCTGGTCCAAATCAAACACTACTGAGACGTTGCATCGCACTATGACTCTCCTATTAGCTTCTGGTTTTGGGCTCAGGCGAACATCTCATTTTGTGTTTTGGGCATATGTAGCTCTGTGCGTCCATGTTGCAATATAGAATTAGAGTGCAATTTTGTATCAGATAACTTGATTTTTAGTTGTCTTTTCTTCTGCTATAGAGGCAGATATGATTGTGTTCCTAATTTTGAGGCTTGTTTACTGGTTCATGTTCTTCATGGAAAGCTGAACTTTCTCTTTGGCAAGATTTGGTCCCTGGCAGTTTGGTACTTTAAACAATGAGAAAATCAACGATGCCTGTTTAAGGGAATTTCTTTGCTCAACCCTCCCCCCCCCCCCCCCCCAACCCCACCCCAGATGTATACATGAAAACCGTTAATAATTCAAGTTTTCTTGTTATTGAACTGGACAACTTGCTGTGTTACTCTGTGTAAGGAATTATCTACTGCCTATCTGTACCGTTCCTTGATTTTTGTCTTTTCTTCTTTTGATGACAAGCAGGACTGAAGATAAGATGTCTGCCTTGCCATTGGCCACTGCTGAAGCATGTGATGCTAATGCTGCTTTAATTATGAATGGTGATCTTCGTGCTCTCCAACCTATCTTCCAAATCTATGGAAGGAGGCAGATTTTTGCTGGCCCTATTGTGACACTGAAGATCTTCGAGGATAATGTGCTGCTCCGTGAGTTCCTTGAGGAGAAAGGTCACGGCAGGGTACTGGTGGTTGATGCTGGTGGGAGCATGCGCTGTGCAGTTTTGGGTGGCAACCTTGCCCAGCTGGCACAGAATAACGGGTGGGCTGGCATTGTGCTCAATGGCTGCATCAGGGACGTTGATGAGATAAATGGTTGCGATGTTGGTGTCCGGGCTCTGAACTCACACCCTATTAAGTCAAACAAGAAGGGCGTCGGCGAGAAGCATGCTCCTGTGACTTTTGCAGGGACTAGAATTTGCGATGGCGAATGGCTCTATGCCGATTCAGATGGCATTCTTATCTCAAGATCGGAGTTGACTGTGTAGGCCTGTTCTTATGTTTTGTGTGAACTGGTAAGAATGTATCATAGCTGAATTACATGACTAGCAGGAATACTTTGGATGCTTCGGCTGTATCTTTTGGGAGATGTATATTATATATACCTCTGAAAATCATTGCATCAGACATGTGAATTGTGACTAAACTGGGTATCTCACCATATTTCTTTCACAATGGTCTTGACTCGTGAAACTCTGAACGGCTGATTTGTGGGTGGGGAAGGAAAGGACATGCTGGCCATTTATGAGTGAGAACCAAGAACAGCCTCTAGGATGCGTGTTTCAATGTGTGATGACATGGGATGAGAGTAACTTCAAGAGATTCTTTGTGTATCCGGGAAATATTGTATCATATCTGAAATCTCTGTGACACATCGGTGGGACTTGGGAGTAGCTTCAAGACATTCATTAGATTTGTCACATACCTGTTTAGAGTTTTACATGTTAATAATATTTTCTATAAGTTTAAGATAATTTGATTTTGTTTGGACCTTAAATTATTAGTTTTTAACTGAAGGTAGTAATTAAAAACTAATAATTTAAGGTCCAAACAAAATCAAATTATCTTAAACTTATAAAAAATATTATTAACAGTAAAACTCTATACAGGTAGGTGACAAATCTAATGAATGTCTTGAAGCTACTCCCAAGTCTCACCAATGTGTCAGACAGATTTTAGATAGTAATTCAAGCCCCAGTCTCTGCACATTTATGCAGAGATGGCTGTTGGCTATTTTTTCTTCCCCAGACCCCGCAGTGCGGGAGCCTACGGCACTGGGTACACCCTCAACTGGAGGTAGTAATTAGCATCATTGCATTTATTCTAGAGCTGGTGGTGCAATGACAGTAGTTTTGGTATGTTTCTCTTTATTTATAGTCCAGCTGTACACGTTGTATAGATCCATGTTTGTGGCTGCATGTCGTTAGATATTTAATCCATAAACATGCACGATCGATCCGATCCACCGACCACGTTCGGTAGGTAGACAGGCACAGCTGTACCATTTTGTTTTTTTATTCATTGATTCTCTGTCGACCTCCGCCCTGCTGTATATTGCCAGGCTAGAGTGCATTGTCCTGACCCTCGTCTCTCATTTCTCCTCATGGCTTGCTCCAAGCTCTCCGTAGTAGTGTTCCGGGCATTGCTCGTGGTCCTCGCCGCCGGCCCGGCGATACGCCGGGTCGAGGCGGCCTCGGCGCACCTGCACTTTTACATGCACGATGTGACGGGTGGCCCCTCGGCGACGGCGGTGCAAGTGGTTAACGGTCCACGGGGTAACTTCGGCAACACCATGGTGATCGACGACAAGCTAACCGAGGGGACGTCAGGGTCGTCGGCGACGGTGGGACGCGCGCAGGGCTACTACATGGTGGCGTCGGTGGCGAACCTCGAGTTCCTCGTCAACATGAATGTCGTGCTTACTTCGGGCCCTTACGCCGGCAGCTCGCTCACGGTGATGGGCCGTGACGACGTCGGCGTCCCGGTGAGGGAGCTCTCAGTGGTCGGCGGCACGGGGCAGTTCAGGATGGCGCGCGGCTATGTCCTGTGGAAGACCGTCACGCCCGAGATTCTCGACCTGGAGATCTTCGTCAACCCTTCTTGAGCCTATTAGGCAGCGGCGGTATGATTTCTGCATCAGTGTGAAATTTGCTATATAGGTGAACTGTCTAGCTAGTGTGTAATTAATCTTTTTTCTTTTGGCATCGAAATTCATTTGACCGATTGGTTGATTCGGTCACGGAGCAACTACTTGCACCTTATGATTTGTTGAACATTATGTACGTGAGTGAGGAGCTATCGTTCGTTTTATTTGTGGTTAACTGGCTGGTGTATGTGAGGACCTAGAGAATTTCAGGAATGTTGAAAGTACCAGTTTCTTGGGTAAATAGTTGAGTTTTAGAGACTAAGATCTGATGCTAAAAAAGATAGAACTACCAACTTGATAGACATACACAATGTCACGCTGTTCTGCAGCTGAATATACAGATATTCAGTAAATATATATCTCAAAGAATATGAGGCATCAATGACAGTAAGTAGGGGAAGAGACTATTGGCATCTCAAAGCATCATCATGTGGCATTCTTTTTTCAGAATAATATTACCCTTTATTGAATGAGAACTTGGGCTAACTAAGAAAACAAATAGCAAGAGCTAATTGAGTGATAAAATGAAACATGTTTTCATATCTAGATCAACTGGGCCACTAATATCTCCGTAGTTTTAGTTCTTATGGCAAACCTTAATAGCATTATCAAACCGGAAAAGGAAGTAATTAGTGAATACCTTATTATTGTTGGTTGCTGGATTGCCTACTACCTGCAGAAGAAACAGAGGCACCAAGTTGCGAGCCCCGTAGAAGAAACAGAGGCACCATGCTGAGAGAGCACCGGCAATCAGAGGGGGAGGATGAGCAGATGAGCAACGTGGCATGCAGGCAGTGCGGTCGGAACCGCCAAAATAGATTATCTCAGATGGGATCTAATTGTGCAAACAATGAGACACCAAGAGTTGTGATTTTAATAGACAATTAGATTAGGGAATCTCAAACAATGAATCAATCTGATGGAAATTAAATTTGAATAAAGGTGTGAGAATGACGTAGAGTCAATTGAGGATCCATTGTTTAGACGTCCATTTTACTATGACTGCTCTAGGAGTCTGAGATGGACTCAAACCTGACAATAATTGGGCCTCCAACTTGGTTTGGATACCCTTGTTTTGCCTGCTAAGGTGGTGGCCAAGGAGGAGGACGTCCTTGGATATTTCTAAGATATTCTTTATTTTCTTTGGGCGTGCTCAAACTTGGGCTAGGGTCCCAAAGGTGAATACCAAGCCCACAACAACGACATAACTTTGCGCAGAAATTACAGCACCTTGTTGTGTTGGTTTGGAGCCCTTGCTAAGTGATCTTGAATTCAAATCAGATCCATTTGAAAGCTTACCAAATAAGCTTTCGATCAAGTGCTCATCAACCTCGAACTCACTCCAGATGATGGAGTTATGGTCTTCCCAACGAAGTAGTGTCGAGCTGCTAGGGAATTAAATGTTCAACTTTTTTTTTGAGCATCAAATGTTCAACTTTGATGATCTTACATTTGAGACATATTTATACCTAAATCAAATAAAAACATGTATATGTGAAACCAAATGAATTGTATTAATATGCAAATATAGAAACACACCTTATAATCAATGGTCATATCTAACGGTGTCATGTCATCATCACCTTTTGCTCCTGCCCTTTCTACAACATTAAGAGATCCAATAAGCTTAGTCATGCTAAACTCTTGTGTCTCTGTATTTTACAGATGTAGCAAAATCCCTCTAAGAAGATGACAGCTTAAGGATAGTACCGCCGACCACAAACTTGCCGAAGAACACACATGTAAATTGCTCGAGTTCCATAGCCGGTGCTTGTATCTAATAATCTTGTTCCACTATTGAACGAATATCAACCATTTTGTAGCATACAGTTGTTCCATGATTACAACTCACTATCAGCATCAGAAACACCAAACTATGCCTCAGATACATCCCATAATTCTTTATCAGTTGTGTATATGACATAATAATTCACATACTTGTCATCAGGAGCGACGTGATAGCAGCATTGTTGTCAACCACATTATCATCTTAGCACACCATCTCTTATAGTTTGATCCATCAAATGCACTTAGCATCAATGCAGGAGCAAAACCACTAACAAAATCGCATGTTTGGTTTCTGTATGTTCATCAGTCCCAAGTTCAGCTTTTCTAAAGAGTAAATTTCACATCCAGTCCCTAAAGTACTGGCCTAATTTTGTCTAGGTCCTCAAACTATGAAATCACATGTTTAACATCCAAAAGTATTAGGAGAGTTTCATTTAGATTCTCAAACTACGAAATCGCACGTTTGGCATCCAAAAATATTGGGAGAGTTTCAATTGCGTCCTCAAACTACAAAATTGATATGAGAAGGCTTAAAAGCTGATGTTGTCATCCTCGTGCTTGCCCAGCCGGCTATGGCCGTCGCCGACAGCGGCAGCGATAGCAATAGCCTCGCCCTCGGCCGCGTTAGATGCAACGACCCTAGTCCACATCACATTCGATATCCTCACCCCGCGCCACCCCTCCCCTGGTGTTCCTCTGCCCAGACGCCGCCCCACCACGTCCCAGCGGCCCACGCACGTGAGCGTTGCACCAATGCCTCCGTGTATGCGCGGCCACATGCTCCGACGCCTCCATGGTTGACCCTACCTTTTGTGCCAGTGGTCGAGCGAGGCCTCGAGTTGTGTGAATTTGGAAACCAGGAGGAACAACAGTGGAGAGTTGGATGCGGGACGAGGAGGTCAAGCATGATGCGGGCCAAGGTCACCGCGTCTTCTTCGATTGGCGACGAGGCTGTCGTTGCCTGCGGCGACCATATGGCCGGGTCGGCTTAGCAAATATGCATTGAGCGCGTGGGTACGCGGACGACCACGTCAGCTTCTAACCCTCCTCATCTCTATTTTGGATCTAAATGAGATCTCTTAAATACATTTGGATGCCAAATATGTGATTTCGTAGTCTGGGGACCCAGATGAGACTCGTCCAATACTTTTGGATGCCAAATGTGTAATTTCGTAGTTTAGGAACATAGACGAAATCAACCCAATAGTTTAGGGACCAGTTGTGCAATTTACTCTTTTCTAAATAAGCATGTCTCCTAGCATCGCTCAAGACACAAGATTCATTTTGTTTATGTATAGAGACGGCAGAATACTATATCCACGCAACAAATACCACAATCCATATATAGAATTACTCATGTGAGATGCTAAAGTTAACTTCCGTTGCTAATTTCGTTCATTAATCAACGATTGACAGACTGGAGGATCGTCACACACGTAGCAGCCATTATTTGTGTGTGTGTGTGTGTGTGTGTGTGTGTGTGTGTGTGTGTGTGTGT
>CM041632.1:56008240-56038087 GCA_023333625.1 Bothriochloa decipiens
GTGTGTGTGTGTGTGTGTGTGTGTGTGTGTGTGTGTGTGTGTGTGTGATATTACAAAGATCAAACTGATGAAACATCTATGGCCTCAAACAAAACTGAATTGGCTGCTCCCTAGAATAAGTGTGTGATTGTGCGGCCGAAAATAGCTAACAGGGACATGAGCATTATTCACTATTTGTCCCTTTGCAGCTGCAGCTAACTAGCTAACAGTAACATCCATTGCTGTTTGTGCGGCTGGCCAGCGTGTGAGAAGAGAACGAACTCAATGGATTTCGAGGTGCAGGTGCTAGAGTCGTCATTTGTAGTGCCGAGCGAGTCAACGCCGAGGAAGGGGCTCTGGCTCTCTTCCTTGGACCTCTGGCTGGCCAACCATGGCCACACTCCAACCATCTACCTCTACACAAGGGGCTCCAACGATGTTGCCGCGGCGGCTGATTTCTTCGACGTGGCCAGGCTCAAGGAGGCTATGGCCAGAGCCTTGGTGGCCTTCTACCCCCTCGCCGGCCGCCTCGGCGTCAACGACGACGACCGTAGGATGGAGATCAGCTGTAACGGCGAAGGTGCACTCTTTGTTGTCGCTCAGGCTGATGGCCTCACTGCCGATGACGTCAAGAAATTCAAGCCGTCGCCACAGCTCAGGAGGCTGTTTGTTCCGCGAATTGAGCCATCGTCCATCGTGTTGGCCGTACAGGTCCACTCACTACTTCTCTGCTCCCATTCCATGCTGTTGAATATTAAGCCTATTTTTGGACATTTAACGACAGCAAATGGATCGGGAGTAGATAAATTGGGTCCTGCAGCTGGTTTCAAAGATGATTTTCTATTTTGTACTGTAAAAACAATAAGCAGTTGGTTTATTTTCTATTAAAATTCATAATAAATGAATTATTTTAAATAAAAAATATGAAACTAGTATGTATATTTTAAAAAAAAAATATACTTCTGTATGATCTATTTATTTTTATGCCCCTATTGTTTTATTTCTTACAGTCATGTTTAATTCTTATTTATTTAAAACAAATAAGATCCAAATGACTCTAAATAAAGCACTATCAGATACAAAATGAAAAAAAAATGGCACTACGCTATTTCAAGATTTTTCTCCAATTTAAATAAAATAGATTCATTATGAAATTTAAGATATTCAACCATATTTTTATAATTATCATTAGAAAATAGAAAACTATCGATAATATATCAATTGTCATGCTTATGATGGCGCAGGTAACTTTCTTGAAGTGTGGAGGGGTGGCGTTAGGGACAGCTCTCCACCACGCTGCCGCGGATGCCTTAAGCGCATTCCATTTCTTCCAGACATGGTCGGCCTTCTCCAAGCATGGCGCCCGTGCTATCATGGAGCTCCCTTGCCATGACCGTACCCTGCTCTGCGCACGGTCTCCGCCCACAGTCCACCCCGATGCACTCTCGACGTTCTACCCTAAGCACGTCTTGTCCAACCCATCAGGACCTCTTGCCATCCAAGTCTTCACTATTTCCAAGGAGCAGATCGCCTCCTTGAAGCACCTCTGCGGCGGCGGCACGAGCACCTTCTGCGCCGTGAGCGCTCTCGTGTGGCAGTGCGCGTGTTGCACGCCGGCTCCCACCGGATTCCGAAGCGCGCCTCATATTTCCGGCCGATCTCCGGCGTAGAATGAGGCCGCCTCTCCCGAGCAGCTACTTCGGCAACGCAATGTTTTGGCTGGGCGTCACCAGCGCGGCACGAGATATTGCCACGGACGAGTTGGGGTCCGTCACTGGCCGCATCAAAGGCACTATTGATCGGATGGATGACGAGCTGGTGCGCTCTGCGATCAACTACTTTGAGATGGCCGATATGGACAGCCGGCCTCCAAGGGGCACCTTGCCACCGACGGACCTGCATATTACCAGCTGGTTGGGCAGGCCACAATACGATACAGATTTTGGCTGGGGAAAGCCAGAGTTGATGTCGCTGGCGGAGAACAACCGCGGGGGCGTTGTGTTCTTGATGAACGACGACGACGGTGCTGGCAGCGGCGACGTCCGTTTGCTCATGTGCATGGAGGCTGTACATATAAAGGAGCTAGAGCGGCTGCTTTATGCAAAGCTCTAGCAGCAAGCTGCTAGGTATTCATGCGATGATTACCGGCCTAAGGTACGATGATTTCTGAGGTTTTGTAATATAAAATAAAAGGCCGGAGACGACCGTGCTTAATTGGCATAAGAGGCTCCATTGGCTATGTTGCTCCTGGTAACTATAGTGTTTAGCTCTTCTTTTATTACTCCTAGTCCTTCTGTAAAAATGGAATGTTGATCAATACTTACTTGTGTTCTTTTATTTTTCTTCTTTTGCAAAATCATAGCCTTGGCATATTGCTGCTCGGGATTTTTACAGGAAGGAGCCCAACAGAGACGATATGTTTAGAGGTTCAATGGATCTACACAAGTTTTCGGTGGATGCATTTCCAGATAAAATATGGGAGACAGCCGATGCCACAATGTGGCTACACACAGAAACCTTTGACAGCAATATAAGAAACAGAATTGAGAAATGTTTGGTTCGTGTCATTGCTCTAGGAATATCCTGCTCAAAGAAACAACCTAGAGAGAGGACATCAATACAGGATGCAGTCACTGAGATGCATGCTATCAGAGATTCATACCTCATCTTTGTCAAACCTCTTGGGGTGGAACATGAAGTAGAAACAATTCTGCAGTAATTGGCAAACAGAAGTAAATAAGTAGAGCTGAAAAGCGGCCAAGCTGTTTATGATACTTCAACTCTATTATTCTATACTTAAAATGTTTGAAAGTGGCCACTTACTTGAAATGCGGATATACATGATGCTTTGACTCTATTATTCTGTGCTTAAAAATCTGGATTTTTTTTAGTTCAGACTTATGCAAGTAGATTGGTTATGTGAAATACAATGAGCAGTACATAAATCAAATGAGAACTGTTTGTTTCCCTGTAGTTTGTTCAATGGTACAGTTTAATTAAAAAATCTTTGCACATTTCATTGGGGCGCTCTGAGATGTATACAATGATAAGGTATATAGCATTGGCATGTTATTTCTTGGTATGTTCACATTCAACATTATGAAGATTAGATCAAATATAGGTAGTGCTTTGAGAACTCAAAACATTGTTATTTTAAACTATCTCGCTACATGTGGAGAGAAAGAATGTCATTATGAAGAGTGTGGATCAAGGATTTTGTTTCTTTGTTTGAGGATGATGCCTTGAGGATTGCCATGTCCCTCAAAACATATCAATGACCAAATGATGGTGAGAGATGCACGACGTCAGAGATTCATACCTCATGTTTCCCTGTTAGCTACAGAAGACGCCAACAGCAGACCTTTGCAACAGCAATGGTCACAACTGAAGGTAGATTAGTAAATGTTGCCACCTGTGGTCTCAGAACTGAAGTTGCTTTCTCTTTTGGATCTTTATTTTTTTCGAGTGAAAAAGGGAAAACAAATGTATGACAAATTACCTTCTTAAGATATTATCAGTAAATGTCTGAACCTCCACAGTGGGCATAGATCAGTATTCATTCACTTTACTCCACATCCTGATTTCAATCATGTATCAAAATACGATGAATGACTGGATTGAAAATTTGGACATATGCACTTCAAACTGGTTCAGAATAACCATCTGGAACAAAAGAACAATTTAGTTTTTTCATAGAAATTAAACCATGAAGGCAAGCTCGAACTTGCTATTGTCTATATGGCAGTCAGGTTCAGAGCAAGAGCAGTGGAAGATGTGGAAATTCAGAAAACATCTGATTGGTTTTGCTGATCTGCTTGCTGGTTTTGCTGATCTGCTTGCCGAGCATCCACTTTCATTCAGAATTTTAGTTGTCCTGTTGTTGGCTGCTGCGTGCTTCTTACAGATAAATAAAATAAAATGAGGCACCTCAACAACCAACAGCACTGAACAGCCACAACAGGGCGAGCGGCCAGGAGGCAGACCTAAGAGAAAGTGAACTTGGTGACGACCTTGGTGCTTCGGAGACCGCGTGCTGGCGAGCCCGCTGGGGACGACGAGGCGGACGGAGGTCGGGGCACCGAGAATGCAACACCATAGCCTTGCGGCCACCCCGCCGCGGGCAGCAGCTTCTCCATGATGGACTACTATTGAGGGAGCATGTGAGCCTTGGAGGAGATGCAATGTGTCAGTCTTCTTCCCCGCTCGGTCTTTCTTCACCCCCTCGCCGGCTCACCGCCGCCCGCCGCCGTTGTCGCCATCGGCCGCGTGGATCACTTCTGCGCCGGCTCCTCGAGTCGGGCCTCCTCCAGGGAGTTCAGTGTTGGGCTGAAAGACAAAAAAAACACGGGCCCCTCCGTTGGCATGTTTCTTTCGTGCTTTCTTGGGCCCAAGCCCAACCGACAAGGCACTGGCTGCTCGACCTTGGGCCAAATGTTTGCAGCGATGATGTCAGCCGCAGCGCTCCATGTTGAGAGGTGCAGGTCAGATTTTTTTTTAAAAAAAAAAAGACAAAAAAAAGAAGAAGGTACAGCCGTACAGGCATTTGGGTACAGGTCAGAGGTCATGGACTTCCTTTTCTCAAAAAAAAAAAAAAAGAGGCTATGGACTTCCTTGGAGGACGGTTATCCGAACGGCTGATTACTCGACTCGTATATATGGTCAGATATTATAGAAGGAAGAAACTGTCACACAGTTGACTTCCTCTTGCTTGAGGATTTGCACAAGCTGATTCTTCTGACCGTACAAAGATTGAACTGGTAGCCAATGACTGCATTTCTGGGTGGCGAGAGCATGGACTAAGCGTATTGGCCCATTGCTGTATTCACATGAGCGTCCTGGCGCAAGCCTTGACCTTTGCTCTCCACCTGATAAGGACATTCCCAGTACAAAAACTAGAAAATTTTTCCACATATATTAATTATACTATATAAATAAATATTTTGATAACGTTGTACCGAAGAGAGATGAGAAAAAGAAAAATCATTTCTACATTAACAAACAGAGTCATCACGGCGACGAAGTCAAAGAAACTAATCATATCAGTGTTGGAGATAGCAGTATCGTTTGTATCTGCTTGCTTCTACGAACACATGGTAGATAGATCTGCTCATGTATAGATGACTGACGGGTGATGATCAAGAGATTATTGAGCATTAGTTTAGTGTAGAGACTAACCATGACATGGGTATTGGTGTGTGCAACGTGTCTCTTGTTTGGTGGGCTCCACCCCATTTCCATTCAAGAGAAAACGGAGAAACATTGTTTTGGGAACGGTAAGCCAGAAAATAAAACGGACCACAGACAGAAACGTGTCGTACACGACGCCAGCTATGAGGAAAACAAGAGAGTCCCACACCAGGGGAGGAGCAGACACAGCGTATGAAAGGAAACTACAGGCTACCAAAGTAGCTCCTATCATTCAGATAGCAACTGCAACACAAAAGAAGACCTTGAGGATAACAGCTCCCCATCATGTCCAAGTGATCATCCTATTCTTCTTGACACCATCCTTGGCTTCAACCTCCCAGCTTTTCTTCAGTTCTTCTGCTGATCTTGTGTCATCCAGCAAGCATTGCACGCCTTTTTTCTGCTTCTTGGACAGCATCTTCCCAGCAATCTGGAACATAGCGTTGGCATCGGCTTCAATAGCCTTCTTGTAATCAGTCAGTATATAATACATGAATTGATAAAAGAAAGTCGTATGCTCACCAATAATTATCAGGCTAAGAATTTTCCACACAAGGTGCCAGCGAGGACGGCCGCCGGCTGCGAAACAGACAATTTCTCAAAAAAGAAAAAGCAATAAAACAGGTATGGGCCTTGGAACTTTTGACGATTATGGCACGGAGGGCCGACAGCCATGGCACTGGCAGTTCTTGACCAGCGCGGTATTGATTTGGTGTTAAACACGAACGCTGACTTAGCGTGCAACCACACATGTTCATGGCGCGCGGTAATGATTGACTTCGCTGTTAGTTCAGTATCTGACTATAAATGCGGTATCAGCTGGCCGCAGGTGCATGCACACACTTATACACCAAAGGTGGCCACCCATCAGTATCTATCCCCCAATGTGTACCAAAGCCATATGTGCGGCAATGCCCTTGGTGTGCTTGCTGCTCCTCTGCGCCTCCATGTTGGCCTCAACGCTGGTGACTGCACAAGGCGACGAGGAGGCTGCGCTGCTGGCCTTCAAGGCTGCGGCGATCGGCGGCGGGTACAACGACCCGCTTGCTTCATGGAACCGCAGTACCACCGGTGGGTACTGCGGCTGGGAGGGGGTCAGGTGGGCCGGGGAAAGCACCAGCAAGTGGTGGCGTTGAGCCTGCCGTCTCGTGGGCTCACTGGCGTCCTATCACCTGCCGTTGGAAACCTCTCATCCTTGAGGATTCTGAACCTGAGCACAAATGGGTTCAGTGGGAACATCCCCGCGAGCCTCGGTCGTCTGAAGCATCTCCATACGCTCAACTTGAGCCACAATGCCTTCTCTGGCCCACTCCCCGCCAACCTGAGCTCTTGCACCAGTCTAACAGTCATGGCCATCGATTTCAACAATCTCAGCGGCAACGTGCCATCCGAGTTCGGTCACAACCTGAAAAAACTCAAGATGCTCAGGCTGCACTACAACAACCTTACGGGACATATCCCAGCATCGCTGGCTAACCTTTCATCGTTGAGTTATCTGGGTCTCTCATTCAACCAGCTCGAGGGTACTATTCCAACTAGCCTTGGCGTCCTCAAGGAACTTTGGTATCTTAATCTCGGCTTCAACAACCTCTCTGGTGAGCCCCCGATATCCATTTACAATTTGTCTTCCTTGGAAAAGTTGCAGATTCAGTCTAACATGCTCAGTGGTAGTATGCCTAAGGATATTGGCAGTAAGTTCCCCAGCATGCAAATCCTTGACTATATGTACAATCAGTTCACCGGGCACATCCCTGCTTCACTCTCTAACCTTACACTGCTCTGGGAACTCCGCCTAGGAAAAAATATGCTTACTGGATATGTGCCTCGTACCATGGGGAAACTACAAGCTCTGCAAAATCTAAAATTGCACTACAACAAGTTAGAAGCTAACTATGTCCGAGAATTAGATATCTTCGGAAACACCGACTTCACTGGGAACCTACCAAACTCAATAGTGAATCTCTCAACAACCATGCAAATCCTTGACTTTAGCGTTACTGGCATCCAGGGAAGCATCCCCTGGGCCATTGGCAATCTGGTGGGCCTTGAATTCCTTGGTGCACATAATACTTCCATATCCGGAGTAATTCCAGATAGCATCGGCAAGCTAGCAAACTTGACTGAAATTTATCTGTACAATAGTAACTTGTCTGGCCAAATACCTTCATCTATCATAAATCTCTCAAAGTTAGCTACCCTTGATGCTTCTAGTACCAATCTAGAGGGGCCAATTCCACCAAGCATCGGGAAGTTAAAGAGTTTACATGCCCTTGATTTGTCAATGAACCGCCTGAACGGTTCCATTCCAAGAGAGATTTTTGAACTTCCTTTCAGTTACTTAGACTTGTCATACAATTCACTATCCGGACCTCTTCCCTCCCAGGTCGGTACCTTACAGAATCTCAACCAACTAATTCTATCTGGAAACCAGCTCTCTGGCGAGATACCTGAAAGTATTGGCAAGTGCACAGTGCTGCAAGAACTTCGGTTGGACAGTAACTTATTTAACGGAAGCATACCCCAATATCTAAACAAGGCTCTAACTACACTCAATCTGTCAGTGAATGAGTTGTCCAGTAGTATTCCAGATGCCATTGGAAGTATCAACGCACTGGAACAATTGTATCTGGCACACAACAATTTGTCAGGACCAATCCCTGCAGTTCTACAGAATTTAACATCGTTGTGGATGCTGGATTTGTCCTTCAACAATCTGCAAGGGGAAGTGCCAAAGGAAGGTATTTTCGGAAATTTGGCTAACCTGTCGATCACCAGAAATAACAGACTTTGTGGAGGAATACCCCAGCTTCATTTGGTTCCATGCAGGACAGATCCTGTGAAAAACAAGAGAAGACGGAAACTGAAGTATCTTAAAATAGCACTAGCAACAACCTTTGCACTCTTATTATTAGCTATTGTTGTTGCACTCGTTCATTTGATCTACAGGAAGCAAACACGAAGGCGGAAGGGCGCATTTAGACCACCAATGGCTGATGAACAGTACGAAAGGGTTTCTTATCATGCATTATCAAATGGAACCAAAGGATTCTCAGAAGCCAATTTGCTTGGTAAGGGAAGCTTTGGGACAGTCTATAAATGTGCATTTCAAGCTGAGGGAACTGTTGTAGCTGTAAAGGTTTTTGACCTTGAACAATCGGGTTCCACTAAAAGTTTTGTAGCTGAATGTGAGGCACTGAAAAGGGTGCGCCACCGCTGCCTCATGAAGATCATCACATGCTGCTCAAGCATCAATGAACAAGGTCAGGATTTCAAGGCATTGGTTTTTGAGTTCATGCCAAATGGTAGCTTGAATCGTTGGCTGCATATGGAATATAGCATGCCCGATGTGAACAATATTCTCAGCCTTGCACAAAGGCTAAATATCATAGTTGATATCATGGATGCATTGGACTACCTTCATAATCACTGCCAGCCACCAATCATCCACTGTGATCTCAAACCAAGCAACATCGTTCTTGCAGAAGACATGAGCGCCCGAGTTGGAGATTTTGGCATATCTAGAATCATTTCAGAAAGTGAAAGTAAAATTCTACAAAATTCCAATAGCATAGTTGGCATAAGAGGCTCCATTGGCTACGTTGCTCCTGGTAAATGCTATGTTTTTTATTTTTATTTTCTTTATCCCAAATCCTCCTATAAATATGGCATGCTAATCAATACTTCCTTTTTCATTTGCACAATAATAGAGTATGGTGAAGGTTCTTCCATCACAACTTTTGGGGATATTTATAGCCTTGGCATATTGCTGCTAGAGGTTTTTACAGGGAAGAGCCCAACAGATGATATGTTTAGAGGTTCGATGGATCTACACAAGTTTTCAGAAGATGCTCTTCCAGATAAAATCTGGGAGATAGCGGATACGACAATGTGGCTGCACACTAGCACCAATGACAGCAATACAAGAAACATAATTGAGAAATGTTTGGTTCATGTCATTGCTCTTGGGGTATCGTGCTCCAGAAAACAACCTAGAGAGAGGACACTTATACAGGATGCGGTCAACGAGATGCATGCTATCAGAGATTCATACCTCAAGTTTGCTATACATCTTGCGGTGGAAGATGGAGCAGGAATGACTTTGCCGCAATTTTCAAACAACAGTGAATAAGTAGAGCTGAAAATGAACAAGTTGTTTATGATATTTCGACTCTATTAAATAAATGAAGATATGTGTGATGCTTCGACTCTATTATTCTGTCTTTAGACATCTAGAATTTTAAGTTCAGATTTATGCAAGTAGATGGGTTATGTGAAATACAAGGAACAGAGAAATGTTCGCTTCCATGTAGTTTGTATCATGGTACAGTTTAACACAAAATCAATTATTTGGCACATCTCATTGGGTGTAGGGGCACTCTGAGATCTAGATAATTGAGAATGTATAAAGCATTGGCATGATATTGCTTGGTATGTTCACATCCAACATTACACAGAGTAGATCAAGTATATAGGGAGTGCTCTGAGAACATTCAACATTAGCATTTTAACAATGTCACTACATGCGGAGTCAATGAATGTCATTATGAAGAGTAGATCAAGGATTCTGTTTCTTCATTTGAGGTTTTATGCCTTCAGGCTTGCTATGTCCTGCTCAAAACATATCCAGAGACCGAATGATAGTGAGAGATGCACGGCGTCAGGAGTTCATACCTCATGTTTCCCTGTTAGGGATGCACGGCGTCAGGAGTCCATACCTCATGTTTCCCTGTTAGCTACAAAAGACGCCAGCCACAGACATTTGCAAGAGCAATGACCATAACTGAAGGCACATTAGGAAATGTTGCCACCTGAAATAACTGAAGACAAATATACTGTCAGAAATGTTGTTTTTCAATCTTCTGGATCTGTATTTTTTGAGTGAAAAAGGGAAAACAAATGTATGGAGCTTTACCTTCTTAAATTCGGAAATGATCCGACTGGCTTTGCTGATTTGCTTGCGGAGCAACCATTTTCATTCACAATTCAACTTTTCGTCGTGCTGTTGCCCTTACGGCTGAATGAATTGAGGCACCACAACCACCAACAGCAACAGCATGTACGAGAGGCCAGAAGGAGGCAGACCGACCTAAGAGGAGGTGAACATGGAGACGGTCTTGGTGCTTCGGAGACGGCGTGCTTGGCGAGCCCGCTGGGGGACGACGAGGCGGACGGAGGTCGGAGCAACGCGAATGCAACACCATAACCTTGCGGGCTCCTCGCCGCGAGCAGCAGCTTCTCCATTGGACTGCTATTGAGGGAGCTCGTGATGGACATTGGACAGAGCCTTGCAGGAGATGCAACTGTGTGTGAGCTTCTTCTTCCCTACTCGGTCTCTCTTCACCCCCCCTCGCCGGCTCACCGCCGCCCGCCGCCGTTGTCGCCATCGGCCGCGGGGTTCACTTCTCCTCCGGCTCCCCGAGTCGGGCCTCCTCCGTGGGCCTTTTTTTTAGGGTTTCAAAGACAGAAAAACGCGAGTTCAGCTTTGTGCGCTGTTAAGCCCAAGCCCAAGCCCAAGGCAAAAAGGAACTAACAGTAGTTTGCTCGGCCTCGGCCTTCGGCCAAATGTCACATCCCACGAGCTAAACAATAACTAGGAACAAAGACGAGGCGTGTGCGAGCTGGTGAGAGAGATCATCAAATTTGCTACCCGCACTCAGCTAGATAGCTGGCTTTTTTTTAGTAAGAGTCTCCGTCGCTGTTGAGGGCTACGAAACTGCTGCTGCAGACAATCTCGTCGTTGTTAGGATAGGATAGGAATAGGATGAAGCCCGATAAGGTTCAGTAGCTGAACACCAACATGAGTCATGGCGAGCTCAATTGGAAATCTTTTCTGAAAATGGAATAAAAAATTAAAGTTCTTTTTTATTAGTTTGAAAAAGGTTAATATAATGCATGGTTTAAAAGTTCTTCGATTTTTTATGGTAATAGTCAAGCGGACGGTTAATCCCCAAGGGTGTGAGTTGCCATCCAAAGAAAGGCTCGATCCTGGTTCCTATAATAGCCTTGATCTAAAGAAGGCCGGCTCAAGTGGCCCTTAAAAAAAAGATGGCAACAGTTTTGCCTTGTTAATTAAGAGACCAAAATGATCTTACATACTTGAGAGTTAACAACTACGTAGGAAAAAAAAAGACTACACAGGTCGCCATTAGGGGTGTTACACACAAGGGCGACACAAAAGGACTAACACCTACAGCCGTTAGCGCCCTCTTACACAATTGGATACTCAATCAAAAACATATTTATGGGGAACTCAATAATCAAAGTGCTTTAATGTTTTAGATGTTGATGTATCTTTCCATAAACTTAGTTAAAATTTAAGACGGCAACTGACTTTGAACAAAGCCAGAGCAAACTATAATTCAAAATAGAAATGAAAAATAAAGTATATGATTATATTGTATACAGTTTTTATGTGTTTGCATTGTACTGTATAGTTTAAAAAACCGATAGTCTCTATAGAAAAGAGAGGAAGACACTTCAGTTCGTGGTGAGGGGGCACAGACAATAACGAAGTCAATTTACTCGCTATAGTGATATCCAAGCAATTATCCAGCAATTTATTAGTATAATACTCCCTCTGTTTCAAATTATAAGTCGCTATGATTTTTTTGGTGCACGTATGCGCAAAAAAAAAGTCAAAGCGACTTATAATTTAGAACAGAGAGAGTAACTCTCATTTCTTAAATTAGTGTAGGGCCCACAAGTAAATATTTTTTTATACCCCGAGTCACCATCTCTCCGACAGTGAGACGGCCTGACAAGTTAGGAGACCCATTTCAGAATCAAATGGCGTCTATAAAACCATGAATACACAGCTGAGCGACCTAACATTCTCTCTCTCCTCGATCCCGCAAGCACTCCATTGTTAATTTCTTTACACTGTTTCCAAAAAATGGGATATGAATGTTAAGTAAAACAAAATTCACAATGACAGTTTCATTTTACAGTTTCATATATCTAAATATTTAATTGATGTGCATTTTATTATGAAATGAAATGTTGCAACGTGTGTGAATGAAGCAATTAAACCAATCCGAGTGGAGTTTCATCCTTTCATTCAACTGCTAATGCATCAGTAACCGTGCTCGTCTCCTTTCTCGATAATTTCTGTGTCATGTTATTTTTTTTTCTAACGTGTCACCTAGCTTATTGAATGAGAATGAATTTGCATGCAGGCGCTGATACGGTCATGTGCGTCAACTACGCTGGTCTTCGCACATCGTTAGTGGGTGTGGGACGTGGTCTGGTCGTGATGCTCATAAGGAGGACGATGTTTGCACCACACAATACTAAAAGGTATTTGAGGAAATCGTCACAAAAAAAAAAGAGAAAAAGAGCAGGTCGGTATATGTTCCTAAGGACTCTTTTCTGGTCCATCAAAGGCACACAAACACACACTAAAAGAATTCTTGTCTTTCAGTCGTCGCTACCGGTGCAAAACAAAGGGGAAAAAAAAAGAGCAGGTCGGCATATGTTCCTAAGGACTCTTTTCTGGTCCATCAAAGTCGCACAAACACACATAAAAGGTGTGCGTAATCAATGTTGTTGCGTGCAATTATATACTGTGATTATTTAGGTTAGGCCAGCGTCCTGCTCACGGTGAGCAGCCTTGCATAAATGTTTGGTGGTGCTAATTGACTATCAAGCACCAACTCATGCTCATGAACGCGCAATTAACTGGGCATTAGAGGCGTTAGAGGGTGATATAGCAAAGTGCCGAGTATATTATATACAGTTGCTTGGTGAGTTGGTGGCAAGTGGAAGCGCCAAGCAAGGCTCATTCAGTGACGGTGTATTTCCTGCTTACTAACGTATCAGAGACACATTACAGGATTCACAGTATAAATAGCTAGCACGAGACCAGACAGTGTCTACATACTTAGCAAACAATGAAACAACGAACTATTACTGCTGTCGGTCGGTCGATCACAGCATATAGAAACCAAAAAGCATCCACGGGCATGGCTTTGTGCTCGCCGAGCTTGCTGCTGCTGCTGCTTCTATCCTCCTTGGTCACCGTCTCCGCACTCAGTGCCATAGAAGGTGACGAGGAGGCCACGTTGCTGGCTTTCAAGGCAGCGGCAATCAGCAACGGGTACAACGACCCGCTTGCTTCGTGGAACCACAGTACCACCGGTGGGTACTGCAGCTGGGAGGGGGTGAGGTGTCGGGGCACACACCGTCGAGTGGTGGCGTTGAGGCTCCCATCCTATGGGCTCACCGGCATCCTCTCGCCTGCCGTTGGAAACCTATCATCCTTGAGGATTCTTGACTTGAGCTCCAATGGGTTCAGCGGGAACATCCCCGCGAGCCTTGGTCATCTGCGCCACCTCCATAGCCTTGACTTGAGCCACAATGCCTTCTCTGGCCTCCTTCCCGTCAATTTGAGCTCTTGCACTCGTCTGATGGAGGTGGCTATTGATTTTAATAAGCTCGGCGGGAACGTGCCCTCTGAGCTTGGTGTCAAGCTGAAGCAGCTCAAGGTGCTCAACCTGGAGAACAACGGCTTCAGTGGAAGAATTCCGGCGTCGTTGGCCAATTTGACATCATTGACTATATTGAATCTCGGGTTCAACATGCTCGAGGGTACTATCCCGAATAGCCTTGGCATCCTCAAGGACATCTGGTATCTTAGTCTCAAATTCAACAGCCTCTCTGGCGAGCTCCCGATATCCCTTTACAATTTGTCCTCCATGGAAGTATTGCAGGTTCAGCGGAACAAGCTCAGCGGTAGCCTTCCTACCGCTATCGGCAGCAGGTTTCATAACATGCGAATCCTTGGTCTATATATAAACCAGTTTACTGGGATCATCCCTGCTTCACTCTCCAACCTCACATCGCTCCAAAAACTCGACCTCGGGCACAATATGCTTAAAGGATATGTGCCTCACACGATTGGGAGATTACAGGCTCTGCAAAAGATATACTTGTCCGAGAACATGCTAGAAGCTTATGATGGGGATGGGTGGGAATTTATTACTTCATTATCAAACTGCAGCCAGCTCACAGTATTAGATATCAGCCACAGCACTGCTTTCACTGGACACCTACCAAGCTCAATAGGCAATCTCTCAACAACCCTGCACTTCCTCGACTTTGGCGCTACTGGGATTTGGGGAAGTATACCCTCGGCCATCAGTAATCTGGTGGGCCTTGAATTCCTTGGTGCTAATGATGTCTCCATATTCGGAGAAATTCCAGAAAGCATCGGCAAGATAGGAAACTTGACTGAAATTTATCTGTATAATAGTAACTTGTCTGGCCAAATACCTTCATCTATCGGAAACCTCTCAAAGCTAACTATCCTTAGTGCATTCAGTAACAATCTAGAGGGGCCAATTCCACCAAGCATTGGGAAGTTGAAGAGCTTACTTCGCATTTTTTTGTCGATGAACCACCTGAATTGTTCGATTCCAAGAGAGATTTTTGAACTTTCTCTCAGTTTCTTAGACTTGGCATACAATTCACTATCAGGGCCTCTTCCCTCTCAGGTCGGTAGCTTAAAAAACCTTAACCAACTATTGCTATCTGGGAACCAATTGTCCGGCAAGATACCTGAAAGTATTGTAAACTGCGTTGTGCTGCAAGAACTTTGGTTGGATGATAACTTATTTAACGGAAGCATACCTCAATATCTAAACAAGGGTCTAACTACACTCAACCTGTCAGTGAATCAGTTGTCTGGTAGTATTCCAGACGACATTGGAAGTATCAAAGGACTGGAACAATTGTATCTGGCGCACAACAATTTGTCTGCACAAATCCCTACAATTCTGCAGAATTTGACATCATTGCTAAAGTTGGATTTGTCCTTCAATGATCTACAAGGGGAAGTGCCAAAAGTTGGGATTTTCAGAAAGTTGACTAACATATCAATAATTGGAAATAACAAGCTTTGTGGAGGAATACCCCAGCTTAATTTAGTTCCATGCAAGACAGATCCTGTGAAAAACAAGAGAAGACAGAAATTGAAATACCTTAAAATAGCACTAGCAACAACCTTTGCATTCTTATTATTAGCTATTGTTGTTGCACTAGTTCACTTGATCTACAGGAAGCAAACACAAAGGCAGAAGGGCGCATTTGGACCACCAATGGTTGAGGAACAGTATGGAAGGGTTTCTTATCACACATTGTCAAATGGAACCAATGGATTCTCTGAAGCCAATTTGCTTGGTAAAGGGAGCTTTGGGACAATCTATAAATGTGCTTTTCAAGGTGAGGGAACTGATGTTGTAGCTGTAAAGGTTTTTGACCTTCAACAATCGGGCTCTGCTAAAAGTTTTGTAGCCGAATGTGAGGCACTGAGAAGGGTGCGCCACCGCTGCCTCATGAAGATCATCACATGCTGCTCAAGCATCAATGAACAAGGTCAGGATTTCAAGGCATTGGTTTTTGAGTTCATGCCAAATGGTAGCTTGAATCGTTGGCTCCATATAGAATCTGAAATGCCCACTTTGAACAATACTCTCAGCCTTGGACAAAGGCTAGATATCGTTGTTGATATCATGGATGCATTGGACTACCTTCATAATCACTTGCAGAAGACATGAGCGCCCGAGTTGGAGATTTCGGCATATCTAGAATCATTTCAGAAACTGAAAGTATAGTTCTGCAAAATTCGAGTAGCACAATTGGCATAAGAGGCTCCATTGGCTATGTTGCTCCTGGTAACTATTGTGTTTTGCTCTTCTTTTTATTAATCCTGGTCCTTCGTATTGTAAAAATGGAATGTTGATCAGTTACTTACCTGTGTTCTTTTCTATTTTCTTTGTTTGCAAAATCATAGAGTATGGCGAAGGTTCTCCCATCACAAATCTTGGTGATGTTTATAGCCTCGGCATATTGCTGCTCGAGATTTTTACAGGAAGGAGCCCAAAAGACGATATGTTTAGAGGTTCAATGGATCTACGGAAGTTTTCGGTGGATGCATTTCCAGATAAAATCTGGGAGATAGCCGATACCACAATGTGGCTGCACACAGAAACCTTCGACATCAACATAAGAAACAGAATTGAGAAATGTTTGGTCCGTGTCATTGCTCTAGGGATATCCTGCTCGAGGAAACAACCTAGAGAGAGGACATCGATGCAGGATGCAGTCACTGAGATGCATGCTATCAGAGATTCATACCTCATCTTTGTCAAACCTCTTGGGGTGGAACATGAAGTAGAAAAAAAAATCCTGCAGTAATTGGCAAACAGCAGTAAATAAGTAGAGCTGAAAAACAGCCAAGTTGTTTATGATACTTCAACTCTATTATTCCATCCTTAAAATGTTTGCAGGTGGTCACTTACATGCAAAAAATGCAGATATGTAAGATGCTTTGACTCTATTATTTTGTGCTTAGTTAAAAATCTGGATTTCTTTGGTTCAGATTTATGCAAGTAGATTGGTTATGTGAAATACAATGCACAGTACATAAATCAAATAAGACACCTATTTGTTTCCCTATAGTTTGTTCGATGGTACAGTTTACCTGAAAATCAGTTATCTTTGCACATTTCATCAGGGTGCTCTGAGATCTATACAATGATGAGGTATATAGCATTGACATGTTATTTCTTGGTATGTTCACATTCAACATTACGAAGAGTAGATCAAGTATAGGGAGTGCTCTGAGAACTTAAAGCGTTGTTATTTAAACAATCTCGCTACATGTAGAGAGAAAAAGAATGTCATTATGAAGAGTGTGAATCAAGGATTTTGTTTCTTTATTTGATGATGTATGCCTTGAGAATTGCCATATGCCTCAAAACATATCAAGGACCAAATGATGGTAACAGATGCACGATGTCGGAGATTCATACCTCGTGTTTCCCTGTTAGCTATAGAAGATGCCAACAGCAGACATTTACAACAGCAATGGTCAGAACTGAAGGTAGATTAGGAAACTTTGCCACATGAAATTGCTGAAGACATATATGCTGTGAGAATTGAAGTTTCTCTCTCTTTTGGATCTCTTTTTTTTTCAAGTGAAAAAGGAAAAACAAATGCATGGAAATTTACCTTAAGATATTATTAGTAAATGTTTGACCTCAACAATAGTGGGCATATATCAGTGTACATTCACTTTACTCCACATCCTCATTTCAATCGTGTATCAAAATGCGGATGAATGACTGGATTGAAAATTTGGACATATGCATTTCAAATTGGTTCAGAATAACCAGCTGGGGAAAAAAATTAACAATTTAGTTTTTTTCACAGAAATTCAACCAAGCAGGCCAGCTCAAACTTACTATTGTGTATTGTCTATATGGGCATATGGCAGTCAGGATCAGAGCAGTAGAAGATGTGGAAATTCAGAAAATCTGATAGGCCTTGTTGATTTGCTTGCCGAGCATCCACTTTCATTCACAATTTCACTTGTCGTGCTGTTGGCTGCTGCGTGCTTCTTACGGATAAAACGAAATGAGGCACCACAACCACCAACAGAAATGAACAGCCACAACAGGTACGAGAGGCCAGACCTATGAGAGCTCGGTGACGATCTTGGTGCTTTGGGGACGGCGTGCTTGGCGAGCTTTCTGGGGACGACGAGGCGGACTGAGCCCGTGGAAGCTGCCTGAGGCGCTGAGGCCGCAACGCCATAGGCACCGCCGCCCGCCGCCGAGCTTGCTGGAGACGTTGCGGCCTCAGCGCCTCGGGCAGCTTCTCTGAGCACACTACTGAGGAAGGTCGTGGTGGATAGAGGCACAGAGCCTTCAAGGAGATGCATTGTGTCGGCTTCCTCTTCTTCTTCCCCGCTCGGCCGCGCCGCGGGGATACTACTTCTCCGCCGCCCCCCAAGTCAAGCCGCCTCCTTCGTGGGCTTTCTTGACGGGGAGTTCAGTAAGATAGAAAAAACACGGCCCTGGGCTGGAAACGCGATCTCTATCTGTAGGCTTGTTTGCTTTGTGCGCTGTTAAGCCCAAGCCCAACACAAATGGAGCCAGTTTGCTCGGCCTTGGGCCAAATGTCATCATATTCGGTGGTAGTGAAAACAATCCCTGTGGAAATTCAGCTGCTAATAATGCATTAGTAACTCATCTCCTCTCTCCTTATAATTTCTGTCACATGTTATTCTTTTTTCTGATACGTCATCTGATTCAGTGACGGTGATAGTGCAAAGTGCCATTATATAAATAAAGTTGCTTGGTTGGCAACTGGCAAACACAGGCTCATTCAGTGACGGTTTATTTGCTATGCTGCTCACTGACGCATCATTAGAGACATTACAGGATTCGCAGTATAAATAGCTCAGCAGAGTTATATTTAGCAAACAACAACAATTACTGATGTTCAGTCGGTCGATCAGAGCATATAGGTACCAACAACCATCCAACATGGGCGGCATGGCGCTGCGCTCGCCGAGCTTGCTGCTGCTGCTGCTATCCTCCTTGGTCACCGTCTCGGCACTCAGTGCCATAGAAGGTGATGAGGAGGCCACGCTGCTGGCTTTCAAGGCAGCGGCAATCAGCAGCCGGTACAACGACCCGCTTGCTTCGTGGAACCACAGTACCACCGGTGGGCATTGCCGCTGGGAGGGGGTCAGGTGCCGAGGCAAGCACCGGCGAGTAGGGGCACTCAACCTACCGACCAGAGAAGGCATTGCTGCTCAAGTCAAGGCTACGGAGCTGCCGCACCTCCATAGCCTTGACTTGAGCAGCAATGCCCACCTCCACATCCCCGCGACCCTTGGTCGTCTACGCCACCTCCATAAGACCATAGCCTTGACTTGAGTCAAAATGCCTTCTCTGGCCCGCTCCCCACCAACTTGAGCTCTTGCACCAGTCTAATAGTGATGGTCCTTAATTTTAACAAGCTCAGCGGGAACATGCCTTCTGAGCTCGGTGACAAGCTCAAGCAGCTCAGCCTGCAGAACAACAGCTTCACTGGAAGGATTCCGGTGTCGCTGTCCAACTTGACATCATTGATTATTCTTGATCTCGCATTCAACCTGCTGGAGGGTAACATCCCGAACAGCCTTGGAATCCTCAAGGACCTCAGCTATCTTGCGCTTGCCTTCAACAACCTCTCTGGCGAGCCTCCGATATCCCTTTACAATTTGTCTTCCTTGGAAACTTTGCAGGTTTAGTGGAACATGCTTAGTGGTAGCATTCCCACGATATTGGTAGCAGGTTCCCCAGCATGAGATTCCTTAGTCTTTTTATAAACCAGTTCAATGGGACCATCCCTGCTTCCCTCTCGAACCTCACATTGCTCCAGCAACTCCACCTCGCGGACAACATGCTTAGTGGATATGTGCCTCGCACGATTGGGAGACTACGAGCTCTGCAGAAGCTATACTTGTCCGGCAACATGCTAGAAGCTAACGATGGAGAGGGGTGGGAATTTATCACTTCTTTGTCAAACTGCAGCCAACTCAAAAAATTAGATAATAGTAATAACACCGGTTTCACCGGACACCTACCAAACTCAATAGTCAATCTCTCAGCAACCCTACAAAAACTACGTTGGTAAGAATAGCAAAGTATGTGAATGAAGGAAAACAATCCCAACGGAGTTTCATTCAGCTGCTAATGTATTGGTAACCGTGCTCATCGCCTCTCTCCTTATAATTCTATGTCATGCTATTATTGTTTTTGATGCGTCATCTTATTCAATGAGAATGAATTTGCATGCACGCGCCATAACGTGGCGGCACTGATACGCTTATGCGCGTTAACTACATTGGTCTTCCCACTGTTGGAAATTATGACTCGATTGATTGGGCTAACCCTATAAGGGTAGTGTTTCATACATGGGCCTCATGGGCTAAATTCACTCATACTCCAACACCCCCCTGCAATCTGAACTACCGGCGCAGCGGAGTTACAGATTGGACACGAAAAGGGTCGAGCCCCCCCCCCCCCCCCCCCCCCCGTGGTCGAGGCCCCCCGTCGAGGTGGTTGAGCCGTAGGTCGAGCCGTGGTCGAGTCGAGGAAGGACCCCCCCCCCCCGGCAGCCGCAACTAGCCAATAGTGATGTTGAGGCTGGAGCGAAACTCGAAGAAGGTCGACGAGGGGAGACCCTTGGTGAAGATGTTAGCAAACTGGGAGGAGGTCGGGACGTGGAGCACCCGAATGTCACCGATGGCCACCCGATCGCGGACAAAGTGCAGGTCGATCTCCAAATGCTTGGTCCGCTGGTGCTGCACAGTGTTGGTGGAGAGGTAGACCGCGGAGACGTTGTCACAGTAGACGAGCGTGCTCCGGGAGAGAGGGCTGTGGAGCTCGGCGAAGAGCTGTCGGAGCCAGGAGGCCTCAGCCACACCGTTAGCAACAGCGTGGTACTCCGCCTCGGCACTGGAGCGGGAGACCAAGGGCTGGCGCTTGGACGACCAGGACACCAGGTTTCCACCCAGAAAGACAGCATAGCCGGAGGTGGAGCGCCGAGTGTCTGGACACCCGGCCCAGTCCACGTCAGTGTAGACGACGAGCTTGGTCCTGCGATCGAGACCCCCTCCCCCCCGCGGTGGAGGAGCAGGCTGTAGACGACAGTGCCGCGGAGGTAGGGGAGGAGGCGCTTGAGAGCAGTGAGGTGGGGCTCTCGGGGATCATGCATGTGGAGACATATCTGCTAAACTGCATAGGTGATATCCGGCCTGGTAAAGGTGAGGTACTGAAGTGCACCGGCAAGACTCCGGTATGCAGTGGGGTCTGCCACTGGGGTGCCCTCGGCCTCTGACAGCTTGCCCTGTGTGTCAACCGGAGTGGAGCAGGGCTTGCAATTAGTCATCCCGGCTCTCTCCAGGATATCAAGAGTGTACTGTCGCTGGTGAAGAAGTAGCCCGGTGGGTCGAGGCTCAATAGTGATCCCGAGGAAGTGGTGGAGGGTACCAAGATCCTTCATAGCAAACTCCTACTGAAGAAAGGTAATGATGCGGCGGAATAGTGACGGACTGGAGGCTGTGAGGACAATATCATCAACATAGAGGACCAGACGGTCTCAGCTCCGTGTGATAGATGAACAGGGGCGTATCTGACTTTGCCTCCACAACCCCAGTGTCAGCAGGAAAGCAGCAAACGGAGAGTACCATGCCCGAGGGGCCTGCTTGAGGCCGTAGAGAGACTTGTTGAGCCGACAGACCATGTCAGGACGAGAGGAGTCGACAAACCCCGCCGGCTGGCTGCAGTAGACTGTCTCAGTGAGACTCCCGTGCAGAAAAGCATTCTTGACGTCCAGCTGATGCACGGGCCATGAGCGATTGAGAGCCAGTGAGAGCACCGTGCGGACGGTGGCCGGCTTCACCACCGACTGAATGTCTCATCATAGTTGACGCCAGGGCGCTGAGTGAAACCCCAGAGAACCCAGCGAGCCTTGTACCTATCGAGGGTACCATCAGCCCGCTGCTTGTGGGTCCAGATCCACTTGCCGGTGACGACGTTGGAGCCGGCGGACAGGGCACCAGATCCCATGTCTGGTTAGCGAGGAGCGTCGCGTACTCCTCTTCCATCGCGCAGCGCCAGTGAGGGTCTAACAAGGCATCGCGAACGGAAGAGGGTACAGGAGAGACCTCCGGGTCGTCGGGCAGCGTCGCGAGAGCCCAGGGCCATAGGGTACCAGCCACGCGTCGCGTCACCATAGGGTGAACATGGCTCAGGTGGCGGTGAAGGAGCGATGGGTGGTACACCGGTGGCACGGCACGGGCAGCAGGGGGCCATGGCGGTGGTGTAGGCGTCGCCGGCGGAGAGTCAGTCGAGACCCCCACACAAGAGGTCGAGGGCCCCCGGGCGGGCGAGGTGGTGTCGTTCGAAGCGAAAGTCCGTCCGTCAGCCGAGGGCGAGGTGGGGTCGTCCGAAGCTAAAGTCTGTCCGTTAGCCGGGGCCTCCCGCCCCCTGTGGCCGAGGCCCTTGGTGCGGTCGAGGCTCCCGGGGCGAGCGAGGGGGTGTCATCCGAAGCGGAAGTCCGTCCGTCAACTGAGGCCCCCCGTCGAGGGCCTACGGTCGAAGCCCCCTCGCCCCCCCCCCCCCGCGGTCGAGGCCCTTGGGGCGGTCAAGGCTCCCGGGGTGGGGGAGGGGGTGTCGTCCGAAGTCGAAGTCCGTCTGTCAGCCGAGGCCACCGTGGAGGGGGTGTCCAGCGTATCGGAGTGCGGTCGAGGCCAGGGGCAGGCGAGGGGGTGTCATCCAAAGCAGAAGTCCGTCCGTCAACCGATGCCCCCTGTCGAGGGGGTGTCCAGCCTGAGGGAGGGGGCCGAAAGGTCGGAGGGGGCCTCGATCCCTGGTCGACTACGGGGTCGGGCAGCTCGAGTGAATGGGGCGAGGGGTCAGAGGGGGCCTCGATCCCAGTGTCTGTGGTGTTGGTGGTAGAGAAGGGGAAGACTGATTCGTCAAAGACCAAATGATGAGAGATGAGGACCCGATGAGAGGTGAGATCAAAACAGCAGTCGGGGAATACGCTAGGAAGACACACAGAGTCGAGCAGGGAGCTAGTTTGTGGGGAGCGGTGGCAGTGGTGTTGGGGTAACACGCACACCCGAAAGACACGAAGGTGCTCGTATCGAGGGGGGTCCCGAAGAGAGCTTGGTGTGGCGCAGGAGCTGCGCAGGCAGCAGAAGGAAGGCGATTCAGGAGATAGGTGGAGGTGTGCAGACTCTCGGCACAGAAGCAAGCAGGAAGCGACGCCTGGAGTAGAAGGGTGCGCATGGTGTCGTTCGTGGTGCAAATCATGCGCTCAGCCTTGCCGTTCTGGGAGGAGGTGTACGGGTAAGACATGCGCAGCTAGACACCGTGAGAGAGGAAGAAGGCACGGGAGGTGCTGTTATTGAACTCACGGCCATTGTCACACTGGACAGCCTTGACGTTGAGGCCGAACTGAGTCGACACCCAGGAAAAAAAGTGGAGAAGTGTGGGAAATGCATCAGAGTTCGCACGCAAGGGAAACATCCATGAATAATGAGAGAAATCGTCGACCACCACAAGATAGTATTTATAGCCAGAAATGCTGATGATAGGAGTTGTCAATAGGTCACATTGTACAAGATCAAAAGCATGAGCAGCATGTGAAGAAGGATGAAAAGGAAGGCGAACATGACAGCCCAGTTGTCACGCATGACACAAATGCTCATCGTGAGCTCGAGTACAATGTATGTCAGAACTACGACTAAGCTGCATTAGAGCGTCACGTCTAGGATGGCCAAGGCGACGGTGCCATGTGGTGGAGGAAGTAGTGGCGGCGAAAGCAGCTGACAGAGTGGACGGTGAAGAAGGCGAAGCAGATGCCGGAAATCGAAGGGTGTAAAGGGGCCCCGTGCTGTCACATTGGAGAAGAGGACGCTGGGAAGCCAAATCCTTCACAGTAAGACCAAAAGAGTCAAATTCGACAGAACATGAGTTGTCAGCTGTAAATCAACGAATAGAAAGAAGGTTGTGAACCATAGAGGGTGCGACAAGAACATCAGGAAGACGAAAGGAGCCATGAGCGTCGGTGGCACCCACGGACATGACAGGAAGACACGAACCATTTGCGACCATGATGGACGAAGGGTGAGAGAAAGAAGGAGGGTGAACGGAGGAGAGTATACCAGGGTCAGGAGTAGTGTGGTAGGCGGCACCCGAGTCGGCAATCCAGTCGGGACCGACAGGCGGTGTCAGGGCCATGGTGCTGAAGGAGGTGGCCAAGGTCGATGGGTCCCAACCGACAGGCCCGGTCGAGGCGCCGGGAGGTGTAGCCCATGGAAACACGAAGAGAAACCCCGGAGGAGCGGCAGCAAGCATGGCCGCTGGGTGAGGGGGCCTCGATGCCTAGCCGGGAGCCTGGAAGGGCCACATAGAGATGCGCCCCGACCACGGGTTGTGGAAAGAGGGCCAGGGTGCGCCCTGTGGAGGCGCCAGCGCATGGTTGCTCCCACGGCTGGGACCCGCACCACGTCCTCCTCTGCGGTGACGGCGCCCACCACCCCCTCCACGGTCGAGGCCCTTGTTGCGGTCAAGGCCCCTCCCGCGGTCGAGGCCCCCCTACCCCCGCTCGGCCCGGGGGGAGGACCAAGAAGAGACGATTGCGGAGTAGCGGCAAGGGCAGTCGAGGAAGACGCGGACCCCGACACGGAGGTGGACCCTGGCTGGATGCCCTGAGTGAGCTCCTCCATGACAAGGTCATCACGAACCTGCAAGAAGGTGGGGAAGGGCCGCTGCCGTGTGATCCACGTCCGGAGATGGGCGTAGCGGTCACTAAGCCCGCGAAGGACGTTGAAGACTAGGATGTGGTCCTCCACGGGCCAGCCAAGGCCACCGAGGGATTCCGCCATGCCCTTCATCTGGCGCAAGAACTCACCAACGGAGAGGTCACCCTGGACGAAGGTACGGAAGCTCGCATCGAGACGCAGAACCCGGGGTTTAGCATTGTCCAGAAACTGGCCCTCGAGCGCAAGCCAGGCCTGGCAAGCGTCAGTAGAGTTGCGGACGAGGTCGTGGAGTTCGAGGGAGATCGTGCCGAGGATCCAAGAAAGCACAATGTTGTCGAGGTGCAGCCATGAGGAGGTCTGGACCGCGACCGAGGTGTTGAGGAGGACGTGGTTGTCGAGGGCGTAGCGGCGGAGGGTGAGGAGGACCAGGTCCTGCCAACGGGGGTAGGAGGGCGACTCAGGCTCGAGGACGACCGGACGAGGAGCCAGATGTTTTGGACACCCCCGGCCTGGTAGTGGAGTTGCGCCACGAGCGGATCTGCCGGATCGTGCCAGATGATGGTGTGGGCCCTCGGTCGAGGGGGTGTCGAGCCGGAGGAGGTGGCCCCGACGTCGTGTGAGGCAGGGAGGATGAGAAACTGCTCCACCTCGGCGATCTGGCGGGCCAGTGCATCGGCCGCATCACGCTCGCGCTCCCAAGCGAGGGCGGCCGCACGCACACGGGCCTGGCCTTCCGCAGCAGCAGCCCGGGCTGCAACGAGGGCAGCGGTGAGGGCGGAGTCGGGAGCCGCTACGTGGAGGTGGGAAGGGGCCGGCAGAGTGGGCGGGTCGGGGTAGGAAGAAGTATCCACGTCCGCACCAGGCACGCGTGGCATGGCGACAGCGACGGCGGCCGTCGCGGCGTCCTCGCTCGTGTCCAAGCCGGTGCCCGTGCCCGAGCCACCCGCGCTCGCGCCCGCGCTTGTGCCCGCGCCCGCGTCCGCCATGAGGAGAGGAGCGGCGGCGGCACCGGGAGCTCCTGGGGCGGCTGCGGGAGGAGGACGGGCAACCTGCGCCCACGTGTAGTTGGGGAGAGGAGGGAAGCAGTCGAAGCAGGTGGGAGAGGGAGGAGGAGGAGTGCCAGCCATGGCTGCAGCGGCGGCGGCGGCGGCCGGCTGTAGAGGAGGGGAGGGAGAAAAGAAAGACCTAGCTCAATACTATGTTGGAAATTGTGACTCGATCGATTGGGCTAACTCTAGAAGGGCAGCTATATATATAGTGTTTCCATACATAGGCCTCATGGGCCTAATTTACTCATACTCCCAACACCCACATCGTGGTCTAGTCATGCTCCATTAACGAAGACCCAATAAGGACTAGAATGACGATGTTTGCACCACAATGCTAAAAGGAAATTGAGGAAATCCTCACAAAAAAACAAAAAAAAGAGCAGGTCGGTATTGTTCCTAAAGGACTCTTTTTTGGTCCAACAAAGCGGCACAAACACGCACTAAAAGAAGTCAAGTCTTTCGGTCGTCGCTAGTGGTGCATGTAATCAGTGCTGCGTGCAGTTGTATATTGTGATTGTTTAGGCCAACGTCCTGCTCACGGTGACCAGCCGTGCATAAGTATTTGGTGGTGCTAATTGACCATCAAGCACCAACACAGCAAAAGAGCGCACTTAACTGGGCAATAGAGACGTTAGTGGGTGATAGAGCAAAGTGCCATTGTATAAAGTTGCTTGGTGGCATGGCAACTGGCAAGCGGCAAGGCTCATTCAGTGACGGTGTATTATTTCCTGCTCACTGACGCATCATTAGAGACATTAACGATTCACAGTATAAATACCACCACCAAGCAGTGTCTACTTAGCAAACAACGAACTATCAGCGTGTTGTCGGTCAGTCGATCACGGCATATATAGATACCCAAAAAAAAAATCCAACATGGGCGGCATGGCGATGCGCTCACCGAGCTTGCTGCTGCTCCTATCCTCCTTGGTCGCCGTCTCCGCACTCAGTGCCATAGAAGGTGACGGGGCCACGCTGCTGGCTTTCAAGGCAGCGGCAATTAGCAGTGGATACAACGACCCGCTTGCTTCATGGAACCGCAGTACCACCGGTGGGTATTGCAGCTGGGAGGGGGTCAGGTGCCGAGGCAAGCACAGGCGAGTAGTGGCACTCAGCCTAGCGTCCCGAGGGTTCATTGGATTCCTCTCGCCTGCCATTGGCTACCTATCATCCTTGAGGACTCTGAACCTGAGCTCGAATGGGTTCAGCGGGAACATCCCCGCGAGCCTTGGCCGTTTGCGCCACCTCCATAGCCTTGACTTGAGCAGCAATGCCTTCTCTGGTCTGCTCCCCACAAACTTGAGCTCTTGCACCAGTCTAATAGAGATGGTCCTTAATTTTAACAAGCACGGTGGGAACATGCCCTCTGAGCTCAGTGACAAGCTGAAGCAGCTCAAGGTGCTCATCCTGCAGAACAACAGCCTCACGGGAGCAATCGCAGCGTCATTGTCCAACTTATCATCATTGAATTATCTGGACCTCGCATTCAACCAGCTCGGGGGTACTATCCCGAATAGTATTGGCGTCCTCAAGGACCTCTGGTTTCTTGATCTCGGCTTCAACAGTCTCTCTGGTTTGCCCCCGATATCCCTTTACAATTTGTCTTCCCTGAAAATGTTGCAGCTTCAGTGGAACATGCTCAGTGGTAGCATTCCTACTAATATTGGTAGCAGGTTCCCCAACATGCGTCTCCTCTATCTTTTTAGAAACCAGTTCACCGGGACCATCCCTGCTTCACTCTTCAACCTCACATCGCTCCTGGAACTCCACCTCGCGGAGAATATGCTTAGTGGATATGTGCCCCGCATGATTGGGAGACTACGAGCTCTGCAAAAGCTATACTTGTACATCAACATGCTACAAGCTAACAATGGGGAGGGGTGGGAATTTATTGCTTCTTTGTCAAACTGCAGCCAGCTCCAAGAATTAGAAATCAACGATAACGCCGATTTCACTGGACCGCTACCAACCTCAATAGCGAATCTCTCAACAAACCTGCAGGTCCTCGATTTAAGCGCTACAGGGATTTGGGGAAGCATCCCCTCGTCCATTGGCAATCTAATGGGCCTTGAAGCCCTTGCTGCTAATGATGCCTCCATATCTGGAGTAATTCCAGATAGCATCGGCAAGCTAGGAAACTTGACTGAAATTTATCTGTACAATAGTAACTTGTCCGGCCAAATACCTTCATGTATTGGAAATCTCTCAAACCTAGCTATCCTTAGTGCCTTTAGGAGCAATCTAGAGGGGCCAATTCCACCAAGCATTGGGAACTTGAAGAGTTTAGTTGTCCTTACTTTGTCAATGAACCACCTGAACAGTTCGATTCCAAGAGAGATTTTTGAAGTTTCTTTCAGTTACTTAGACTTGTCATACAATTCATTATCAGGACCTCTTCCCTCCCAGGTCAGTAGCTTACATAATCTCAACCAACTAATTCTATCTGGAAACCAGCTGTCTGGCGAGATACCTAAAAGTATTGGCATGTGCACAGTGCTGCAAGAACTTCAGTTGGACAGTAACTTATTTAATGGAAGCATACCCCAATACTTAAACAAGGTTCTAACTACACTCAATGTGTATCAGCGGACTGGAACAATTGTATCTGGCGCACAACAATTTGTCAGGACCAATCCCTGCAGTTCTACAGAATTTAACATCATTGTGGGAGTTGGATTTGTCCTTCAACAATCTGCAAGGCGAAGTGCCAAAAGAAGGGATTTTTAGAAATTTTGCTAACGTGTCGATCACCGGAAATAACAAGCTCTGTGGAGGAATACCTCAGCTTCATTTAGTTCCATGCAAGAAAGATCATGTGAAAAAGAGCAAAAGAGAGAAGTCGAAGTATCTTTAAAATAACACTAGCAACAACCTTTGCAATCTTACTATTAGTTATTGCCATTGCACTCTTGATCTGCAGGAAGCAAAGAAGAAAGCAGAAGGGGCCATTCCAACCACCAGGTTGAGGAACACTACAAAAGAGTTTCTTATCATGAATTATCAAATGGAACTAATGGATTCTCCGAAGCTAATTTGCTTGGTAAAGGGCGCTTTGGGACAGTCTATAAATCTGTTCTTCATGCTGAGGGAACTGTTGTAGCTGTAAAGATTTTTGACTTCAACAATCGGGCTCTACTAAGAGTTTTGTAGCTGAATGTGAGGCACTAAGGGTGCGCCATCGCTGCCTCATGAAGATTATCACATGCTGCTCAAGCATCAATGAACAAGGTCAGGATTTCAAGGCATTGGTTTTTGAGTTCATGCCGAATGGGAGCTTGAATCGTTGGCTCCATACAGAATCTGTTATTCCCACTGGGAACAGTACTCTCAGCCTTGCACAAAGGCTAGATATCGCTGTAGATATCATGGATGCATTGGGATATCTCCATAATCACTGCCAGCCACCAATCATCCACTGTGATCTCAAACCAAGCAACATCCTTCTTGCAGAAGACATGAGCGCCCGGGTTGGAGATTTTGGCATATCTAAAATCATTTCAGAAAGTGAAAGTATAATTCTGCAAAATTCCAATAGCACAATTGGCATAAGAGGCTCCATTGGCTATGCTGCTCCCGGTAAATGCTATGTTTTGAATTTCTTTATCCGAAATCCATCTATAGATATGGCATACTGATCAGTGCTTCCTTTTTCTTTTGCATAATAACAGAGTATGGTGAAGGTTCTTCCATCACGAGTTCTGGTGATGTTTATAGCCTCGGCATACTGCTCCTTGAGATTTTTACCGGGAGGAGCCCAACAGATGATATGTTTAGAGGTTCAATGGATCTACATAAGTTTTCAGAGGATGCTCTTCCAGATAAAATCTGGGAGATAGCCGATACGACAATGTGGCTGCACACAGGCACCTATGACAGAAATAAAAGAAACATAATTGAGAAATGTTTGGTTCATGTCATTTCTCTTGGGGTATCATGCTCGAGAAAACAACCTAGAGAGAGGACACTAATACAAGATGCGGTCAATGAGATGCATGCTATCAGAGATTCATACCTCAAGTTTGCCAGAACTCCTGTGGTGGAAGATGGAGCAGGAACGTCATTGCAGTAATTTTCAAATAACAGTGAATAAGGTATAGAGCTGAAAATGGGTAAGATGTTTTTTTGGTGATAATAAATAAAATAACTGAAGGTGTCTATAATGCTTCAACTCTATTATTGTGTCCTTAAAAACATGTCTTTCTTTATATCAGATTTAATGCAAATGGATTGTTATGTGAAATACAACAATCGGTACATAAATCAAATAATAGTAACCTTTGCACCTGTAGTTTGCTCAATGTTATAGTTGAACTATCAGTTATCTCTGGACATTTCATAGAGTATGGGGGTGTTCTGGTGCTATTGTTTGATATTTCTACATGAAGCCAATGAATCCACTTGGTGAAAGAACCTTCAACATTGCTGTCTCAACAATATTTTGGCTACATGTGGAATCAAAGGATATCAATGTGAAGAGTACAACAACAACAACAACAACCAAGCCTGTCAGTCCCAAGCAAGTTG